>VDFB02047397.1:26876685-27133512 GCA_007258455.2 Sequoia sempervirens
TTTCTTTTACCTCTCCTCTGTTTTCTGTATACGAGTTTTTATTCAATTACGGATTCATGATTTTTCAATGCTTTGTTCTGTTTCTTTGAGTTTATTTATCGTTTTGACTTTGCCCACGATTTCCCGAACTTATGTTTCACCTGGTTACGATCTATTATCGAGTTTTGAACCTGAACCTCGCGACTTCAACGTATTCTATTTTTTCACGTTGTTCCACCTTCCATGGCGATATTTCAGAAAATCGAGCGACGATTTTCCGCCATAACTTCATTATCTCCAACGTTATTCTATCACACGCCGTTTTTTCATTTATATACGAAAACAAACTTGTAATCTCACAAAAGAAAAGATTTCTTTGTGAAACTCTTTTGCCGGAAACATGGAAATGGGAGGAGAATTGAAGTTTATTCATTTGTAGTGCCTAAAGCTTTCACGCATTCCTCAATCGTGATTCACATCACCAAAATATTAAATTGCGGTTACACTTTAGCTTATATTTTTCAAACTTAACAAAATTGCCTAATAAAAGTGGGTACGCTTAAAATTTAGCCTTTACACCAGCAATCTTTTAGAATGTATAAGGCTTGAATTTTACGCCAAAGACTTTTGCGTGCTTTTCCCAGACCTTTCCAAATGCACTCCATTTTTTTTTTTTTTTTCCCTGAGCTTCGTTTTTCCGCATTCGTGCATAGTTTTGCGTGCCTCGCCATCCGCTCCATGCTTTTCCACCCTCGTGCTCATTTCACGCTTTCCCATGTTTCCTAACAATTGGTGTTTGTTCTGGCTAGACGGCTTGCAGTCTACTCTCAGAGATCGTCAAGTCAAGAGTGCTCAGTGTTCCAGTTTCTTTTGATGACTGCTACGAAGCCTCCCTCTTCTTCGAAAGCAAAAAGCAAGATGAAGTACAAATATCAAGGCGTCTATCCGCCAACTATGGTGCTTTCGAAAGTTGAAGAAATAAAGGATACAGAAGTTGGCCATCAAGACTTGGTTGACTTCGCAAAGTTGACAGAAATGAAGCCTCTCCCTGATTCAATGAGGGCAATCGTACACAGCAATCTCCACTTGGTGGCGATGTTCCCCACAGCTGCGTACAATACTGAGTTTGTTCTTCAAATTGCGTCTCATTACATCCGAGAAAGCAGAAGTGTGATCGACTCTTCCGGGCACGAGATTCTAAGACTCGACCCCGATTTCTTTGACATCGCCTTCAAGGTTCCTCACATGGACAAATATATTGACATTTCTATATCAAAAGCACAAGAGATTTTCGATGCTGATCCTAATAAAGCCAAACAGTTGATAAATACTCAATGGCTCAAAAAGCCTAGATCGTCTGTTTCCAGATGGCCGAAAGGACTCCTGAGAAGTGACTTCAAAGATGACGTCAAGGATATGATTACGTTTCTGAGCAGAGTGAAAGGTTTGCCGAAATCATCCACCTTTCACGATTGGATGTATGAGTACATCAGGATCATAAGGAGGCAGAAGGTACATATTGACTGGGGTAAACAAATCAGTGATGAGATGCACGAACAGTTGATCAATGCTCCTTCTACATTGAAGTTCTACATGACTTCTTACCTGGTGTACGCAGCAGCGGTGATGAGACAATTCCCAGGTCTATCTACAAAGGGGAATCGGATGATGGTGCCTCAGGTGTTTGAGCATTTCTATCGGGCCTGAGCTAAAGGGAGAGCTTACCCATTTCGCATCGGGTCACCGATGCTTTCTTTGGCGCCTCTTACTCTTCAACTTTAATCCAGCTCGAAAGAAGAAGAGTGTCTCGATGAGGCTTATAAGGTGTAAATAAAGTTGATGTATTTTCTCAATCTTTCAACGCTACTTACTTGAGAGTAGGTTGTTACACCGGTTGTCCCTACATGCTACCACCTTATCCTTCGGATAAGTGGGTTCTCATGGAAACATGCAGACAGCTGATGTCAGTGCAGAAAGAACGAAGAAACAACCACAAGCGTGGATTCAAGTTCCCACTGACCATCGGCAGATATACTATCCGGACTGCACAAAAGGCTAAGTCTGTCTATGCTGAGATGCAGATCATGACCATCAAAACCTACAGGTATAGGTTTGATTTTGACCACCGAGATGTCAGAAAGAAGTTGCAAAAGGGTCACCAACATGTGCACCGCTTTGAAGACATCCTGGGCGATTGCGTAGATGAAGAAGCCATTCGCAAATGGACTATTGCGATTGGGATAGCTCAACAAATTCAGGAAATCTTGGTATCACCGGGACCTACCGAGGATTTTGAGGATCCAGATAATATGAACGCCGCCTATGATGAGCAAGGCGTTGCTAAGAGGCTGTTGCTTGCAATACAGTGGTCTAGGAAAGAGGTCACCAACATGAGAGAAAGGTTGAGACCAATCCTAGCCAACACAGAAGAATGGTTACACAAACATGGTCATACAATGAAAAGTTTCAGGACAGACTCAGAAGGAGAAGAGGCCGAGGCAGAAGCACGCCAACAGCAAGAACTCCGCGACAAAAACAAATCAGCGGCCGTTCCCACTTCTTCACGAAGAGGTCCAAGGATCAAGTTCACTGTTGGCAAGAAAGATACCAAGGCTGTCCAAGAGACAGAGAAGACGGAATCTCATCCATCTCGCTCTAAGGGTAAAAAGCCCATCTCAGAGGAGATAGATTCCGATGAAGAAGATACTTCAAGCGACCAATCCGCTGAAGATGAAGATTCAGCAGAAGCAGACTCCGATGCCGAAGAGGTTTCTGAAAGCGGGCAAGAGTCTGATGAAGATTCTGAAGAAGGATCTGAAGGTGACTTCGAAGGTGAGCCAGATTCGGAGAGACAAGAGGGTGATCAACAGGAACCCGAGCATGATGAAGAAATAACTACTTCTCCTCCCGAGAATGTAATTGAGGAAATACCTAGAACATCATCGCCCGTGACTTCAAACGTTCCTCATACCCCTCCAGAGTCAAGAACTCCTCCACCTCCTGTTCCCTCATCGCCAATTCCTACCACAAGCATTCCTGCAGCCGAGATATCACCTATCCCTGCAGCACCAACCCAGCTTGATACTCCTTCAGTGACAAGCATTCATACGGTTGATATACTGTCAAGCCCACCATCGTCCATTCCTAGCTTGTCTTCGCCAACGATGATATCACTCTAAAACGTAATTCAATCGCTTTCATGAATGAGCCACGCGTGATCACCAATGTGTCAACTAAGGAGCAGATGACAAACACTTCTCCAAATTGTCACGATACCAATGGTGAGTTCGTGATGACAATAACTTCAGAGGTGGGTACTGGCGAATTTCCACTGACGGTAATCCGGTTCACACTTCTTTTCTTCCTCCTTGGCTAATATCTCAAGTGTCGAAGCGTAAAAAGCAAATGATTTCTCCAGAGGAGCTCGACCTTGAAGAGATAGTTCTTCCAAAGGCCAAAGGAAAGAAGAAGGCAAAAGTATACTCGAGGCTGAATGTTGATAAGTCTGGCCATAAGTATGCTGAAATTGGCATACCACCGAATCAAGAAGGTGATGTCAATATGGAGGACTACACAATAACAAAGGTCCAGCTTGGCAAGGTTACCAACGAAAGTGCAAAAGCCGATGCGCAAGTCACTTTGGATATCTTGGCATACCGACAAGAGCAATTCTTTTCAGAACATGTACAAACAGAAAGTATAATATGCCACCGCGTAAAGAGACTCTGCCGGTTCTCCAAGTAATGCAATAACCACGACTAAAGTGGTAAGATTGAAGACCCAAATTGCCAAGAAAGCCGAGAAATTACCCAAAAGGCGTGTGGTGGGAGCCAGCGAATTTGTTGAAAAGATCATCAACACGGATCTCAGATAATTTTTGCTGCGGATGAGAAAACCACCATGTTGGCCAAGCTCACCACAGAGCTTGATAAAGAAAAGAGCGCACTTTCCCAGGAGCGCAGAGACATGGAAAAATGCCTGTTGTCATGGTCGGAAATGAAACAGGTAAAGCTCAGCAAATTGGTGGAGGTTGGGGTAATTCCCGACAAAGAAAAGTTTGTAGAGGTAAAAGAATCACCGAAACACAGGATTCAAGTGGTTCAATCTCTCATTGAAGATCTTCACCAAGTACAGGAAGATGTCGACGGGCATCGCAACATTCTTGACAAAAGTATCAGAGAGCTGCCTGGTCAACTTCTTGAGGACAATCGTATTCCTACCGCCGCAAATATACTCTCGATCTTCAAGGAAGCCATCACGACTTGACTTGCCACTGCATTTCGGTCAATAATATCATTTGTGATACAAGGCTCACATTGGACAACCCGAAGACGATCTTGATGTGTGCAAAAAGGTTCAACGTCCGCTATGAGACATCGATCACGAGAATTCACACCATTGTGGGATTACACTGCTGGTCCAGATGAGAAGTTCGTGCAGGAGACTAGGAGGAAATTTGAAGACTTCCGCGCCCAATGCAAAGAGACGTGAAGCGGCCCCCTATTCTCCAGTGTTAGACATTTCCGGTGCATCCCTTTATGCATCTTGTAAATATTTCTCGACATTTTCGAATGTCATTTTGTAAATTGTAATTACACCAAGTCCAAAGATGTAACATTTTCAAAACAAATTACACTTTGACTTTGGTCAAAGTTAGGTGAGATTTCCTAAAATCACTCACCTAACTCTCCCTGATTTTCTCAATCTCTTTCCTTCTTTTGCTCATCCCTCTTTCTATATAATGTGAGGGATTTTCATTGTAATATTATCTTTTAGTCTATTGCAACGAAGTGCTGCCCTTTTGTAAGCAAACTTGTGAAACTTTGCGTTCATACTTTGTGAATGAGATTCAATCAATAAAGAAAAGGATTGCTAGCCAGACTTTGCGTTGGATTCAATACTTTTGTAAGTTGATTTGATTTGGTAGTGATTAGTTCGAGGAATCTGAAAGACTCTAAGTGGTTGATGTAAACTTTGCGTTACATCTATTATTTAGATTGCATTGTTATTTTGTTTATCATTGGTTGAGTGATCTATAAGACTTTGCGCTTATAATCATTTATACTCTTGCATGTTCTTGTTGGATAATCTATAAGACTTTGTGCTTATAATTATTCATACTCTTGGATACTTTATCGAAGGATCTACAAGACTTTGTGCTTGTAATCGTTCGTGCTCATTGATACTTTTGTTGGATGATCTACAAGACTTTGTGCTTGTAATCGTTCATGCTGTTTGAAGAATTGTTGCGTCTAAGAAGACTTTGTGCTTCTAACGTAGCAAACGGTACGTTTATGCAGATCCAACATTGATAAAGCTACGGAACGACTTTGTGCCTTCGTTAGCTTTCCCTTTTTAATTTATTTGTTTGTTGTTAATTACTGGTATCTCTACGCCGCTTTGACGAGATAGAGATATTGGCATTACCGCTAGTTGTTCGTTTCGCTTATCAAGAATTGAACTTCCAACACGTGAAGCATTGTAAACATCTTCTCTGAAAAAAGAGAGAAGGATGAATGTAACACACCCCCCCCACTCCGTGAATTACGTGTACATTGTGTAATTACTTTTGTGATTTACTATTGTTTCTTTTAGCAGTAAGAAGGGCGCCTCCCCTTTCCGAGAGGAGAGATTCACATCTCACATAGCTGTGGCTGAAGTCCAAGTTGTGTAATCTGTCGAAAGTTGATTACATAATTTTCACCCAACAAGTTTCATCCTCCACACATAGCAAAATGCGCCCAAATGGGGCCATGTGAAGACAAAAATGAGGAAGCCCAAGGGTCACTTGTTGGAGGCGTTGAAAGTTTTCATTCTCTTGAACATGAGAAATGCGCCCAAGCTAAGGTCAACAAGTCAAAGCAAATCCAAAAAGTTTATAAGTTAGAAACTCGTCCTTCACACATGCTCAAATGCGCCCAAGTGAGGGCATGCAAAGACAAAACGAGGGAGATGAAAGGTCACAAGAAGGCGTAGTAAAGTTAATTCTCCTACACATGTAATATGCCCTATGTAAAAGAGTGAGTCTGGAGTGAAAGGTGGTAAGCGAGGTAAAAGTGAAGATGGAGAATATTGCCTGGGCGTGGTTATTATCCTTTCTCAAGTGCCAAATGCGCCTAAAGTGTGTGTAGGGTGGTGAGTGGAAAATGATATGCGCCTAAGGTAAGTAAGGTGAAATAAAAAATAAAACATGCCAGGCGTTAGAAATTGCCAGGTGATGAATAAAATATAGAGGGTGTTGAAATTAAAATCCTCCATGATATGTGCTTTCAAGAAAATTCTCTAAGTGAGTGAATAAATAAAATTTTTCTCACAGGAAAATGCATGAAGTTGAATTTTCTAAGGCAAAATTTTCAAAGTGATTCAAAATTTTTCTAAGGAATTTTTTTTTTTTCCTTTAGAAAATACGCCTAGACCTTGAAGGTGGTAGAATTTTCCTGAAGCACGAATGAATTTTCCAGTGACGGAGTCAGAGAATGCTGGCATTGTAGGATGGATTTAAAAATTTTCAAGTCAGAGCAACAAGATGTTCATGGATGGGAAGAACGGATTTAAATTTCATGAGGAATTATTTTTCTAAGGTTCAAAATTTAAAATTTAAATGAACCCGTTCGTTGTGTACCCATGGATTCATCACGTTTTCGAGAAAATTTTCTTCTGGGTATTGATGATCTTCAATGAGAAATGGATTTCTATGTCCTCCGCACTTCGCCAAGGCCTTCAGCATGAAGAATTTAATCGGTGCTCAAATTGTGAATTTTCCTAAGGGAAAATTTTAAAATTTTCTAAGGCAAATTTGAATAAAATGTGTTTTCAAAAGGAAAATTCTTCGAAGATGAATTTAAAGTGAATTGCCTAGATGATTTCGATCGAGTTCTTCACAGATGAATTTTCCAGAGCGTCAGAGGTGATTCAAATTGAGAATTTGCAAGACGGAACTTCGGCTGGTGAATGGAAATTGATTAAAAGATGAATTTAAATTAAAACATTTTAGAAAGAGAATTAAAATGTGATAGTCAAAGTTGAACTTCTAGAAGAATGAGATTCCTGACGTCGAAAGACAAGTGTCAAAAATACTAGAGAGGGAAATTCGAATGGAGTAGTGGAGATTTAATTCACTGGCTAAACTTAGCCTCTTCTAGAATTCGATTTTCCTATAAGTGCTGAAGGTTATTCACTTCTTTTTCACAGCTGAAGAAAATTCGATTTGCTCTGAGTCCAGTGTTGAGTTTGAAATCTGTTGAAGAAGTTCGAATTTTTTTTTTGAAGAATTTGCTGAAGGCTGAAACTTGTGAGTTGCTGAAGCTCGATTTTGTTGCTGAAGTTTGAAGTTGCAATGCAAGTGAGAAATTCGATTTGAAAAGAAGAAGGTTGCTGAAGTTCAAATCTGAAGTTACTGAAGTACGAATTTCAAAGAGTGAAGTTACTAAAATCTGAAGTTGCTGAAGCTGAATGTTATTGAGGAGGTGCGCACTTGCTAAATTGCTGAGAGTGTGAAGTGCGAACTTGCTAAGTCTGATTTGAAATTGAAGAAGTGTGAATTCAAGTCTGCAGTTGTTGAGTGTGAAGTGAAGTTGCTGAAGCTTGCTTAGAAATTTTCGAAGTGATTGATAATTCGAAATCTGTTGAAGGAGAAGTTGAGGTTTGCAAACGAGATATAATATTGCAACTTCTTGAAGTCGACTGGCAGCCCTGCAAAGCATTTTATTTATTTTTCTAAGTTAATTTGCTGATGGATGTTTATTGTTTTGCAGATGGTTGAGGCAAGGACAACTGGCAAGGACAACAATGGTGCATCCAGGCAAGCTGTTATAAAGAAGCTGAGCAAGTCTTTCTTGCCGGAGTCAAAGTTTACTTCGAAGTTGGGCAAGCTGGCGGATACAAATTTGGGCTCCGTCAACTTGGAGACTTTCAAGAATCGGATGCTGGGGATTGGTAATCGGCAACCTTCAACCACTTCGCACAACATCATTCGAAGTGGGTTATATGCAGCTGTTGGTTTCCCATCGGCCATTCAGTGTTCGGAGTTGATGATGGAGTGCGCCAATTGCTACGAGAAGGATCACAGGTCAATCATGTCACCAGATGGACAAGTGCTCGCCAACCTCACTCCTGCTACCATTGGCGAAGCTTTTGGAATCCCAGTGCATAGAAACATGATTTACAAATCAAGGGAGCGAGCTGAGCGAATGTATGCTTCTACATTCGAGAGATGTACAGAGACAATCAATACTCACTAGATGAGCAACCCCAGGCCTTCTTGTACGAAGCTGCCAAGACAAATCATAGCAAATGACTTGAAGCAGGAGTATTGTGATCTTATTATGATGCTAAGCAGAGTTGGAGGTTGCCCGCAATCATTTATTTTTGAGCCGTGGATGTTCTACTACATTAACCTCATGCTGGAAGGAAAGGAGTACGTCAATTGGGCTGCAATGATCAGTGACAATTTGCACGAGCAGCTCCTGAGCCTAAGAAGAACGAAGACATTTTATATGGGCTCTTACATCATTTACATGCTGGCCCGTATGACGAAGTACAGAGGAATTTCATACAAGGAGCTTGTTGGTTGCGGCTCTCACCAGTTTAAAATTCATGAGGCTTGTCTGCAGCTACACTTGACTAGTACCACCTCCTACAAGCGTGTCAATGACGCTTTTACCATGCACATTACAAGATCACTTTAGGAGTGTATGCATCACAGGATCTCGAGGGAAGCTCAAGAGTTGATTGAAAGGTATGGGTGCTGGTTTATACAATTTCCGAAGTTTTCTTACATAAGGCTGCAAGGATTTTCCTCATACCCATATAGGCTGCCTAAGTACCCGACCAACAGAATATTGATGTTAGAGATATCTAGGCAATTGGTTGCCTACGATAAAATTCAAAAGAAAAAGAAGGGAGGTGTTGACTTCCCAATTGTCATGGGCAATTCCGATGAAGTGTGTCCTTCATCGCAGGCAGCTAGAGAAGCTGAAAGTGAGCTTCAATTTTATTACTTTTCATATCACACCAGCCGACAACACTATGATCCGCATAACAACATCAAATGGGTACTGTCAGAAGAGTTTAAACACAAGGAAAACATTGAGGATTATTGGGTTGATGCATCAGACGAAGCTGAAGTCAGGAAGAGAATGTTCTCTAGGTTGCCAATAGGCATGATTAGGGAGTGTGAAGTCATTCCGGTACCAGACCAGGTGGATGAGGACATGAACGTCGTCCATCCAGATTATGAAGCAGTGAGAAATACTCCACTTCCACTCCCGGATTGGTCAGAGCCTGAGATAGCAGATTTGGACACACTTTGCATTCCGGTCTTGACATTCACTAGAGCGTGGGTTGACAGACATGTGAGCAGGTTGAAGGGTAGGTTGATTGCATTGACTTACAATTTGATGGGAGATCATAGGACACCCACCACCAGCAGGAAGAAACAAATCACACGAGGTCCGGAATCTAGAAGGAAAGAGCTAGTTCGGCAGGAGCCTGTTTAGCTGGAGCCTCCAAGAGTTGTAGTTGAATCACCCACGCCATTGGAGACACGTTCTCCAAGCATACAGGAGGTTTCTTTATTTGCTGATCAAAGAAATGCATTGAATCAGGTGCAAGCGGTACAAGAAGATAATCAACCACCACGGAGAGAGTCAGTTGGCCAGAGCGTCAACGCACCTACTAGAGATGATCAGCAGACTGATGAGGGGACTACTACTGACCCTCAGTTTCAGCATGAGTTAGAGGCGGCTTTGGATGATGATGATATAGTTTCAGGAGATACTCAGCCACTTGAGGCCGATGAGCCTCGCTAGAATGATATAGAAGTTGAACAAGTTCGTGAAGTAGAGGCACAAGAACAACAGCCGTTTGATATACAGTATACAGTACCTAATTGGCTTAGGGATAGGATGAGAAGAAGCCCTAGTGAAGAAATTGATCCAGCAGTTGAAATGGAATAGTTTTTGAACAGGATCAACGCGCCTCCACAAAAGAAGAGAGCACGAAAGTTTTCAAAGATATCCACTGAAGAGGATGGCTCTTGCACCCTTCACATGGCAGTGCCACAGGTTGATTGTGACCGAGATGAAGCAGTACCCGAGAACTACGTGGTCACAACTTTGGAGTTAGGACGCCCCACAGGTGCACAGATTGTAGAGGAGTGTGATAACTCCTACCTCGCCCTCAAGGACAGATTATTTAAAAAGGAAGGAAAGTACAAGAAGTTGAAAAGAGAGCATAAGGCTTTGATAGGATATGTGCAACAGCTGTCTCATCCTCGTGAGCAGGAGATTCCAGCGATAGAGCCTCCAGCTGAGATACCTAGAGAGTCGATTAGTGGCTTGTTGGAGCTAGGGAAGATGGCACAGGAGGCAGACAAATGGGTTACAGGAGTTCGTGCTGAGACAGAAAAGTTTATGGAAGACCTTGCTCATGCTTTTCAGCAGGCTTCCAGTATTTTGGCATGAATGGAGGCAGTTGATCAGGCCTGGGGAGATGCTTCTGTTTATCAGAGCAAGGTTATTCAGCGTCTTGAGGCATTGAGACATGTTCCTTTGCAGTTGCTGATTGATGGAGGGGTCATTCAGGAGAATGACAGGTATGACTTTTCTAGATGGTATTCTTCAGCAATCACGGGACGTGGTTTCTTCGATGCAGCACAGGCGGATTCAACTAGAGTACGGAAGGCTATGGCCAACATTATTGGAGTCCAGAATACCTTCGAGGCCATATTTGCTAGGCGGTTGAATCCAAATGAGGTGACTCCTAATAATTTGAGGGGTAGGCTGGTGCCTTTCATTTCAGAAGTGAAGACCTTCGTACAGGATGACTTTGAGAACACTTCCACTTTCTCCAGTTTGATCCAGAGCACGTAGGATTCCTTAGTTGCTTGGAGAAAATCTTGTGCATGGCATGAACCGTCAGTCATGGTGTTAGAGTTCCAGCTTGATTGCATTCCACCTATTTCAGTTCAGGAGGTTGAGGCTGTACTTGGCAGGTTCATTGAGTTTGCAGCCAGAGAGAAGGAGAATGGGAATGCACTACTGGACGATGATCTTCTAGAGGACTGATAATGGGCATTAATTGCCTTGGGAATCTTTGCTCATTTATTGCACCACTCCCCATTCTGGCAGTTTTTAGGGTTAGGGCTGAGGTGGCTTAATCTTAGCCACTCTTTTGATTATAATCTTAGCCGTCCATTGGACTGGGCTATCTATAAAAGGGGGAGTCCCCCTCATTTGCACCTCATTAGAATTAGAGACTAGAATCAGATTAGAGAGTAGAGCAGAGTAGACATTTTGCTTGATAGTTTAGCATAGTTTGGAGGAGAAGGAAAGTTTTCCTTTGAAATTTTTTGTAAGAAATTGTTGTGTAACACTTTCATAATAGAAGATCTTTTCATTGATGGTGAAATTCGTCTTCATTTTGTTTAGCTAGCAAGGTTTCTTCTTCCCTTCAATTCCAAGTAGCGTAAGATAGCGTAAAGTAGTTTAAGAAGTAGCATTTTCATTTCATGCAAGTAGATAGTAGCTGTGGATGTGTGGGATTGATCAAGGCAACTTCGTTTCATTCCATACCACTAGTGGCTTGCTGACGGCAAGTTGGCCTTGCGTGGTCTACTGGAGAATTTCATAAACTTAACTTCAGTTGTAGCTCATGCCTTGGTATGCGTCGTTTTGACGGTATCTTGATGTTGAGTTGTGACTTGAAAATTACTCGCTATCCCTTTGAAGATTGCACCTACTTTGTGTAAGCTGTCCAGCGTGAGGCGGAGCAGAGTTTGGTTGGAGCTGTTGAGATTGATCCCATGTCCCACCTTAGAGTAGAATATAGAACCTTCTTACCCTTTCACTCATTTACTTTCCGTTCATCTTTGGTTAGTTTTAGGAAAACGTACTTATTGCTAAATCATCCGCATTGCGCAAATCCCTTCCAATCATCCATTTACTGTTAACTGCAAGTATTCTGAACAATTGTGTAAGTCCCCTCGTGAAAACAACAATTCACATCAAACCAACTGAGGGTATTCTAAGTATTTCGGAACCTTGGAGTTGAACGTGCGATCTTTCTTGCAATCTTAGCGCACGTAATACTTTGATCAAGAGAGAATGGAGTAGCCTTCGGACAACTTTGTTCTGCTGATTGGTGCGGTCACAAAAATCACATCAACAGAATACAAATGCAATTTGAAGTGAAATGTGAATTTCAATTGTGCGGCCTAATTGGAGAGAAATGAATTTGAATTTGGGGAGAAAAGGTTATAAATAAGAGTGTTGGGCTTCATTTGTGGTATCCATTTGCTAATATAACAAAGTGTGATCGAAATTTCTGTAGACTCTTGCTTCGAGGAATGCATACCTCCTAGCGCCCTTAGTTTCGTGCTTGCAAGATATCACCTAGCTAAGTTTGTGATTGCTTTTTACACTGAAGAGCAAATTGAGCCTATTGAGATGAAGATTTATGAAGTTTTCTGAGTTTTTAAGTTGCTGGTTTGGCTTGGCTGGAAACACCTTTTCGTTCATAGCTCTTCAAACGATTTTTATTTGGTTTTGGGTGTTTGCTCTACCTTCCTCTCTACCGTAGGCGACCCTCCTTGCAAGTTTTTATATTTTTTGAGGAGTGTGGAATTTTATCTTGTTGGTCGCCCTCTCTGGGAGGCCGTACTACCTGCAGTCAGTGCATTGGGAGGCGTGCTAATTCTTACTGGATTTTTTGGTGTTGTTTGTTGGCATGATCTTGGTCGTCCTTCTCTCTGGCATCCATTGCACTTGATCTCACATCATTTGGAGGTGTCTAATGAAGTTATGAGCATTTTGGTGTGACTTGAGCTTGCTGGTCTAAGATTTCTGAATGCTGCAGTTTCATACCAGATTGGTAAAAGTTCAGTTTTTGGCTTGTCTTCCATAGTAGAATAGCTTGTTTAATCTTGAAGTTCATCTATTATCATTTTGGAGTGCTTTGGACCTCTAATACTCAATGTAACTTGCAAATTGCTTCTCATTGTAAAGCTGAAATCATTAGTACTGATTTAGTCATTTCATTTTCTGCACTTTACTTTTGTATTCCCACTTTTAGTGGAAGAGACAAGCCTCGCTGTCTTTTATTTTCAGCATTTTACTTTCTTGTACTACCCATTGAAAAGCGGAAGGGGTCGGCTAGCTGCCTAGACATTTACTTTTCAGTACTTTGTATTACACTCCCGTTGAATAAGTGGTCAAGTTGTATTTCACTTATTGCTGATCGACTGAGCCGTCTTTCATGTTCATTACTTTGAAAACACTCCCTAAATAAGTGGTCGAGTTGCATTTGCATAACAATCTAATCGGCTGAGCCGTCTCTCATATTGTACTCTTCAACATTTTTTTATTTTTACAAGCTAACGATCCCCTTTCCACCGCATGCTCTCACCTTTCCCTCAGTGGGATCTGGGTGATCAAAAAGTGAAGGGTTACTTTTAGCTGGATTATCTTGATTATCTAACGTTAACGGGTGAAATTGCTTGTGAAAATTGGAATAAAATTATAAGGGGTTATTACACAATTATGAGTATTGCTGTTTTTTATAATTTTTAGTATATATATACACACACACACACACACACACACGAATCTGTACCTGTACTCAATGATAAAAATGCTGTACCAATGTAGCTGAACCCCAAACCCAAAGCTGTCCCTGTACTAGGACTGGCAATTTAGTAAAAACTTATAAATAGGTACCTTTGGCACTTAGATTCTCAATAGAAAATTTATGCCTACTTGCTAAATTTTTTGTTCTAATGTCTTATGAGAGATCTTGAGTGTATGTAGGTAAACTATATTGTTTTGTTGAGTTTGCAGGCTTTGAATTGCAAGTCTTACTAAAGTTGGTGATTGTGGCTTTGTATACATTCCCTTGGCTAAATTCAGTATTTGTGATGATCTCATCTTTTTTGGCCTTTTCTTTTAGCTGGAAAGAGTGAGCATTCATTAGCTGCAACAAGCTGTTTGCTTTGCAAAAATACAAAAATATCTTGTTTAGAGCAGAAGTGCTGAATCACCCCACACCCTTACCCAAAAACAAAAAAAAGAGCAATATTTTTAATTTGTTTGCAATGAATATTTAAAATTTCAAGAGTTAAATTGTATATATTGTGAAATGTTAGAGGTCATGCCCTTAGGTTCTAAGGTTTTTTGTTTTATTTTTGTTATGGGGAGCTTCTTTTTTTAATTCAAAGAAACATTTTACCTTACATGCTGTTCTATTTTGTTGCACTAAAAGGTGCAAATTAAAACATTAACAACACAGAAATCAACAAGGCATTGATAAATATCAAAATTGGCAAGGAGACAAATCTAGTACCTCACTAGATCAAAATTATCCATCTAAAGGAGTATATCCTTCAATGGGAAGAGGGAAATATGGCATAAGAAGAGGGAGATCATTTAGTGGTACTTGTTTTCAATGTAGACAATTGGGTCACAGGGCCTTTGAGTTCCCTTATCTCAAAATGGTAGTAGCCAAAGAAGAAATGAGTTAAGCACACAAAAATGGTACAAGTTGAAGAGAAATCAGAAGGTGGGGGTGTCATATTACTGACAACAGCCTTACCTTCTAGTGAAGATAACAACTACTAAAGACAAATTGAAATGCTTGACGTTCATTAATTTTTTTTGTCAGTGTTTTCCTTTGAAAGACATACAAATAGAGCTTGCTTGCAATGAGTAAACACCTCCTATTCCCTCCACCGCCTCCAACCCACCCCAACACAGCCCCCACAAAAAAATATTTTTCTTTTTTGTGAAGATGGCTATGACAATTCTTCAAACCTCTAGATAGAAAACTACTCCAAATGGATCACAATCCACTCACCAAGTAACTAAGAAAACACTAAACTATTCTTCTGACATTTCATCAAACAGTTGGCCTCAATTTGGATGATCAAATTCTTACCACAAAAAAATTGCTGTTTTGAATTCAAGCATGTACTGTTCAATAAAAGGAAAAGTCTAGATCAAATCTATTCTCAAGTTCCCTTAGAATCTTCCTGAACTCTAGATCCTTCTTTTTGCTGGAATATGGGTTTTTCTTTCTGCTAAAAACTGCAGATGGGTGAATTCGGGGACTGCAAATAGGTGAATTTAGGGAAACAAATTAAGGGATTGCAGACAGGTAATTTCAGGACACAAATTTAGAGATTCTTGACAGTTGAATTATTAAAACTAACAAGATTTTTTTTGTTGTTGATGTCAATTGCTAGTTTGTTCAGATGCTTCTGCATCAATTGCCTCAAACATAAATAGTATGAGAGGTCCAATAATTCTTGTTAGTATCAGCAGATGGTAAATTTCATCATTTATCTTTATGAACTATATTTTTTTAGTTCCTTGGTTTGCTATTGAATTATTTTACTTCTCTAAACAAAAATATTATTTATTATTGTAGGTGGAAGGGATGTCATGCATGGTTTTAAATGTCCCTTTTACATTGGCTCCACTACCCAACAGAAGATTTTCTCTGAGCTCAACTAGGGAAATTGTGAAATCCAGTTCAGGGGGATGTAATTCCTCATTTCCACCTCTGCAACTTGTGCTCCCTAACTGTCAACGTTTCCACTTGAACAAAAAGGCAAGTTGGCATATGTTTTACATTATTCAATCTGCTCTATCTTGGTTGCTGAAGTTTGGAATTGATTATTTTTGTTAGAATCACTCAAGATAGAAGTAATTTATAAGATCATTTGACTTGAATTTCCCCATGTGTGCAATGATATATATTATGGATAGCATTTGGTTATCCAAATGCTTTTGTGAATATTTTCTGTGTTTATTTTAATGGTCAAGACATTATTTCAAAATCCAGTGCATTGCTGTGGGTGGTCCCATGGTTAGAAACCTTCAAATTTTTTATTCTTATGTCAAGAACTGAAGCTTGACAGATTCAAAGTGTTTCAGCAAAGTGTCTTTGCCCAATTAATGACATCCTTCTTTGGCAAGTATATCTGAATATGGCATCTACGGTTACTGAAACTTCATATAACCATGCTGAGAAAATGCATGAATGTCTGGAGACTGCACCAACTGCTTGGTTTAAGAGTCATTTTATAGCATTCCAAGTCCTAGCAAGATTTTCATAGTACAAACACAGTGAAAAACAAAGTATTGAAATGTTAACTATGATTATAAGTTCCACAGTTTTTGTAGCCATTGTAACCAGGTATTGTTAATTCAGTTTGAAATGGAAAGGTTAAGAAATATGACATCACTGCACATTTATTGTGCTTTTCTTGCAAGTGGTCAAGCTTTGTGAATTTGTGTCTTCTATAATGTCCCCTACTTGGGATATTCCTAGATTTTGCCCTAAAAGCACAATTAGAATCCAAAATAAGAAATATAATACATTTAGGGTTGTAAATTTACCAATTGAAATGCCCTTTATAAGATATGAATCCTGGTTTAGGTCCTGCACACAATATGTAATGTCCCATGTTGTGGGAGTACCTGATTTTTGCCCAAAATTAACAAATCCAATAATACAATTTATTTATAAGATTATTCTTTCACTAAATTGCACAATAGCAATTGAATTTAGGAAAATAGTCATCAAACAAAATGATAATGTAACATGCACACTATAGCCAACCATATTAGGAACTTGAGGGGAAAAGCACAATGGGGCTTCGAGAGACTGTCCTCCACAACTAAGCTCAAGAGCGCTGAACAACCAACCAAGTCAATCTGACCCATTGGCCCACAAGCAATCCAACTCAATGGGTGGTCTACTCAATTGAGAGAACTTGTACTCCTGTACCTCCCTATTATGTTTCCTTGCCAATTCCTAATATGATTGCTTTATGAAAATCAAATGAATAATTACTAATCCTAAGATTCTTGATGAATTAGCAAGTTAAATAAATAAATAAATAAATAAATATGTTCTTTACTAAATTCACAAACTAATAAATATTGGATTCAAATATGTGGTATACCAACTACTGCAGAAATATAAAGTTTGCTGTATCTTACTGCCTTATAATTCAAATTATCATTGCTTTATAATTCTAATTCCTTACTGCCTTCTTATCCAGATCAGATTTCTAATTGATCCAAATGATTCAATGATCCAATGATCCAATGATCCCAATTGATGCCTTTCACAAATGATTTGACCTCCCTTATATGTTCTCATACCTTCATGAAATGGTGTACCCTTTGGAATAGACATCTCCTTTCCAAGGGTTATGACTTTTTGTTCAACCTTAATATTATTTTAATTTATTCCCAATTGCTGCCTCAAAACTCTACTAATTATTAATCATTTAATTCCTTTTTTTTGGAGGGAGTCATGCCTCTTCATAAAACACATTGCCCTTAGCAAAAGTCACACCTTTTCAAGCTGGGTGCTGCCTTAACTACTCTTAATCTGAGTCGGCCTCTTTCATTTAATTGCAGGTAATTAATTCCTGAGTCGGCTTCCTATTTAATTGCTGCTAATTAATTCTTGAGTTGGCCTCTTTAAACCTTTAATGTTGGTCCGCCCCTTTGCAACTGTTATTATTATTATTTATTTTGTTTATTTATTTGCTTTTAAACGCCTAGGGTTTTTCATAATTTATTTCTGTGATCTAAACATGGTGGGGGCATGACAGTCCGCCCTTCCCAAGATTGCTTCTCCTCAAGTAATCACAATCTAGGATGCTCCTAATGTTACCAAGATCCCAAATCCTTTGTGCAAAGCCAATTTTACATTCGAGTACAAGGATCTAGGTGCTCTTTACTATAGGTTGTATCCTCTTTTCCTAAACAATCAAATGGAAACAAGTGACAGTTTCCTTTAGATAAAGTATATTTCATTTTGTGTAGACATTCAAATGAATTTTTTTTGAGGCAAGTTTTAATCTAATGAGGATGTAATATAAAATAGCTTATAGGGTGTTTGTAATACTTAACCTAGTCAAATCATCTTTCAACATATATCACCTTGTCATAGACTCATAGCCAATTAATGTCATGTTATAACCTTTTAAGTATATATTTCCTAGACTATTTTGATCAAGTCCAATAAAATAAAAGATGTACCAAGGTCTTTAGAATTCTTAGCAAACAATTGTCATCCACAAACACTTCATAGAAGAACTTAAATTTATAGGTTTACACTAATATTCAATTCTTGTCCAACTTCCAATTCCATTGGAGGTTGTTACTTCTCTTGTAAAATTTGATATACCTTCGTGTTTGACACTAAGATATTTTCATAACTTGGGAAAGTATTGTTTTTTTCTCCTAATTCATTTAAGCCATATCAATTTATTTTTATTTTTACTTTCAAAGTTTGAGAGGTGAGAATGATCGTGGGATTTGTGGGTTATGGGCCCACAATGTAACTTAACATAGGCTTATGTCGCAAATTTGGGTGTAACTTGTTCTGTATCAAATCTATCTAAGGTACCTATATGCCTAATATGGATGTCTTTGATCATGAATGTAGAGCTACTTTGATCAAGAAAAAGGGCTTAGGAGAAGAAGACTCCTGGATGAAATGATCTGCTCTAGATATTAAATATACAAGTGATTTTGGTCCACAAGACGAAGTTCACTAGGTCAGTTTTGTAGGTTACAATGTGGATCCATACATCGCCCTTGTCTCAATGAATGTGGTATGAACTTGATTTGTACTTTATAATCTTGTTCACAATGAACAAATTACTCTTCATTAGAGCAATTTTGTTCCTCCTTCATGAAGCTTGATGAATATACCCTATGATAGATTTCCAACATTTCTCTTAAGATCTCTTGAGAGTCCAAATTTGTAGGTTCCTAAAGGATTGAGTGTCTTCATTACATTCTCTCAAAAATGTTGTTTTGGCATATCAGAGTTTGGTTGAATTTAGACTTCAATTTTTATTATCATTTCTAATTCCGACTAGGCATGTTGATAATAATTCACTCTATGATGTTTCAAATGAGGTGTTATGGGTAAGACAAATTTTCTAGATAAATCATTGTAGATTGTTTTGGAATATTTTTGTGGACTTTAATGTTATTGTTTGGCTTTTAAGATATTGGCCATCCTAGGTCAAGATGATATCTCAGTGCACTTATATCTCAAAGTTTGAAATTAAGATAATCTTAATCCATCTTTGTATCTTAGTTATGCCTTAATTTCTGTGACAACTAGTGATGAAAACATGTGGATTTCTATTTGAAAATTGAGTTATATCATTAGATTTTATCATTAACTATATTGAGTTGTTATGGTTGATCGTTCCTTCCTTGGGAATCTTATTGATATTTTGATTGCTTGATTTCTTGATGGATAGGTGAGTGATGATTGCTTATTGAATGTCAATGAATTGATTTATCCTTTATATCCATTTCTTGAAGGAATCACCACCCTTCATTATACAGGAGTCACCACCCTTCATAGTAAATGAATCACCACCCTTCATGGCTGCCTTTTGAGAATAATACTTTACTTCCAAATTAATTGATAGATTTATTTCCTATTGATGATTTCTTCACAAGGAAATGATTCCCCTTTTATATCTTATTGTTGAGGGAGTCACAGTCTTTCACATTTGAAGGGTCACAATCTTTCACATTTGAAGGGTCACAACCTTTCATTTGAAGAGTCACAACCTTTCACATTTGAAGGGTCACAACCTTTCACATTAGGAGTCACATCCTTTCTCACATCATCACTATTCTTGAGAACCTAATTTAATTTACTTGCAAAATCACTTAAGGTTCTACACAAGGATTTGCCTTGGTGAACCTGAATTTCAGGGGAAAACTCCAACAAGAGTAAGGTATAATGGTCTCTATTGTCTCGTATCTGATTACAATCTTAGGTCTCTTGGGCATACAACAAGGAAGAACAAACAATGTGTTGCAAGTATGATGGTATTGTCATTGATGTCAACTGGTTACAACTGATTGCTGTTGTCATTGATGTCATGGAAACAGGTTATTGATTGTATATGTCGAGGATATTGAGAAAATTGTGATAAAAAAGGTTTGTTGGTATGTCTGGGTTGTGCTCCGGGATGTGTTCCTATGCTTGTGCGATTTTGAGGTGTTGTTCATGATTGCCGGTGGTTGCTATATCCAGAATTTGTGCTTCTGGATTGTTGTACAGTGCGAGATATTTTCACCAATGTATGTACTATGCATTTCAGTGTGTTTGGCTGTGTTTGGGAGAAATGTAGTTGCTTCGGATTTCTCTGAATTTTGGTTTTAGGACTTGCAGTTCTAAGAATAAGCTGATAAGATCGTGTTCAAGTGAAGTTTGTTATCCATAAAGATTGGATCGTGTTAAGATTGCTTGTGCTTAATTGTTTTATGTGTTTTGCACGGGTGTTGGCCGACTGTGTTAAAACACTACTTACGAAGTTCATGGAAGCGTGTTAGGACTTATTTAGGTCCTCATTAAGCATGTGTAGAGGTTGCCCTCATTCTAATTCCACCGTAGAATGTTTTGGTGCCAACCTAATTTGAATTTGCAAATATAAATGATGTGTGGCCGACCTTGGATGAGTTTCAGGTTGAAGACGGTATAAATATAAGTTGAGATGATTGTGAATAAGGCAAGATAGATGCAAGAAAGATGCGAGATAGATGCAAAATAGTGTGTGTGATGTGAGTTTGAGTAGATCAGTGTAAAATTCAAGTGGCAAGTTCCTGGAGGCAGTGAGCTGAAGGTGTACTCTATCATTCAAGCATGTTTGCAAGTGTGTGAGCAAATTGAGGTGGAAATCTCTATTGCATTGAGATAGTTTTCTCTCTGTAACAATTCTCTTCTATCTTCTTTGTAATTCTGTGGCAATGAGCCCTCTAGGCAGTAAGCCCTTATTGGACAGTGAGTCCTGTTTTGGATAAGTAAGTCCTGTCTTGGCAGTGAGCCCTTCCGGCAATGAGCCTTTATATTCGGTTTTGGAATTCTTTATATTGTGAGCTAATCTTCATTGTGGTTTTTCCCTCATTGGGTTTTCCACGTAAATTTGGTGTTATTGTGTGTATGGTTTTACTTCTTTCAGTTTCTGCTTCCACACTTAATGATTAATCATATTAGTAGAGTAAGGGATTTCTGAATGGTTATTTATCTAACTTCCGGTGAAAGTTTTAAAGGTTAAAATTGCTACAATTGATTCACCCTCCTCTCGCCCCTCCGCCCACCCTCTTAGTTGTCTTGTTCAACAATTGGTATTAGAGCTTGGTTCCTTGGAGAAGAGATTAACTGCTTAAGGAAGGTCCGGGATGGCGAACAAGATAGTTATTGAGTGCCCTAGGTTCGATGACAACGACTATACTCTCAAGAAGGCAAAGATGGAAGGATATCTGGAATACTGTGGATATGATGTTGATAAAACTTATATGACTCCATACACTGCTCCTGCTAATGGTCCAAGTATTGCCGATGAGATCAAGGCGCATGAAGCAAACAATAAGGCAAAATTTATTTTGAAGAACAGTCTTTAACATTCCAAATTAATTAAAGTTGTAAATCTGAAGACTGCTAAAGAGGTTTGTGTGATGTCCCCTTCTAATTAGACACCTGTACCTCAGTAGATTAGCCTATCATGTCGACCCTCGTAGGCTAATGGTTCTGGATAGAGGGTCACTTGGTCGAGCACTTGGTCTTCGGATTGTAGTATTGATCCCCAGAGTGTAGTGGTAGGGTGAATTGTGGCGTTTGGCATGATATTTGTGCTTAAATTAATGATATTCACCTTTTATTTCATCATCCTTGGCCTCGGGACCATGTGTTTTTAAAATGAAGGGGTCACTTTATATTTTTCAGTTACTATTCATTCCTAAAGTGAAAAAGTTATAACTTAAGTGAATAGTGCCAACTTTATGAATAGTGTTTTTCAATGTTAAATTATAAATATGAGGAGAAGAAGGTCGACCCTCTTCATGAGATGATTATTTTTGTTGAATGAACTTTGGGAGTGTGGCTTGGAGGAAGGAGGCTAGGGTTTCCTGATTTCTGCCATGGGTGAACTTGGGAGGGGCTTGAATTTTGTTTATGAGCAGCTTGAGGGTGTGAAACACCACTTTAAGGTTGCTGGTTTGAACCTGAGTGCACATTTGGGAGACTCCAATTGTTGATTGGAAAAGTTTAAGAGCTGATTTTTGAGTAGGGTTTGCAGCCAAAGTCTCTATTTTGGTTTGTGCTAGTGCTGTTCGTTTTTGGAGCTTTTTGTGGACTGATTTTGGGAGCTACAGCCAGCCATCCCATCCTTGAGGGTTTAGCAGCAAGCAAGAAAAGGAATGCCTCTCTAAAGAGGCTGCAATCACTTCAAAAAGAGGTGCCCTTGCCCTAGGAAGCTCTCCAATTCAGTTTTTGGTGGGAAAAATTCATCTTTCAAGCGTTGTGTACCCTTCATTGGGGTTTGGCACTGTAGCAAATCACTATTCACTATGTTGTATAGCTGTAAGTAAAATCTATGGCATAAGATGTCTTTTGTTTGAACCTGATGTAAGCTATCTATCTTATGTAATCTATTATGTAATGAAGAAAGCATCTTTGGCTATCAAATTGAGGCATTACTCAAGTTATCTCAGTAGATTAGTTTATTTAAAGTTCCTATTGTATGTATATGCTTGTTAGTATCGTTAGCATTATTGGCATCAAACTCAAAAACACAAAAAAAGGAAGAAATACAAACTAAAACAAATAAAAATCAGACCTAAAGAATCTCAATGAAAACAAATCAGCAGAGTGGTGGTTCACTACAGTGGTATCAGAGCCTTGATCCTGCCATCCTAGAGGGTCAAAGTTTCACATGAGAGGACATACTAGGTACTACACTTGCAGAAGGGCAGAGCAAGTAGACAATTGGCAAGAGGGTAACCCGTTTGAAGATATACTAGTAGCAAAAATGGGTGACAGGGAAGAAGAAGGTCCATCACGAAACGAAAGAAGAAATGAGAACAATGAAGAAAGAGAAGCGAGAGAGCTTATGAGAAACATGGCAATAGGATAGCAACAGGTTGTAGATGCCTTGCGGGCACTTACAACAATGTTACATCAGATGAACCCTCTTGGAAGACAAAATTGTGAGCCAGAGGACAATAGGAGTGTGGTTGGGACTCCTAGGGCTCAGAGAGTACCTTCACGTACTTCAGATAGGCCAACACGACCTACCTTTTTGAGAAATGAAGGAGAAGAGGTGAATGTTGAAGAAGTTGGTGAACCAATGTTTGTTGATGATATGATGGCCACAAATGATGAATGGGAGTTATTGACACCTTAGGTGAGAGAACGCCTAAGCTTTGACAAGTTTTTGAGTGAAAGAAGAGAGCATTACATAGAAAGACCGAACCGGAGACCAAGAGGCCCAAACAGAGATCAACACAACGACCTTATGCATGCCACCAACAAACTCACATTACCTACATTTGATGGCAGTGGGACGGTTACAACTTAGTCTTGGGTTCATAAGTTGGACACCTTCTTGAGCCTTCGAACTATGGCAAAGACAGATGCAATTAAGTATGCCACCTTACACTTGGAGGGAGTAGCTCATGATTGGTGGTATCATGGGATGGTCACGTTGCAGCATAACCGCATCACCTCTTACCAGGAGTTTGTGGATCGATTGGTTGAGCGTTTCGACAAGAAACATCTGGAAACGTATTTCAGAGACCTAGCTGAACTCAAGCAAGTTGGGAGTTTGGAGGGATATATAGGTGATTTCCAGCGGTTATCAGTTATGGTTCCTAACATATGAGAAAGAAGATTAGTTGTATTATTCATCGAAGGTCTATCGGAACCATTGAGAGGTTGGATCAAAGCTTTTGATCCCCCGACCCTATAGGAGGCTATGAGAAAAGTGAGAAGCATGGAACTTGCAGCTCCATCAAGCAAGTTCTCATCGAAAGCATCGTCTTCATACAAGGACGGCAAATCATTCTCTAAGAAGAATGAGAAATCAGATTTTAAAGGGAAATCAGCAGCCCCATTAGACAAAGACACCATTAATGACTTGCACAGGAAGTTGTGCTTCTATTGTAAGAGACCCTATAATGCAAACCACGACTATCCTCTGAGGCCTAAGGGAAAGGCTAACCGAATAATGTAGGCATTCTATGAGGATTCTGAATCTGAAAAATCAGACCTGCATACTGAGCATGAGGAATCCGAGGTGGAAAAAATTGAAAATGAGGTTGAAAATGATGCTGAAACGAAGGAGGAAGTTAAGCTTCAAGAAGCACATCTTACTAGTATACAACGAGAGGGCTCTTTCAGAATGCAAGGGGTCTTAGCCAGGAAAAAGATCATTACCCTGTTGGATACAGGTGCCATGCATAATTTTATTGATGCTAGGCTGGTTGAGAGGCGTGGGATTTAGACTGAAGAATTTGAGGGCATAAGAGTGAAGGTCGCGGGTGGCTACACTCTCAAGTGTGATAGGATGATTGCAGACCTTCCTATACGATTAAACAATTATGACTTTAAGGCAGATTTCTATGTGGTGAATATGGGAGACACTGATATGGTTCTAGGGATGAAATGGCTTCATGACATCGGAGATTTTACCCTTAACCTTCGTAATATAGAGATGAGATTCACGATGGATGGGAGGAATCATGTGTTAAAAGCCATCCGAGATAGCAATTTCAGAATGATATCTCTCAGTAGAATGGAGAGACTCATGCGACACGACATGATCGAGTGGGCAGCTGAGTGTATGATGATGCCATCACAAGAGGAGCCTCAAACCCCAGTTTATCATGCAGACATACAGGAGTTGAGGATTAAACACGCTAAGGTGTTCAGTGAGATTCCACTTGGTAGGCCACCAGACCGCGGTATTGAGCACATCATCGAGTTGGAGGAGGGCACTAAGCCCGTGATTGTCACATCTTATAGGCACCCTAAGCGTCTTAAGGATGAAATAGAAAAAACTATTAACAAGCTGCTCGCTATGGGACATATTAGGCCTAGTAAGTCACCATTCGCTTCATTCGTTGTGTTAGTGAAGAAAAAGGATGGTACCTTGCGGATGTGCATTGATTATAGATTGCTGAAAAAAAGGACAATCAAAAACAGGTATCCTATTCCCCGGATTAATGAGTTGATAGATGAACTACATGGTGCCCGTTTTTTTTTCAAAAATAGACTTGAGATCGGGGTATCATCAGATTCGTGTGAGGGAACAGGACATTGAGAAAACAACGTTTTGTTGCCATTGTGGACACTTTGAGTTTGTGGTTATGCCATTTGGGCTAACCAATGTACCTGCTACGTTTCAATCCACTATGAATAGGGTCTTCCAGTCACAACTGAGGAGGTTTGTGCTAGTTTTCTTCGACAACATTTTGGTGTACAGCAAGACATGGGGTGAGCATATCGGCCATCTAGATGTATTAGATATCCTTGGTAGGGAATCTTTGTACACCAAGGAATCCAAATGCAATTTGGGTATGACAGAGTTGTTGTACTTGGGCCACATCATCAGTGCAGAGGGAGTGTGAATGGACCCTGACAAGGTCAGGGCTATCATTGAGTGGCCGATACTTGAGAACCTTGCTCAGCTTAGAGGGTTTTTGGGCTTGTGTGGGTTCTACCGCAGATTCGTCAGTGGGTATTCACGACATGTAGCACCCCTTACGAATTTAACGAAGAAAGGGGCATTCGTTTGGACTCTAGAGGCACAAGATTGTTTCGAGAAGTTCAAAAAACTAATGACTACTTGTCCAGTTCTTGCTTTGCCAGATTTCACTAGACCATTTGAGCTACAGTGCGATGCATCAGGTGAGAGAATTGGTGCAGTCCTTATGTAGGAAAAACATCCGATAGCGTTTGAGAGCAGGAAATTGCGGGGCCAAGAAAGGAGCTACAATATCTATGATAAGGAGATGTTGGCCATTATGCACGCGTTGGCCAAATTCAGGCAGTATCTTGTGGGTAGCAAGTTTGTTGTTAGGACGGATCGTAATAGTTTGAGGCATTTCCTAGGACAGGGGGATCTCAATGATCGTCAACAGAAGTGGGTGAGCAAATTGCAATCATACGACTTTGACATTGCCTATGTCAAAGGGTCTAGAATGTGGTTGTTGATGCCTTGTCTCGCCGTCCACATTTGAGCTCCATGATAGAGATTTCAAAGAACTGGAGACATTTGATTACAACAGAGTATGCCAAAGACTCTTGGGCTTCTGGCATTGTCGAGGGTTCAGTACAGGATGGTAGATATTCAGTTGTAAATGATCTTATCATTTACAAAGGAAGAATTTTCTTGACCCCAAGATCAGAGATGAAGAACACAGTATTGAGGGCCTTTCATGATGCGCCCATGGCCAGACATCCGGGGTATTTCAAAACTTACAGGCAAGTTCGGGAACGTTTCACTTGGAAAGGACTCAAGTCACATGTCCTTCGATATGTCAGAGAGTGTCCTGTTTGTCAGCAGAATAAATAGGAGCACACCTATCCCACTGGGTTACTTCAACCACTTCCAATTCTTGATAGGAAGTGGGAATGCTTGTCGATGGATTTCATTACGGGCTTGCCGAAAGCCTAGGGTAGAGACTGCATCTATGTAGTTGTTGATCGCCTCACAAAGTATGCTCATTTCTTTCTGATAGCAGCTACATACTCAGCTACACACTCAGCTACACAGGTAGCAGAGTTATTTTTCCGTGAGGTGTTCAGGTTGCATGGGCTACTTCGGAGCATCGTCAACGACAGGGATAGTCGGTTCTTGAGCCACTTCTGGCAGGAGCTATTTAGGCTTTGTGGGATCGAGCTCACTCTGAGCATTAGCTACCACTTGTAGACTGATGGTTAGACGAAGATTGTGAACAAGTGGGTGGAAGGATACCTCTGAAACTATATAGTAGGACAACAAAAGGGGTGGGTGAAGTGGATTCATCTTTGTGAGTACTGTTATAATACTATTCGTCACATGTCAATTCAAATTTCTCCATTCATGGCTTTATATGGCTATGAGGCGCCCAACTTTCTTGATTTATTGTTGAGTGACAGTAGAGTGCCCAGTGCTGGGGATCTTTTACAGGAGAACCAGGATATTATGAGAGCTCTCCGTGAGAACATTCAAAAGGCCCAGAATCAGCAAAAGCAGTATGCGGACTAGAGGAAAGTTGAGCGTTCTTTCAAGGTTGGGGATATGGTGTATTTGATGTTGCAGCCCTATCGCCAGTCTACTCTCAAGAAGAGTGGTGCTGAGAAACTCAAGCCGCAGTGCTACGGACCCTTTAGGATCATTAGACGGGTAGGCGAGGTGGCTTATGAATTGGACTTACTGGCTGATAATAGGGTACACAATGTATTTCATGTGTCACGCCTCAAGAAGGCATTAGGACATCATGTTGTTCCTTCCATAGCTTTACCACCCCTAGATGATGAGGGGAAATTGATTCTCGTACCTGAGGCCATCTTAGATGTTAGAGAGAGACAGTTGCGGAGACGGGTCATCAGGGAGTATCTAATTAAATGGAAGGACTTGCTGGTAGAGGATGCTACATGGGAGAGCGAGGACATTCTACAGCATCCGGAGTTGAGATTGCTTGGGGACAAGCAATCTCAAGGAGGGCGGACTGTGATGTCCCCTTCTAATTAGACACCTGTACCTTAGTAGATTAGCCTATCATGTCGACCCTCGTAGGCTAATGGTTCTGGATAGAGGGTCACTTGGTCGTCAAATTGTAGTATTGATCCCCAGAGTGTGGTGGCAGGGTGAATTGTGGCGTTTGGCGTGATATTTGTGCTCAAATTAATGATATTCACCTTTTATTTCATCATCCTTGGCCTAGGGACCATGTGTTTTTAAAATGAAGGGGTCACTTTATATTTTTCAGTTACTATTCATTCCTAAAGTGAAAAAGTTATAACTTAAGTGAATAGTGCTCACTTTATGAATAGTGTTTTTCAATGTTAAATTATAAATATGAGGAGAAGAAGTTCGACACTCTTCATGAGATGATTATTTTTGCTGAATGAACTTTGGGAGTGTGGCTTGGAGGAAGAAGGAAGCTAGGGTTTCCTGATTTCTGCCGTGGGTGAGCCTGGGAGGGGCTTGAATTTTGTTTATGAGCAGCTTGAGGGTGTGAAACACCACCTTAAGGTTGCTGGTTTGAACCTGAGTGCACATTTGGGAGACTCCAATTGTTGATTGGCAAAGTTTAAGAGCTGATTTTTGAGTAGGGTTTGCAGCCAAAGTCTCTATTTGGTTTGTGCTAGTGCTGTTCAGTTTTGGAGCTTTTTGTGGACTGATTTTGGGAGCTACAGCCAGCCGTCCCATCCTTGAGGGTTTAGCATCAAGCAAGAAAAGAAACGCCTCTCTAAAGTGGCTGCAATCACTTCAAAAAGGGGCGCCCTTGCCCTAGGAAGCTCTCCAATTCAGTTTTTTGGTGGGAGAAGTTCATCTTTCAAGCGTTGTGTATCTTTCATTGGGGTTTGGTACTGTAGCAAATCACTATTCACTATGTTGTATAGCTGTAAGTAAAATCTATGGCATAAGATGTATCTTGTTTGAACTTGATGTAAGCTATCTATCTTATGTAATCTATTATGTAATGAAGAAAGCATCATTGGCTATCAAATTGAGGCATTACTCGAGTTATCTCAGTAGATTAGTTTATTTAAAGTTCCTATTGTATGTATATGCTTGTTAGTATCGTTAGCATTATTGGCATCAAACTCAAAAACACAAAAAAAGGAAGAAATACAAACTGAAACAAAAAAAAATAAACCTAAAGAATCTTAGTGAAAACAAATCAGCAGAGTGGTGGTTCACTACAGTTTGGGATGCATTGGAAAAGATCCATGAAGGAGATGAAAAGGTTAAAGAAGCAAAGTTATAGAATTTGGAGGCACAATTCGAGATCCTGCGAATGTCTGAAGATGAGAACATTAAATCCTATGTATAGGGAGTGGATGAGCTAGTAGGTAGAATGTGAGGACTTGGTGCACAAATGGATGAATCCAGGATAGTGAAGAAGATTCTCAAAACTCTCCCTAATGCATATAGTGAAAAGGTATTTGCTATTGAGGAATTTGTAGATTATAAGACCTATACTAAAGATCAGTTGTTGGGTACTCTAACCTCATTTGAAATGAGAAAGCCTAGCTTGAGAAATGGATCAAAGACAAAAACTGCTTTTAGGGTTACAAATGTAGAAGATTTGGATGAAGAAAACTTCGATGAAGTGGAAGCTAACTTTGTAAGAAGAATGAAAAAGGGCTCCGATAAGTATCAAGGTGAGTTACCTTTCAAATGTTTTAGTTGTGGGGGAATAGGTCATTATGCTTTAAGATGTCCGAAAAGAGCTGAGAGGAATAAACATAGAGAAGGCAAAGAAAACAAAGGAAAGATGATCAAGAGAGCATATTATGTAAATGAAGATGTTGGTATTTTTGATGTTGAGTTTGATTATGGAGATTTTGATGATAATGAATACTTTTTCTTGGCTATAAAAGATGAATCTACTTCTGCTAATACTGAAAGTTGTGTGAAGGAAAGTGCTCCAGAGAAAGTTGAAGATACTGTGATCTCTGCTCTTCATACTAAACTGGAAAAAAAGTACTGGGTTGTTGATAATGGCTATTCACATCACATGATCGGTGACAAGAGTAAGTTTGTTAAACTTGAAAAATATGATGGAGGCTTAGTTAAGTTTGGAGATGATACTGGTGCTAAGATTTGTGGGATAGGTTCAGTCAGCTTTGATGGCAAGCATAATATTGATGATGTCTACTATGTTAAGGGTTTAAGGTATAATCTCTTGAGTGTTTGACAGATTTGTAGTAAAGGTTATAATCTTGTGTTCAAGGATGAGAAATGTGAAATAAGGAAAGGATCTAGAACCGTGATTGCTGCTGGAAAGAAGTCTGAAAGGAATATTTATCAACTAAGGGTGCTGATGGACGTTGCTTTATGTCTCAGATTAATGACAGTTGGTTATGGAATCGGAGGATGTGTCACATGAATTTTGACAACATGGTGAAAATCAGTGCAGTACAAGTTGCGAGAGAGTTACCATGGATTACAAAGCCTGTTAATGCTATTTGCAAGGATTGTCAGTTGGGAAAACAATCTAGAAATAACTTTAGGTCAAAGGAACAATCTACTACCGGACTACTGGATTTGATTCATATAGATTTTTGTGGTCCTACAAGGGTGAGAAGTATTTTATGCTTTTGATTGATGATTACTCTAGAATGACATGGGTTTCATTTCTTAGAGAGAAATATGATGCATTAGACAAATTCAAAGCATTCAAAACTATGGTTGAAAATGAAATGGATATGAAAATAAAATGCTTAAGGTTTGACAGAGGTGGAGAATTCACCTCCAATGAGTTTAACATGTTTTGTGAAGCACATGGAATAAGAAGGCAATTGTTTGCTCCTAGATTTCTCAGCAGAATGGAGTTGTTGAAAGAAAGAACATGACAGTTCAAGAAGTTGCTAGATCAAAAATAACTGAGGCAGGTCTACTGGAAATCTATTGGAGAGAATCAATTCACACTGCTGTTTATGTGTTCAACCGAGTTCAAGCAAAAGCTAATAGCGCTAAGACTCCCTATGAGTTGTGGTATGGAAAGATTCCTATTGTAAAGTACTTCAAGGTATTTGGAAGTAGATGTTATATTAGAAGAGATGAAGAAAATTTAGGAAAGTTTGATGCAAGATGTGATGAGGGTATCTTTCTTGGATACTCCCTTAGAAGAAAAGTTTATAGATGCTACAATAAAAGGTTGAGAAAGATTGTAGAAAGCACAAATGCCTAGGTTGATGAAGCATTAAAGAATTTAATTGAAGTTGATGGATATGTATCAGATAAACCGGAATGTAGAAAAAGAGGCAAAAGAAGTTGTTGATGAACAAGAGAACCAAAATGAAGAAGAAGAAGCTCCGGTGGTGTCCCCAAAGACACCTAAATATGTGCAAAAGAATCATTTTGAAGAACAAATCATTGGAGACAAAAGAAAAGGAGTATTGACAAGAAGCAAAGCTGTTGCTGTTGCTGAGATAAATTTGTGTTTACTTTCTACAGTTGAACCTAAGACAGTAAGTGAAGTATTTAAAGATGAGCATTGGATGAGAGCAATGGAAGAAGAACTTATGCAGATTGAGAAGAATCAAACCTGAGAATTGGTTCCTAGACCGGCTGATAAAAACATAATTGGATCAAAATGGGTATTTAGAAACAAGTTGAATGAGAATGGAGAAGTGGTCAGAAATAAAGCAAGGCTTGTGTGTAAGGGTTACTCACAAGTAGAGGGTATAGATTTTTAGGAGACTTTTGCTCCGGTGGCTAGGATGGAAGCTATTAAATTGTTTTCGACATTTGCTGCTCATAAAGATTTTAAAGTTTATCAAATGGATGTAAAGACTGCATTTGTGAATGGTGAGTTAGAAAAAGTGTACATGGAACAACCAGAATGATTTCAGTTATTAGAACAATCGAACATGATTTGCAAATTGAAGAAGGCTTTATATGGATTGAAGCAAGCTCCTAGAGCTTGGTATGCAAGATTGGACAGATATTTGATTCAACAATGTTTCAGTAAAGGTATTGTAGACAAAAACTTGTATTTCAAAATTGAAAATTACAAAATCTTGATAGTAGTTGTATATGTTGATATTATCTTTGGAGGAAATGGAACAATGTGCAAAATGTTTGCTGAAGAAATGCAAAAAGAGTTTGAAATGCCTATGTTTGGTGAAATGAATTTCTTTTGTGGGCTACAAATTAATTAAACAAAAAAGGGATTTTTATTTCATAGTCAAAGTATGTAAAAGAAATGTTGAAGAAGTTTGGGATGGAAGGTTCCAAACCGGTATGCACTCCTATGGTGACTGGCTGCAAACTGAGTAAAGACGATGATTCACCTAAGGCTAATCAGTGCAAATACAGATCTATGATTGGAGGACTGTTGTATTTAATTGCTACCAAATTGGATATCATGCATGTAGTTTGTCTTGTGGCTAGATTTCAAGATCCTAAAGAAACACATGTTGCTGTTTTCAAGAGGATATTTAGATATTTGAATGGCACTCTGGACTATGGCTTATGGTATCTTGGGGATACTAATTTCACATTAAGTGCTTAAATAGATGCAGATTTGGCAGATTGTGTTGATGATAGAAAAAGTACAAGTGGTGGTGCATTCTTTCTTGGTTGCAGATTGGTGTCATGGTTAAGTAAAAAGCAAGATTCAGTTTCTTTATCCACTGCAGAGGTTGAGTATATTGCTGCAACATCCTGCTACACACAAGTTTTGTAGATGAGATAGACATTGAAGGATATCAGAGTAATGTATGATGATCTCATCTCTATTTTCTGTGATAATACAAGTGCAATTAACATTTCAAAGAATCCAGTGATGCACTCAAGGACAAAGCACATATCTATCAGGTATCACTTTTTGAGAGAAAAGGTCCTGGAGAATGAAGTAAAGCTTGAGTATGTACCTACAAAGGATCAAATTGTTGACATATTTACTAAGACTTTTCCTAAAGATACTTTTGAGTATCTTTGGGAGAAGTTAGGGGTTATTACCCCTCCTTTCTTGAACTAGATGCACATGGAGATGCATTAGTCCAGTAGATCTATGAATCTATCTGCTTTTTGCACTGATGTTTGGTGGTTACCTCTTAGGGGGAGCAGGTAGTGTCTTGTGTTGTGTAGTTAGTTGGATGTACTCCTAAGGGGGGAGTATTCAGTACTGGTAATGTTCTTGGTGACAAAGGAGGGAAACAATGTAAATATCTTTTGGCCTTTTCCATTGATGTCAAAGGGGGAGAAAGTATCATGTGAAAAAGTCTATCTACTCAGTGGGAGAGAAAGTGAAATCGTGAAGAAATGTGTTCAGAGTTGTTATGTTGTCTTTGATGGTTTTTCACATCATGTGTTGCCATCAATGACAAAGGGGGAGATTGTTGCAAGTATAAAGGTGTTGTTATTGATGTCAACTGTTGTCATTGATGTCATGGAAACTAGTTATTGATTGTATATGTCGAGGATATTGAGAAAATTGTAATAAAGAAGGTTTGTTGGTATGCTCCGGGTTGTGCTCTGGGATGTGTTCCTATGCTTGTGCAGTTCTGAGGTGTTGTTCATGATTGCTAGTGGTTGCTTTATCCAGAATTTGGGCTTCTAAATTGTTGTACAGTGCGAGATATTTTTGCCAGTGTATGTACTATGCATTTCAATGTGTCTGGCTGTGTTTGGGAGAAATGTAGTTGCTCTGGATTTCTCTGAATTTTGGTTTCAGGATTTGCGGCTCTAAGAATAAGCTACTAAGATCGTGGTCAAGTGAAGTTTGTTATCCAAAAGGATTGGATCGTGTTAAGATTGCGTATGCTTAATTGTTTTATGTGTTTTGCATGGGTGTTGGTCGACCTTGTGTTAAAACACTACTTTCAAAGTTCATGGAAGCGTATTGAGGCATGTTGGGACTTATTTACGTCTTCATTAAGTATGTGTATAGGTCGCCCTCATTCTAATTCCACCGTATAATGTTTTGGCGCCAACCTAATTTGAATTTGCAAATACAAAATGATGTGTGGCCGACCTTGGATGAGTTTCAGGTTGAAGACGGTATAAATATAAGTTGAGATGTTTGTGAATAAGGCAAGATAGATGCAAGAAAGATGTGAGATAGATGCAAAATAGTGTGTGATGTGAGTTTGAGCAGATCAGTGTAAAATTCAAGTGGCAAGTTCCTGGAGGCAGTGAGCTGAAGGTGTACTCTATCATTCAAGCATATCTGCAAGTGTGTGAGCAAATTGAGGTGGAAATCTTTGTTGCATTGAGATATTTTTCTCTTTGTAACAATTCTCTTCTATCTTATTTGTAATTCTGTGGCAGTGAGTCCTTCAGGCAGTAAGCCCTTATTGGACAGCGAGTCTTATTTTGGACAAGTCCTGTCTTGGCAGTGAGCCCTTCCGGTAGCGAGCCTTTGTATTCGGTTTTGGAATTCTTTATATTGTGAGCTAATCCTCACCGTGGTTTTTCCCTCATTGGGTTTTCCACGCAAATCTGGTGTTATTGTGTGTATGGTTTTACTTCTTTCAGTTTCTGCTTCTGCACTTGATGACACTTCCATCTTTGTTCTACCACAACCTATTCATTGTCCCCAATTGTTCACTATAAGAATAGAAATTGTGACTATAGATCACTTAGGTGCTTTGTCCATATGCTAATTCACATTTACAATGTGTACTTATGCTTTTACAAACCAAGAAGATGAACAAGCAGAATTCAAAACGTCACATACCGTTTCCAGATGCAGGATGAAGCTGCCACTTTTGGTAGATGAGCAGTTTCATTAACCCTCTGATGGATGCACAAAAGCCACTTTTCAGAATTGGCAGTTGTGTAATTGTCCTCTATTAGAACCAACATTTTCACACAAGCCAAAAACTTTGCTTTCTACCCAAAAATATCTACTCCAGCAAAAGTGTTCAAGCTGTGCTCAACCTCGTCATGGATCCACAGTGTGACTAACTCTTTTTCTGATCCATTTATAGATCACACCTCCCCAGTGGGGAGGCAAGACATCGACAATGAGGGATGATCCTCACAATAGATGGCATGGCTGCCACCAAACCATGCACCACCCTAACCAAGAGCCAAAAATCTCTTCCTAGAACTTTTTGTTGTAAACTGCTGTACTCTTGAGTCCCATTAACCTACTTTTGGTCATCCGTGGACATTAATATATTTTCTTTCTTTCTGCCTCCAATTGTCCAAAGATGTCTAAACTCTAAACTTTCAAAGTGTTTGAACTAAATGGAGTTATTGTATCAACACTCTTCTTCCTTCATTCAAGGCAAATGATCCTGGTGCTTCTGTTGAGCATCCTCATTGCATGAAGATTAAGGACCTGGGATTGCTTGGACTTGATCTTGTGGGCATGCAACATGAAGTGGTGACCATCCTTAAGTAAGTCATATTTGTTTTCCTGTCTATAGTAAACAACACTTCTCTGGAACATGTAAGGGCTGCCAAAAACAACTACACACACATTCAATGGAACAACATCTATAAATACTTCAATAAAATTCTGATTAACATCAAAGTTAAATCTACATTGCCTAGAAATGAACAAATCACCATCGTTCTTGATCCAACTCAAAGCACATGGCTTGGGATCTTAAATGATTTCTAAATCAAGTTCTTCAACTTACTCTTGAGAAATGAGTTTAGCTTGGGAACAAGAATCAAAAAGTGTATCTACTTTAACATTCTTGATCTAAATCTTAGTTTTGAAAAATTCTATATGCTCTTTCTTTGGAGCCTAAACACGAAACCTAACCGTCTATGTAGTGCAAGACAGTCAGAACCAACCTCTTAACTGTAATCAAGTTCCTTAATGGCAGGCATAGTTGTTATTTTTCACCGTTTTTTTCCTCTTCAAATGTGCACAGTTATATGAATATAGCTTCCAGGAGGTTTCATCTATATGACTGTTGAATTCACATTGGTTGCAACATCTTCTAGATTATGAAATTGTGGTAGTAATCTTCTTTGCCATGGCTGTTTCTTGGGCCTTTGCAGAGGAAGGTGGACTATTTGCCTTGAGGTAGTGAGCATGCCTCAGTGATGTCCTTGGGTTTGCAGAGCAGTGCAGGCCTCTGATGATGGTTATGAAGGCCTTTGATTAATTCCATCAATACCTCCTCATCTTGCACATCTTTGTTCATTTGGACAACCATTCTTGAAATTCACTAGTGGTATTCCCACATACTTTGTTCATCTATATATTTCAAAAAATGCTACTCCATAGGTTTTTCTTCTCTATGATATATTGGATAAAATTGATTGTTAATCAAATTTTAAATTATTCCCATGAGCTAATTGCCCTTTTTCCTCTCAGAAGTGGGCTTTCCTTTTGTTCTTTGTGTCTTCCAATGAACACAACTTCTCCGTGAGATCCTCCATGAAACCCTTCAACATCTCCATTGACTCAAACATTGTTGCTACACTTGGTTCTAGCTTGAGGAACCTTGCTTCCCCATCAAGTGGCTTCTGCATCTCTTGCAATGCTTCTGAACTCTCTTTTCCAACTGCGGGATTTAACATCTCTTTGAAAAGGAAACAACTCTTTCCCACTTCATCTTCTTGTTGGCATCGACTCACAAAATCAGTCACACACAACTTTCCACCAACACTGACTAATTTAATTGAATACAGATTCAACCACTCTGATACCACCTGATTTGTAAACTAAGATGAAGATTTTATAGTATTTTTTGCCAGTTATAGATTTAATAATAAGAATTGAAGAATTGCAACATTCAACTAAGTAGTTGAATAAGGAGGAACAAGAACCAGCAACACAAGCATGGACGACATAAGGTTTTATCTTAGAGAAGCCAAATTCTAGGAGAAAACTCCAAAAATAGTGATGTACATTGGCCTCCTTGTCCACTATCTCCAATCTGATTACAGTCTTAGGCATCCTGGGCATACAACAAGAATGAGCAATGTTCTGCCTCAAAGATCAAACACTAGCTCATTCAGTTCTCTCTCTGTTCTTTTTTTTTTTAATTTAAAGTTTGAGGGTCTTTCAAGGGGCCTCTCCCCATAGTTCTCTCTCTATTCTGTTACAATTATTATATAATTGCAGTTTCTCAATCTAAGACTGACAGTTGCAACCATAGATCACTTAGATGCTTCCTGTACATGCTAGTTTACCTTTCATATGTATTTATGCATTTACAAGCCCAAACAAAAGATGAAAAGATGCCCCAAAGTCAAACAATGCCGAATTTGTTACACCATAGATTCTTTATATATGCAGGATGAAACCACAATTTTTTGTAACCTTGAGCTGCATCATTGTCCCCTATTGGAACTGATGGTTTGACACAAGCCAAAAACTTCTTTGTTTATTGCCCCAAAACACCTACTCCCTTAATCAGAAGTGTTCTATAAGCTGTGTCTCACTATGTCCAACTCTTGTTTTTTGATTCTTGTATAGATCAAGCTTAGAGAACTCTACGAGAATCTAGAAATGCCAAAAGCCCATAGTCAACTAGAGGTTAGAACCCATCATCAATCAAATTTACTTGATTCTCGGTAAACTCTCTATAGCGCATTTATAGTATATTTATATTACATGCAAATTGAACAGTGGCTGATAACCTGGCTAATATGATCCTCAACTTCACTGATGATCACAATTGCATCATCCCCTGGAACACCATGTGCCTTTGGAAATTGAAACCATGGTTGACCACCATTTCTCTAACCAAGTAACTATGTACACCACTAATAAGTATCCTAGTACTATTCATCAAGCTTATTAATTACATTCTCTGTGTTGTAAGTTCTTTTTCGACTTATCCCCTTCGTTTCCTTATACCGAACATGTTCATCCCCAACCTGTTCATTTCTAAACCCACTAGCTCTCACTGTTTCCACATTGCCCTCTCCACATATTCCCCCCCTCTCAAAATTTCCCCACCTACTCCCATTGTTTTCCCTAGCATGTTGAAGGAAAAGGGACAAACAATATGATTTGAATTTCAAATAACAAGACAAAAGTAATATCTTCCCTGTTCATTCTCATTGTCTCCATGCTAATAACAGGCTGCCTGAATGAAAGGTGTTTGTTGGTCCAAGGTGAAGTGCATTTGTACAGGGGATTTTAAGTGCTGTTACATTGGGTTTCAAGCTTTGTCAAGAGTCCAAGGTCTTCCTCCAATATTTGTGGCCAGAAATGAGGTATTCCAGTCAGAAAGGGTTTTAATTACTTTCCAACCATAAGAATGATAGGTAAGTTCACTCACTTACAGGGACCTTCCAAATCTTGGTGAGATTTACTGTGTCCAAAAAATCTTTGTTACTGTTGAAACCTAGTTTAATTTTTTATTTTAATAACAAGGGCTTTTTGCATTATATTTTGGTTTATGAAGTGACTTGTAATGTGAGTTGCTAGGGTGTACTTTCTTAATCACTTACCACCTTTAGAAAATAACGGTTTTGTGGCCCTATAACAACTTATCACAACTATACATTTATCTCTGTCATGGCTGCTTGACAACTTGGCTGGGGAGATTAATGCTTTTGGACAAAATATAGTTGCCATCTAACATTAAGACATCAGTCACCTTATCTTTATTTCTAGTGCCATGATTACACCTGTGTTTTAGGGTTTTGATTCCTATAGTGATGAGGAGGGTTGGGTCTCTATATATGAGTTTTGGTCATAGTAATGGGACTCGCCGTGAGTCTCCCAGATGCGGCGAGTTGCGCTCCGCGAGACCCTGGACGCGTCCTGGGAGCGCAGACGGGGACGCGGCCTTGTCCAGGCTGGACGCGCCGGACGCGCAGCAAAGGCCGAAAAGGAAAAAAAAAACAAAAGCTGAAGTTTTTTTATAATTTTTTTAAACTTATATTTTCTATTTCGCCCTAAAAGCAACCTCATTTCATTTATTTGGAAAAATAGGAGAAGAGAGGGCAACCAACAAGTTGTTGAAGACAAATCCAGGGTCATATATCATTTGGGGAGCTTCATACCAGCAAGGAGGTGCATTGAGAGCTCATTACCAGTGATTGGGAGGAGTTTGCATTGCATTCCAAGCCAAATCTAAGAGGTAAGTTTGATTTTAATTGATTTTTTTGTGTTTTTTTAACAAATAATTCATTGTAATTTGTAAAATCATTGTTTTTTTGAGTTTGCATATTTTTTTTACAAACCTTACTTGCAACTTAAATAATTTTAGAAACCCTACTTTTGCAGCCACATTCATTTGCAAATCAAACCATATTATTATTTTCACAATGTTTCAAACCCCAGTAAAAAAAGACCCTGCTTGGAAACATGCTGAAATCTTTCCCGAAATGAAAAGAGGAGACGCCAAATGTTTCTACTGCAAAACAATATATCATGGAGGCATAAATAGATTAAAATACCATCTTGCACGCATACCCGCCCATGATGCAGTTGGTTGCCCTAAAGCACCTCCCGAGGTTGTTCGTGAAGTGCAGGTGCAATTAGAAACTTTTGAAATGCAAAAAGAAATGAAAAAGAAACAGAAGCAGGAGTTGGTGAGTGTTGGAGTTGGACAGGGACTTGCTGCTGTTGGAGATGCTTCTTCCATGCCTCCATACCGTCCTAGTGCTAGTGCTTGTGCTAGTGCTTCTGTTTTTGCATCAGCTATGCCTATGCGTACTCCTAGTTCTGGTGGCGCTACTACTGCTAGTGGTAGTGGCAGTATTAGCATTGGCCCTAGAGTTCGTAAATCTAGGGTGGACTCATATTTTGTACCACGCACTACTCCTAGTTCCCACCCGTCGCTTGAGAGCATGGGTTGGAACAAGGACGCACATGATGCAAAAACAATTGGAGACTTTTGGTACTCTGCACCATTCCTTCCATGTAGCCAGGTAATTTTTTTGTTTAATTGTTTTAAAATTTATATTTAAATTTTAGAATCTAGATGTATCTCATTATTGAATTCAAATTTAAAGTTAAAAACTTAAAACTTTTCATTTTACAATACTTATGTAACTTATTAATTTATTTATGACATGTTATAGGTCACCTTTGGCAAAACATGGTTGATGCCATAACCATATGTGGGGCGGGGTTCAAAGCCCCTAGTGAAGATGAATTAAGGGCCCACTTTTGACTCAAAAGGTGGCGATGTGAAAGCACAATTAGAGGAGCATGGCAGGTGGAGGATGATTGGTTGCACCATCATGTGATGGTTGGTGATAGGAGAAATAGGACGCTTAATTTCCTAGTTTCCTCAGAGGTAATTGTACTTCCCTCAATGCATTGAAATTTGAATTTGATTTAGTGATTAATAATTTAATATGGCTGATTTATGTTTTTAATTTATTGAATAATTGGTTTTGCTTATTTTTTCAGGTGACACTGTCTTCATGAAGTCCATTGATGCTTCGCCCAATTCAAAAATGCCACATACCTATGTGAGGCTATAGAGGAGGTGATAGCTGATGTGGGGGAAGAGAATGTAGTGCAAGTGGTGACAGATAATGCAGCAAATTATGTTGCTGCTGGTAGATTATTGATGGAGAGGCACCCTACTATATTTTGGACTCCATGTGCCGCCCATTGCATTGACCTCATGTTGGAGGATCTTGGCAAACTCCCATGGATCAAAACATGTGTGGAAGCAGCAAAAAACATATGCAAATTTGTATACAACCACACATGGGTGCTTAACCTTATGAGGCAATACACGGGGTTGAGGGAGTTGTCTCGTCCTGGCATCACCAGGTTTGCAACAAATTTTATCATGATGCAATCCTTGATTCGGTCAAGGGCAGCTTTAAGGCGCATGTTTACTAGTGAGGAGTGGTCTTCCTCATCCTTTTCTACAAGCACTGCAGGGATTGCTATGGCTGATTGCATTTTTGATGAGCAAGGGTTTTGGACACCAATGGATGAGATTGTGAAGGTAAAATTTAATTATTTATTATGTTTTAATTTTTAATCATATCTTACTTTTATTTGTTTATTTTCATTCACACTTATTTGTGAAACATGTTTGCACTTTGCAGTTTATTGAGCCCTTGCTAGTTCTCCTACGAGTTGCAGATGGGGAGAAGCCCGCAATGGGCTACATATATGAGGGCATGGATAGGGCCAAAGAGGCCATTAGATCAGTCTATGGTGGAGTTGAGGAGAAGTATCGTCCCATTTGGGATATCATTGATAGGAGATGGCAAAACCAACTTCATAGGCCCATCCATGCAGCCGCATGTTTCCTAAATCCGGCCTTCCAATTCCGCCGTGATCTCCGTGCAGATAGAGAAATTCTTAGTGGGCTCTACATGACGATAGAGCGGATGTTGCCCGCTGTTACTACACAGGTGGTGTAGAGATAGATGCCTTCACTAAGGCACAAGGAGACTTCTTTGCACATCAAATGTGCAAAGATAATAGGACAACATTATTGCCTAAAAATATATTTAAGGGCATAATTTTCATCTTTTTATATTAGGATTTATTATTAAATGTTGAACTTGAACTTGAAACTTGAAATGAGATTGATTTTGTTTCTTTTTCTCATCTCAGATAGCTGGTATATGTTTGGTTCTGATACACCGATCCTGCAAAATATATTGCCACTCAGATATTGAGCTAGCCATGCAGTTCATTCTGGTTGGAGCGAATTGGAGTATGTTTGAGCACATACACTCCAAGAAGCGCAATAGATTGACAGTGGAGAGGATGAATGACTTGGTATATGTTCATTACAACCTTCGGCTCAGATACAGGAAGCTTTTTGACCACAACAAAACCCCGATCAGTCTAGAGGAGGTTGATCCACAGTCTGAGTGGATTGCTGAGGCTACAGATGCAGTCTTTAGTGACGAGGACCTTGATTGGGTGGACCAGGCAGAGAGAGAGGCCGAGGTTGTAGCCATGGCTGAGGAGGAGGCTAGAGCACGAGGAGACATAGCTGCCGGTGAGAGGCATGGGGAGTCAGACACAGGTGAGACTATGGCTGCAGCTGCAACATCATCCAGGACCCTTAGACGCCTTTGTAGGAAGGATGCTGGCTCCACTATGCCATAGGGCATAGAGTCATAGACTTATTGCTATTGTTTTACTTTTGATATTTCATATTTGTATGGAACATTTGATGTCATGGATTTCATATTCCATGAGTTTTGTATACATTTGACAAATTTTATATATCTAAGTATGTTATTTCCTTCAGCAGCGCAACTACAATTTGTGTACTTTATACTTATGTAATCGTTGTATACTTGTCCATGTGATCAAATTTGCTTTTATTTGTGTTGTATTCAATAAAGGGTGCTTGAAACAAGTTTTAAATCTTTAAAAATCTCTAAATTTCTAGGGTTTTTTCAACTTTTTTTCATTTTGTCGCGTCTGTGCCGTGTCCGAGTCCCAAGTCGCCGAGTCGCCCTCGCCGAGTCCGAGCCACGTTCGAGTCTCGTTACTATGGTTTTGGTGTATAGAAGGACAAACTTTCATGCCTTTGGTATAATCTATATCTCCCCTTGTTAGAGATCCCATCAAACTTCCACCAACCCCATCAACTCATACAACACCCAAAGGGACTCAAGGTAGCATATCCAAGGGCAATAATTGCCCAAGTCTTCCCATGGCTCAAGATAGATTAAATGCCCTAGTCTAGGATTCTATGCATTCTATTGTTGATCAAATGAGCTTTGGTTTGAGGAGAAGCTTGGGGCTATTAACCAAGGCCATAAAAGTGGTGCACCACACCAAACTCATCACTGCTCAAGAGGGGAAAGATATATAAATGTTGACTATAATGCCCCAAGCCAACACACCTAAGACATAAGCTGGCCGAACAACTTCTTCTATTTTTTTGAAACAATAACCATAACCACTAAGATGCGACAACATGTTGCACTTGCACAACCATGTGCACATAAGTGTCATGTGAACCACAACGACACAAGGGCAACAACAATACAAATGACCTCACCATTGCCACAAGCAAGGTGGCACCAACAAAAGGCTTACCAATCGTGGGATGAAACCACTGCAAAGAACCTACAAGAGGGGAACACAACACCCAAACGTCGATCGAGTACTAACTCATGATCATGATCTCTCGCAACACCACACAAGGGAAGGATGAGAGAATCATCAACCTCAAATCCCCACCAAGGAACTTTTTCAACTCAACGACACTATGAAAACCTACTTAGACGGTGGGGCGACTAGGAGATAACACACCTCCACTAGATGACTCAACCATTGGTTTTCAAAACAAGGAATAGGATGAGGGCACTTTCACCTCCAATCCACTCAACAACAACCTCAAACAACACTAGATGCAAGGACAAGCCTTCACAAGAGGTTGTCTTTACTAGGAGCTACAAACCCATTGCATGAAGGAATCCAAAACATAGATCAGTTTAAGCAATATGGATGAAAGTCACTGGCAGTTTACAACATAGCAGCAAAAATCTTTTGGGGAAAAAATTGGCAAACCAAAAGTATAAGATTTTTTGAAAAAATTGGATTAAAAAAAAGTGAAAAATTGTAGAATAAGAGATAAAAACTATTTTTTTGAAATTGAAAGGCATTCCCATAGCATAGAGATATAGAGAGCAAATAAAATAAAGAGTTTAACTAATGAATTGTAGAAAACAGATATTTGTAGTTTATATTCATATCATTGATTACATTGCATTGCACATCTTTCAAACTCAAAGCATTACTTCAAATTGAATAACTAATAACTAGATGTTGATAGATGACAAAATTTCAACTACAATATAGTTTTTTACAAAGTCAATCTAAGCAGTTATGCAATTACTTCACATTGCATAACTAATAACTAGGAGCAGCTGCCAATTGCATTTGCTTGTCATGGCATTCCATGAGACCGCATTTCTTTGAGGCATTTTTTCAAACAGTTCACTGCCTTTTCTATGCTACCACATTTTTCATAGATGTCTACCAAAGAATTTTATCAAACAGTTCACTGCCTTGCTGCTATGGCTAAAAGCCTAAAACAGGTGCTTTCGAACAAGCTATGGATGCTTGGAAAAAATCTATCAAAGTGTCATGTCCCTGGGATCGTAACACACTGAAATACAAATGAACAGGAAAAAATGACAAAACACATATTAACAATATAATGTTATTATTATAATTATCATAAGATAATATTATAATAATTATATTACTGACAATTCAAATTAACGATCTAATGTTATTTTTTTTTTGCTCGATTAATAGCTGCTAAGGGGCAGCACCCTATATTAATTCAAAAAAGGAGTACATTGATTTGAGCTTTTTGGCTCCACCCCAAAAACTGTTTTATCCCACCACCATACTTGCAGACAATTTCACTACATGCATGCCCAACTAACGCCATAGCTTTTACAACTGCCTCCTTTGGTTTGCATGGCTCCATTTTGTTGAACCTAAAATGACAAGCCACTACGAATTTGCTCCACTTTTGGTGTGTTTTTTTTCTTTCTCTGTACCGTTTTCCATTTCTCCTTGGTTGCCCCACCACTCTCAGCCTTAGCCATTTCCTCTGGAGTATTTTGTTCGCCCCCAGGGGACAATAACGATCTAATGTTATTATTATAATTATCGTAATTATAATATTGACATTTTAAATGTCATTATAAATATAAGTAACTTCCATTTAAATATTATTATATTATAATTATAATAATATGAAATAGAACAATTAATATTATCATAGTAATAAAAATAATATTTAGAAGAAACTAATATAAAAATAACAATAAATATGTTAACGGGAAACATTGAATAATAAATACATCATCGCATATGACAGTGACAGATTCATTAAGAAGAGGCAGGCGATTCTATGGGCCAAAAATATATTAAAACTATTGAAGATAGAGCAAAAGCACTGCCGCAACATATTTCATAACGAAATTAATGAGTGCCAGGTCGTGAGTATTTGATCAACCGTGGACAAAGAAGCTTACATGGTTAGTCAAAGGTTCGTGTTGCTTGGTGGCGTTGGCACTTACAAAGGAAATTTAAGAGGGTGGGGATGTTGCTTGTTATCTGGCCGCAACTTATAGCAGAGCCGCTAGCTCAAAGGGAAGTGTATAATGAATGTACAAGTGCCACGATTGTATGTCGTATGGATGGTTTTCCCTCAAGATTTGTATAAACTCTACGGTCACGGAAACATAAGGAGACGACGATGTTGGTATAGAAATTCTCATCAAAACGATTGTAAATCCACGCCCGTCAGTAGACCATGATTTTCCCTTTGGCCGCGGTAGAAATGCCACTCTAATAGCCGGCTTGTATGATCGAAGTCTGATGCGGGTCACGGAAATTGGCAACACTCCCTTCAATAGAACTTGTTCTGTTGATTACTATATATTCAAATCTATAGCCGCCCATTCTGGAGTATGAACAGACCGTGTTCTAGAAATCACGCATAATTGGGTAACTCACAGTTCGAGTATCTTGTTGAGGAAAGAAATTAAGTTTACTCATCATTAAAGATTATTATTAAACAAAGGGGTACAGATAGTTGAGTGGTCAACAACAAAGAAGAATCATATCTGATTGAAAAGTCATGACCCTTAAAGAAAAGGTGCTTATAATCATATAAGAGAATGAAGAAATGGTGGAAAGAAGGTGGGAATGTCAGAGATATATACACATTTACAACAGCAAATCTAGAGTGTGTTTTTAGGAGCCAAGTAGTCTCAAACACAGACTGCATAGTAACAGAGGGATATCAGGAAATCAAACACAGCGATTAGCCATTCTCCAAACCCCAAGCATTTATTATTGCACATTACATATCAGAGGTCCTAACAGATAATTGCTTACCTCTGTCAACATATCCTTGACTATTATCAATATTTGTAAGATTGATAAGAGAGTAATCATCCTTGAAGGTGGATCTTAAAGTCTACTATTTAAATTATTAGTCATAAGCCCATCCAAATTTCTTGATCTAGCAGATTAAATAGCAAAATTAAGGCAAACCCATAAGGGGACATTACACAAAGCATAATAGTAAGCAATAGCATAGACAAGGCAGTGAACTATTTGAACAAATGCCTCAAAGAAGTGTGGTCTCAGGGTGATGGAATGCCATGACAAGCCATAGACAAGGCAGTGAACTGTTTAAACAAATGCCTCAAAGAAATGTGGTCTTATGGTGATGGAATGCCATGACAAGCCATAGACAAGGCAGTGAACTGTTTGAAAAAATGCCTCAAAGAAATGTGGTCTCATGGTGATGGAATGCCATGACAATCCATAGCAATTAGCTTGTCATGGCATTCCATCACCATGAGACCACATTTCTTTGAGGCATTTTTTCAAACAGTTCACTGCCTTGTCTATGCTACAACATTTTTCATACATGTCTACTAAAGCATTTATCAAACAGTTCACTGCCTTGCTGCTATGGCTAAAAGACTTAAACAGGTGTTTTCGAACAAGCTATGGATGCTTGGAAAAAATCTATCAAAGCATAAAAGTAAGCAATAGCATAGACAAGGCAGTGAACTGTTTGAAAAAATGCCTCAAAGAAATATGGTCCCATGGTGATGGAATGCCATGACAATCCATAGCAATTTGCTTGTCATGGCATTCGTCGTGGCATTCCATCAATAGGAGATCACATTTCTTTGAGGCATTTTTTTCAAACAGTTCACTGCCTTGTCTATGCTACCACATTTTTCATACATGTCTACCAAAGCATTTTATCAAACAGTTCGCTGCCTTGCTGCTATGGCTAAAAGCCTAAAACAGGTGCTTTTGAACAAGCTATGGATGCTTGGAAAAAATCTATCAAAGCATAATAATAAGCAACAAGCTATGGTCTCATGGTTTTCTTGAAGGCACCCACTTCCCCTTGAATAGACTACATCAATTTTATGTGGAACACAATTGCCAATTGTTTGAAGGCACTCACTTCCCCTTGAATAGACTACTAAAAGTACTTTTTAAAAAAAGTTAGGTTCACAACTTTAGTATATATGGAGGCAAACATCACACTATTGAAAATATATGGATTTAGCTCTTCATAGTCTTTGGCTATTTTCGTCAAATTATATTATGCCAAAAACTACCGTGATGCCCAAGTCAAGTTGCCCTCACACAAGAACCTTATTATAAACTAAACTTTGATTTGTCAATAAAGGATCTTGGTCCCATACATGCAGAAATCATTAGGAATAACCAAAGGGATGATTAATTTTTAGCACTGTTTACTCTTGGGACATCTTGATCTACCCAACAGATCAAAGAATTCTAGTTCAAGTGCCACTAAGGAGGTAATCGAGTCTTGCCATTGCTTCTTCAGTGTCACTACCAACAATATGGCAGAGTGCTAGGTAACTCCATAATGACTGTGTCATAAGCCACAACACTTGCTGCACATTTTGCAAATCTGGAAGCAAACCAAGCAGGTTTGATTGTGTTGGAAATCCCATAGTAAGTATACTTGAGCCGGAGTAGTACTAGAATGGGAGATTGTTTGAGAATTCTGTGCTTCACCTACTTGTAAAAATTACCAAGTAGACCATTCATGCTCATTAGAGATGGGTTATTGTGAATCGCTACTCATGATATATAGGTCAATGTAAATTGACTCAAAACTATGTTGCCAAATATGAAAATCATATCACATAATTTGGTGCATTGCAAAAAAAAAACACGTATAAAAGATGGAGGAACTAGGGGGCTCCATAATGAATTTTCATAAGGCACAATACTTGCTGAAAGTTTTGCAAATGTGTAGCAAGCTAAGGGGGTTTGGTTGTGGTGGAAACTTAGTGAAGCATGCTTGAGCTGTAGTATTACTATGTATGGTGACCTCATGGGAAGTCCTAATGCTTCACCCCTTGAGCATCATCTAGACACAAAGAATGCCAAGTGGACCATAGATGGTCATAAGAGATGGGTTCTTGTGAATCACTACTCATAAAATGCAGGTCAACATAGATTGACATGAAACTAAGTAGTTTAATCTTGTGAATCATATAAAATAATCAAGTGCATTGTAGAAAACACCACTTGTATAAAAATGAGAAAGTTGGGAGGTGCTATAATGAATTGTTCGCAAGTCATAACAATTGTTGATGGTTTTGCAAATGGGGTAGCAAGCCAAGCAAGTTTGGTTGTTGGGGATAGAAAGCCATGTGGTTTTGCTTGGGGAAACTCCTTAGTTAAGTGCACTTGATTTAAAATAGTATTAAGAAGGGTGACTTCTTGGGAAGTGTTGGTGCTTCACCTAGATACAATAACTGCCATGTGGACAATTCATGCTCATGAGAGATGCGTACTTGAGAATCGCTACTCATAAAATATGGGTCAATGTGGATTAACTTGAAGGAAGTAGCCGAATCTTGAAAATCATCACTTAATTTGATGCACTACCAAATTTTCTATTATATAAAAATATGGTAGAGCTCATAGCATCAGTCTTAGGTCTCAAATTGGCTAAGGATTCATTGCAAGCATTATGAAACTTCACGTCACAAGCTTGATGGCTTAGTAGAAAACGACAACATACAAAATGAAGAATGTATAAGCATGTCCTCCAACAATGAAATTGCCTATCCATCTTTGAGTCCTCCCACCAAAAAAACAACAAAAAGAGCCTTCTTTTACAATTTATCCCCCAATTTCATTGAGCTCAAGATAGATCTAATCTAGTAAAATAAAAAAAGAAAACAATTACTCTTGGGACACCCACCTAGCAACTCAAAGAGTTCACATTCCAGTGCCTATTATGAGCAAAACAATTTTGTTTCCTAGGTATCAATGCCAATTATATAATAGAGTTTGAGTTGTTAGCTTTACCCTTAGTTCTAAAACTGTCTAATGAACCTAGCATTACAAGAATAATGGAGCTTCATGTTGATGTTATAGTGGCGGGTGTTATCCTTCACCCAATTTAATAATAATCAAATAAATAAAGCCGTGGCTACTTATTTATTTGAGGCCATCCCAAGTGAAGTGATGCCTCTCTTTAATTTGTGATTTATATTTTTATTTATTCTTGAAGGCCGACTCTAATTAAAAGTTCGCCACCCTTATGTAAAGTCGTCTCTCTTTGAAAGAGGCCAACCATTCATGAAAGGTCACTAAGATTGTGTATATATTGAAGACGTCTTCCTCCTCATTCATCATCGAATATATTATCAAGTAAAGTTTGCATAACAGCAAAAGTTCGCTTCCTACAGCAGATCGACATTTGGTTCAAGAAGTTCGTCATTCTTCATTGAGTGTATATTTGCATCTAGAGAGGTGCTGTTATCATTGATTCATATTGGCCTTGTACTTGGCCATATTGTAAAGCGAATTGGTGCTCATTTATTCAATATATAAGTGATATATTGTTGCTGGGTTTTTCTCCCTCAAGAAGGAGGGTTTTCCCAGGGTATATGTTGTGTTCTATTGTTTATAATTGTTCTATTTCTGCTTAATTTAATTCTGATCCTAAAACTAACATGGTATCAGAGCGGGTCTAAGAAAAGATCCGATCAGATTTGTTAAGCAGTCTGAAGGAGATATGGTCTGGGCAAAGCTATGGATGGTTTCTCAAATCAGACCTAGTGCCATTTGAGCAAAATTATGTGGATGAGATAAGCAGGTGAGTAGCATTGGGATTGATGTGTGTTTTTCGTATTGGTGATGTTTCATTGTTGCACTTAGGCCAGATAACGATATCGTGGTGGAGGCGAGCATACATGCCATACAGGCAAAGCGTCTGGCTCTAGCCAGCGTCATTCTGAAAGCCACAATCATCTTTAGCAGAGCGTCTGGCCGACGTCATCACAGCGCTAGGAAATCGCTTTCTTTGGCTCATCTACATTAGGTAGACTATGGCGGAGGTCAAGTGACCTCATCTGTATCTTGGCGCACCATTCTGGAGACTCATCATTTGCGGATACTAAGAGTCGGGTATCTCATCTGAAAATCCCGTGTTTCTTCCAACACTAGATCATGTCACCTCTCAGGCCGCACACAACATACATAGAGATTCTGGTGCTCGAGATCAACAAGGAACACACAAGTGCGGGAGTCGTGCGTCGACCAAGCCTCTATACTCATGGGAAGGGGAGTGATCTCTAAGCAGGACAATTGGAGGTTATGTTTCGAATATGCTTGGTTCCTTTCCTTAAAGTTGCCGTAAGAGGAAGTCAAGTCTGCAATTGTTAGCAGGTATGAATAGATGAATATTGGAAGCGACAGGGTAGTATATTTACGGCGCTGTTAGTCATGTTGATCGAGTGTCTTGCTCTTACATTCGTGTGGCTGCATATCCACGTCGTTGCTGGGCAATGTTTATTATTATTTGGGAGATATGAGATCCACAATTTAGTTATATTTCAGATTGTATTCATTGTGCTCGACTTTGATATTGATGTAGGAGTATTTGCCTTGAGATGTTATAAGGCAATCACATACTTGGACTATGTATGGCAATCATGAGAACAGAATGGGAGAGATCACGATTTACATGTGACTTTAAGATTGACATATGCTTGGGAATCAGATCAAGATTGTATGACTATTATGAGGATCAAAATATAGCTCCAAGCTATAGCAATGCTAAGATGGGTTCAGTCCATATCACTTTCCAGTGATTCGTGTAATTAGCAAATGCAATGCCATTGCTAGGCTTTTATATCTGTTCATTCGAGAGGCTATTTTTTCTTCTGAGTACTAAGCACTGTGAGTATATGATGTCAGTCGGGTTTCCTCTGAAAACCATAATCACGCAGATTTCGAGTGGCTCACCATGGTGGACATATGAAGTGGTTAGAGTCAATGGTCTTTACGACCTTGTAGCTAAGTTACCACCATCGCTACTCTCAAGACATGGAGCCTTGTTAAGAGCATTATTTTTGTAGAAGCCAATGGAACTTTAATTTGCTTAAGATATAAAGGCGGTTCATATTTAGTAGAGGCACGACTTAATTTCTTTGAAGAAATCACAACTTCAGGAAGTAACAGTTGAATTGCCTCCTGGTGTAGTCGTGGATTCTATCGCTTAGCTGGGATAAAAAGACAATTATATTCGGGAAATCTGAATACACCTCTATCGGGAACAATGGAAGATATATTCATCTTAGCATCATGACTAGTGGTGGTAGATAGAACAAACTCTGGGGTTGCTTACTAAGGCGTTGTATAGCAGTGTTGAAAGTCATTTGTTACCTTTTAGTGTTGAGTGTTAGATTTTTGGAGAATTGACCCACTTCATATTTTGGCTGCAGTCTTTAGGGAAATGTGCCAGGTTAAGGAATTAAAGGACAAAGCGCAACTGTTGGATAGATCGAGCTGCAAATGGATGATGATTGAGATTGAGTTGCAAAATGGCTGCAACCAAATCAATAAAGAGATAAGTATTTTATGTTTGTACCTTTGAAATCACCTTCTTTTGGGCTAAAATTCAGGTTGCTCAGTTATGTAGATTTGACATCGATTATTTGGATTGTGTGATTAGTAGAGGTTGTGGTTTCTTTTGAGTGGTGATCGCTGGCATAAAATCCTTTGGTGATACCATTGTTTCATTTCAAGTTGTTTCATGCTAGTTGTGAAGATTTCTGAGTGTGACTTTGAAATGAAAGGAGAAATGCAATTTTGGTTGTGATTGGTTGGTCACATCGATACCATTCTCTATGTGCATGGACTGTGATGGTGCCTTGATTCATTGAGAGGCCCGGTTCTATATTGAATATGCTAGGTGTATAATGTGTCTGAGAAATCTGAGTTGAGTAGATTGTCTTTTGTTGTGCTGTGATTAGCATTTCCAAGAGCAAAAATAAAAATAAAAATTGAGTAAAGACGGAAGAAAGATATATCAGAATCAACAAAGATAAGTTCTATTATTTCTTTAATTTGATCTATCTAATGATATTTGCTACATGCTTCACTTGTAGTTTGATTTTATGAACTATTATTAATCTCTTTAAAATGCAGGATGGATTGAGGAGCAAAAGGATGATTGATTAATTATTAGAGATTGCATAAGGAATTCAAAGGAGGCATCCAGTGAGGAAGCCATGCCGGCTGGAGAAATGAACAAACATGAAGACATAGCTTGCAGTCATGGGATTGAGTTGGTGGCACTTAACTTCACTGGAGACATCTCTCGATGGAACAAGGTTGGGCCTAGCCTTGGATGGAGAGTTTGCATCACAAAGAAGATTGAGAAAGATGAAGATACTAAACAACAAAGAACCTATACAGATGCCAGTGTGATTAGTTACTTCGAAGAGGAGGAAATGACATTCAAAGGGAGTTAAATTCCAAGGATTCAAGGCTCGGGTTGAGAGCATGTCTGGGAAAAAGATTAAGGTTCTGAGATTAGTCAATGGAGGGAAGTTCACTTCCCAAGGATTTCTTTGCAATCTTTGAGGCAGGGATCAAGAAGGAGTTTTGCGACTCAGTGAAGGTGTTAGCCAAGTGGATTGCAGTGTTGCAAGGACTGGTGCTAAAGTCCTTGGAAGACCCTCTCCAGCTGCAAAGAACAAAATTGCACAAGACGGTCAATCTAGTTTTGACATTGGTAGCTCCGCAAACCTATTCAGAATAGAGTAATCTGGAATGAGGTCGAGAAGGACAGTCCTGAACTCTCAAGTAGTACCGGAGGTGTGTGTTGGAAACCGTTCCTCTAAGGCAAGCATTGTAGGCAATCTTGGACGAAAAGGTCAGGAGATTTATGCAAGTACTTAGAGCTTCAGAGGGAGTCACATCATCATGAAGATCTGTTGTAATGTATATTTCTCTGTGACAGAGAAGTATGAGGTGGAAGCCCTTGTTAGTGTATATTTCTCTGTGACGGAGAAGTATGAGGTGAAAGCCCTTGTTAGTGTATATTTCTCTGTGACGGAGAAGTATGAGGTGAAAGCCCTTGTTAGTGTATATTTCTCTAATATGGAGAAATATGAGGTGCGAGCCCTTGTCCATCGTTGAGACGGAGATGTGGTTCTTTCCACCCAATGGGAGTAGCCATGGTGGATGTCATGTTTAGAGACTCCATGACAACATCACATTGAGAGACTCCGTGATGAATTCTTTGTACTTGTGTTTTTCCACACATGGGAGTAGCCATGGTGAACATCATGTTGAGAGACTCCATGATGGCATCACGTTGAGTGACTCCGTGATGGGCACTTGTGCACATGTTCTTTCCATACATGGGTGTAGCCATGGTGGATGTCATGTTGAGCGACTCCATGACGATATCATGTTGAGTGACTCCGTGAGGAACTCTTTTCCACAAATGGGTGTAGCCATTGTGGATGTCATGTTGAGAGACTCCATGACATGAATATCTGGAAGGATACCTCCCTAGCTAAGAGGGAGTGTTGATGTTATAGTGGCGGGTGTTATCCTTCACCCAATTTAATAATAATCAAATAAATAAAGCCGTGGCTACTTGTTTATTTGAGGCCGTCCCAAGTGAAGTGACGCCTCTTTTTTCTTTTTCTTAGACTGCAGGAATCGGTCGGGTATCCGCCCCCCTATAAACTGCAGTGCGCCTGGTAAACTTGTTTTCATGTGACCGGTGGCGCTAGCGTGACACGCCCTCCAGTACCACGGGTTTGGGGGGAGACTAGACCTCGTGACCTCTTGCCTGCAACAGGATGCTTTAGCCAATCGAGCTAGTCCCCCCGCCCCAAGTGATGCCTCTCTTTAATTTGTGATTTATATTTTTATTTATTCTTGAAGGCCGACTCTAATTAAAAGTTCGCCACCCTTATGTAAAGTCGTCTCTCTTTGAAAGAGGCCAACCATTCATGAAAGGTCACTAAGATTGTGTATAGATTGAAGACGTCTTCCTCCTCATTCATCATTGAATATATTATCAAGTAAAGTTTGCATAATAGCAGAAGTTTGCTTCCTACAGCAGATCAACATTTGGTTCAAGGAGTTCGTCATTCTTCATTGAGTGTATATTTGCATCTAGAGAGGTGCTGTTATCATTGCATCATATCGGCCTTGTACTTGGCCATATTGTAAAGCGAATTGGTGCTCATTTGTTCAATATATAAGTGATATATTGTTGCTGGGTTTTTCTCCCTCAAGAAGGAGGGTTTTCCCAGGGTATATGTTGTGTTCTATTGTTTATAATTGTTCTATTTCTTCTTAATTTAATTCTGATCCTAAAACTAACACTTCACTTCACAAAGCTCAAGTGCCTAGTGAAAAAAGGCAACACATTGATTGACGAATGTATATGCATTTCCATTACAAAGAGAAGTTACAAGTATTTTCTCTATCAAGTAAAATAAGTGTCCTTATCTATGAGCCCTCCCACTAAATAGAGTAGCAAAAAGGAGTCATTTTTACACATTTAACTCTAATGGGGAAACATAAGATAATAATTCCATCAATGATTGCCCTTTTTCATTAAGTTATGGATGGACTGGATTCAAAGAAAAGAAAGAAAGAACACAATTACTCTTGGAAAATTTGCTTAGGTTTAACTTTGAAGTGCCCCATGGAAGTGAAATCTTGGTGTTTAGACTTGTGAGAACGATTGATGCAATGAGTGTCAAGTGGATCATTCTTGCTTATAAAGGATGGGTTCTTGTGTATCACTACACATGAAAATGGGACAATCTACAAATTATACAATTGAATCTAGCAAAACATTCCACATAATTCTATGGATTGCAATAGACATTTGCATTAATGAAAGAGCTAGGGAGCTCCACAATGAATTATTTATTAGGAACAACACATGCTGACTGTTTTGCAAATAAGGTAGCGAGCAAAGTGGGTTTGATTATGGGGGGATCTCCATAATTGAGCACATATGAGCCCAAGTAGTATTCGGATGGGTGACCTAATGGAAAGTCCTAGTGCATCAGCCTTTTGAGTGTCCCCTAGATATAATGCATGCCTAGTGGATCATTCTTGATCTTGAGAGATGGGTTCATGTGAATTACCAACGAAATGTGGATCAATGTAGATTGACTCAAATTACACAATTGGATCCTAAAAATCATATCACATAATTTGGTGCATTACAAAAATCATTGATAGTATAAAAATATGGCAGAAACCATATAACCAGTCAGGTCTAAATTTTGCAAAGGAGCCTAGCATTATAAGCATCATGAAGATTCACATCACAAGTTTGATGGCCTAGTAAAAGAAAGTTTGTTGTTTTCAATAATTCAATGTTAAATTGTAAGTGTTAAAGATAAATCAAATGGTTTATTAGTGCAACAACACATCAATATATATCATCATTAGGGTTTCATTTTTCTTTTTCCTTTATACTTTTTTTTTAAATCACTTTTTTTGGATCTCAATGGGTTCTCCTTAGGTTCACCAATGGTCCTTCCCTCGACATGTTTGAATGTTCCTAGGTTGATACTGCAGGCTTGGGGCAAGAGCTTGGTCAAGTCCTTTGCCAAACCTCATCTAGGATTAGTTCTTTGGCCAGACCAGTTTGGGTTCAACTAGGGTTTTGCATGAACCAAGCATTTAGAGCTTATAACTTATACATTGGTGAATAATCACAAGAATAGGGGGCCTGCAAAATGTTGGTTGTTTTTAATTCCCAATCAGATTCTCACAAATAATCTATGGAATTTCCATTACCAATAATCAGTAACTTGGAGGGATTGGCCAATGACTAAGAGAAAGTTGGATAGAACTTTCCCTCTTCACTTTGGGCTCTGCAAAACCCGATAGGGTGATCCTTGACAGTATTTGAAAGATCTCCTACGCCAATTATCTTGAATACTGTGGATAAGAGATATGTTCTCGGCAGATTTGTTTGAGGATTATGAAAGATTAAAAGATCAAGCTCAGCAGATTTGCTTGATGATTATGAAAATTAAAAGAATTGGCAACATCCTTTAAGCATTTTCAACAATTCATAGCAGGAGAACATACAATAACATCAAACTCACAAATAATGCAAACTGAAATTAAGATTTGTGATTGTTCTTTATATGAGTGACCATGGAGATTGTAGCAAGTATAGATGCAATGGACTGGTGCCTTAACCTAGGGCGCGGAGTCAAATTGATTGTAATTGAGACCTGAATATATGTATTTTTCCCTAAACATCTTGAAGCTTCACAGTAATGCCTTACACTACTCCACTTAAGAATTCCTAGCCAATTCTACTTACAACTCCTTGCATACATTCATACAATTCTACATTCCCATTAAAGCATTTTTAACTTATTCTTTGAATAAGAGCTATAACAGAAACATACATTCAAAGGAAAGACAATGAAGACAAATTGAATGATCTTTGATCAATTCTCATTTATAAATTGTATCAAGTATACATTAGGAGACAATTGGCTTGAAATTGTGCCCTTGTATTCAAAATGATGCTAGTACTGGTATACAAAAAACCTGCAAATTACATTCAACAATAGACTTGGACAATTACCTAGATACAAAGTTTCAGACTCTATTACTCTATGCTCTGCATTAAAAAAATTTCCAAGATCCCGTGCAAATGGCCTTGATTTCCCTTTTATAAGAACAAGGGAGCAAAACAAGCTTCAGGCTCATTTGACACGTCATATATTCATTTAACATTCAGTTACATTACAAAAAGTGACCTCAACTACCCATGGGGAGAAAGCCCATATAAGTCAAAAGTTATTTTCAAGTTGTTGAAGAAGATTCTCTCGCTTTCCAAAAAGCGCTCGCTATAGAAGGTGGTGGTACTTTAAACTGAATATTCTTTTGTTTTCACCTTCTTTGTCTTCCAAAATTCTGGGAACAAAAGGTACGAACAGAAAATGACAAAATCCAATCTCCACCTCAGCAAAAAGAAGGAAACAACCTTTAAACATAATTTGTAACTTAGGCTTAATCTGTATAGTTTTCAAGCCATGTGTTGTAATCCTCTTCTGTTGGCCAACTCAAAGCAAGTAATTTCTGCACCTTTGTGTTGTGCACATTATATCTTGCATCAGTTAGAGCACAGGCCTCTCTTGCAAAAGTACTAAATTCACCTCCATTTTGAGTAAGTCATCAATGGAACTATTCAACATTGCCAATTCAGGTTTGCCATCCTTATGTATATGCTGACAGGGAGGGGACTATACTCCCAAACTCTTCTTTCCATTTTGCAAAAGTTTTCAATTCTCCTGCCTCATCAAGTATTTTAGGCATTCCATTTGCTTCCATATCCTGAAACATCTTTAATTTTCCTCTGAACTGAATATCAAGCTTGCTTTGAAAAGTAGAAACCTCTCCCAGTTACTCATCATCTCTTTGATGGCATCTGTCCTCATACTCCATTTACTCCAGACATTTTGAAAATTTTCCTGGACTTCAAGATGTTTCTTATATGCCTCATCCATATTTTTGAACACACCCCAAACATTTTCAAGTTTGTGCAAGATGCAAGCAATCCTATGTCCTAGGATGTCATCAATAAAGTCAGTTACCACTTTGCTAGATTCTTCTCTAGCCTTTTGTTCATTCTCCCTTACCATATCCAAGTCCTCCTTTAATCGCTTTATTCTTAGAGACAAAGTCTTTGTCTTATACTGAAAATTCCTGTGAGGGAGTAGGTGGTGGAAGGGCCTTCATTTGTGGTACTGCTTGCCTCTCCTGAGGAATTCTGGCTAATACCTTATTGTATTCTTCTTGCAATCTATTGAATTTTGCCAATGTGCCATCTCAGCTGTATCAACAGTTAACATAGCAACATGCACAGTGAATTTTGCTGCTTGTGTGGGGGTAATTTCTGATGCTCTCTTGACAACTATTTCCCCTTTGATCTCCCCTACTGATCTGATCACCCTTGGCTTCCCAGTGTTTGGTGCCATGGACCAAATTACCAGTGTGTATAGCCTTGGACAGAATCCAGAACCAAACACTTTGTTATCATACTGCTTCTCAGATATAAAAGCCTCTATATCATTTCTGATTGTGTCTAGAGCAATGGCAGATGTTAGGTCCCAACCTGGTAGCAAAAGGATTCCACTTTGCTTCACCAGTTGTCTGCCTTCAGAGGGGGATATCTCAGCAATTTCCTTTCTATTTGAGCTCCCACTTGTTGCTCAATCTCATCATGCTGTGATGGATCAACTTCCTCCTTAGCTTTCTCAATCCTTTCTTTGTATTCAGCACCTCTCACTTGAATGACAAATTCTCCGAATTCTTTTGTCTGCACAAAAGTTTCATCATTCATAAATTCTTCACAGGCCTTGAGCCTAATATCTCCAGCAGGATTATTTTCATCATATACATTTGTTATCATCCTATTTGCTGGCACATATTCATCCATTTCATCCCTTCTTTTGTCTGCACAAAAGTTTCATCATTCATAAATTCTTCACAGGCCTTGAGCCTAATCTCTTCAACAGGATTATTTTCATCATATATATTTGTTATCATCCTATCTGCTGGCACATATTCATCCATTTCATCCCTTACTTGAGGAGAGGGGAACCTTTGATGAACTTCTTCATCACTTGGAACATGTTCTGCTGATTGTTCCTCCATTGTATCTTCTCCCCCAGTCTCTTCTGAATACTCTACAAGTGGATGAATTACTGGCCTCTCTTCAATCTCCATAGGTTGAACTGATGGGTCTTGGGCAAAATACTCAGCTGGCACAAAATACTCAGCTGGCATGCTTTGTACTTTGGCCATCTCCTCCTCTTTTTTCTTCTTTGCAGTTTCTTCTGTCAACATTATTAAATTCATCTAACATACACTTCAGCATCTGTTGACAAATTCCTTATAACATCTTCTGTATAAAGGAATTGATGGTAGATGCCAAACCTGTTTCTCTTCTTTCTCTCCTTGTCTATAAAACCCCTGGGTCACAGTTTTTTACGTTTTCAACTTTCATCCTGAATGATTTCAACATTTCAAAAAAAAATTCAAGTCCTTTAGATGTTACAGTAAAGTGAGAAAATGCAAACTGCCCCGGGATGAATGATCCCTTTTTGGAAAACCTAAAGTGTTCTTTGTCCATGCTGTCTATCTACCACATTATTTCCATACAAGCAAGTCTGTCTGACACATAAATAGGTAAACAATGTGGCTGTACTGGTGCACCATAAACCCTGAAAACTGTGCAAGTTGTGTGCAAATACCAATCACCTCAATTGTGATCTAGCTTGGTTTGGGGATTGAATTGTAAAAGCCTAAAAATCTGCTTTATATTCATTGAAATCCTTTGAGTAGGCTTACAACCAAGATTGTCCAAGATTCCATATACCAACCCATTGTGAAAGAATGTATAGTTGGAATTAGGACAATTTTGATCCCACACGTGTCCACATTTGTACGGGAAAATCTTTGCCCTTCTCATTCTTTGTTCTCAGGTCCATGAACTTTGTCCAAGCTTTCTCACCGCTCCACAAAATCATATGCATCAACTATGAATAGTGTGTAAAACGCAAGGGAGCATTAGGCTCCTTCAAATCTTTCAACTATTTATGAATTTCCTTTCTAGAAAAACTGCACGGTCAAAATCCCTATTGACATCTTTTCTTTGAATGTCCATAGCCAACATCATTAGATAAATTGGCATTCTCAAATCATAGCTCTTCCCTAACACTTGACACAACCCATAGTATGTATTCTTAAAGTAATCCTCAAACTCATCACATCTAAAAGGTTCAGTGTCTGGGCAATACATAGTTTCTATACCCATACTTGTCCTTTTCATATTCCTTACACAGTGCACCAAAGTTGATGGATATTGTGGCAGATGGATTCAACTGAAAGGTTCTTATAATTTGATGTCTGGTGATATCTAGCCATGGTGAACCTTTCTTGCTTCTGATCACTCTTGTATCCGAATCATAACATTTAGCTATTGTCTTAATTAAGTTGACCTCTACAAATACATTGGGTACAATAAGTTTCCCCCAAGTCACAAGTCCACAAATTGTTAGTTGGACAAGGGTGGCTTGATCGTCTATATAAATAATGAAGCAACTCCTAACCACTCTTTGGAACAGTGATATCCCAACCTGTCTTGCTTTATCTTGCAAGTGATCTGATAGAATTCCTTCACCCGTAGCTCTTTTCCCAATTGTTCTTGCTCCAGGGGACAAGGCTATTAGGTCATCCTCCATGAACCTAGCCAAATCCCTCTTTACTCCTTTGGGTTTGGGCTTAGCCTTTGATGTGCCACTGACTTAACTCATCTTTTGCAAAATTCAGATAAACTAGGGTTTCAAAATTCCAACAAAAGCTACTAGGGTTTTACAATGACTCAAAAATCCCTAGGATTTTAGAAATTCAACACAATACTCATAGGGTTTCTTAAATTCTAACTTAGTTCTTGTAGAATTTCACAAATATACCCTGAGAAACCTAGGGCATAATAATTTTTCTTTGAAAATGCAATGCAAGAAACCCTACAATTCCCAAATTACCTTAAATATGTCTACCCTCTTTTGCTTTTACACTTAACCAAATTTTTGCTTAGAAGGTCAAGAAATGTGGACTTACTTGGTAAACCCTAGCTTTTTCTTCGCTTGAATCTGCTTGCTTGGAGCTCCTTTTGCCTGAATCCTTGAATTCGCTTGTGAAAATGATAAAAAACAAGGTAATTTTCTGCTTTATCGCCTTTGAGATGGAGCAGATATACCATGAATACATGCTGACAGTTCGCGCGAGAGAAAGATTTCATATCAGCAACTGGCTGTTCAATTTTGAATTCTAATCATCGATCAAATTGTTTTAAAACAAGATCGACGGTTATCACAAGCTTTATTCACATCGCTTTTTGCTTTTAAAATTGCTTCTATGAAAATGCGATGTGAAGAGGTCATGCAATGGCCTAAAAGAATGCCACGTGTCTTCATCGACCCTTTAAACCTTGCCGCCATCTCTTTTCTCTGAGGAGACCAAATTGTGATGCTTTGCATTGATGTGATGCAATCATGAGCTTACATGTCATCCTTATATCTCCCTTTTATACTGCATTGCACATTGCACTTTAGTTTTGTGCCTTATGAATTGAAAATGCGATGTATTGAGCCTCTGCGATGAGTTCCCCTGTTGGCATCTAGCAAGGAATAGTCCTTCCAGCATATACCCTTCATTCTCTTTGCTCATCGTACATTGCATGTCTACTTATCGCTCCTTAACACATAACTGCAATGCATTAGGATGCAAGCACGTGTCATAATCTGGAATGCTTAGTGCATATCACACTTTCTTCTTTCCTGAAGGAGATGCAAACTGCAATGTGAAGAGCCTTTGCGATGAGCTGAGAGGTGGACACCTGTCTTTAGAATATTCTTCAAGTATATGTCATCCCCTTTACTTCCTTCATCGCACATCACAGTTTAGTTCATATCTTATTAACTTGAAGTTGCGATGCTTTGGAGACGAGCGATGAATGCAAATCTTGCCACGTGCTCTAATCTTAGCCGACCGCGCATGGCATGACTTTGCATTGAGCATTAACAATGGAAACACGATGCGAAGGAACATTGCGATGAAATAAGAAGCCGACACTTGTCCATTAGGTCATAAGGCTTCAAGGCTATCGCATATCGCACAAGGGAGCAAGTGGTGCAAAGGAAAAGCGCGATGCGAAGAGAGCAAGCGATGGAATGAAAGGCTGCCATGTGGTTGGAGCGGAGCGGGGGGAAGCAACTTAAGTGAAACATTTTGCACTTGCTTAATATGTTGTTTTTTAAAAAGGGGACCTTGCCTAGGTATTTGAGTGATAAGATTTAACAAAGGCAAAGGTGTAACTCAGACTTAGGACTTTATATCAAATATTTCAATGAAGTGAAATATTTTCTAAGGGGCATAACATGCAATACTTCAATAGTTCGCACAAGGAAATTTCAAGAGGATTGTAAGACATCGGACCAATCGGTATTATAAGGTGGACGGGGCCGGTCAACACATGACCCGAAGGGACTCAAATTATGACTTAATGGATTAAGAATCAACTCAGCAAGTCAACAAGGAAATAGACCAAAGGACTAAAGCGTTCACAGAGTTAGGTTTTTATAGGGTTTTAGCTAACAAAGGGAAACTCTAAAACACAGTTCAGATAAACCCTAACCATTGAAACTTGACGAAAAGCTCACAAAAGTGGGATCAAGATCTAGAACCACAAAATTTTTATGAAGTCCCATCACAAAACACACAAAATATCTCCAAGGAGAATGGACTATCCCACAATACAATAATTGGGAGTCAAGGTTGGTTTATAAGGCATTACATTTACCAAAAGCTTTGTAAAGCCCCCTATGGATTTGTGTGTATCCTCCTCTTTGGTACTAACATAGCTTGGAGTTGCGTGGGTGCTTTGGAAGTTTCTCTGCTTGTGATTATTCACCAATATACCTGAGGTCAGAGAAAAAATGATGACTCATTAAAAGTGGTTGTCATGCGATGTGTCAAATCATTAAAAATATTCAGTGAAAAATTTCTCCTCCAAAAAACCTGCTTTCTGATTACAAAGAACATGGTTGCCACAATGCATAGAAGCTGTACAACAGCAACAAAACGTGTAAATTTATATCCTCATTTTGTAGGGTAATATTGACATCTTACTTGGAAAACACTTTTTGTGTAATTAAATATAAGAATCTTGAAATGAGTTCTCTCAAAGAGCCATAGTGTTGGTGTAAATGTGTATTTTTGAGAACTTAGGGTATTAAGCTTACATATACAATTATTTATTGATTCCCAGGTTTTCATGCTTTATTTTGCAAGATTGCTTTTTGAGAATTTTTCTATTCTGCAGAATGAGTTGTCATCCTCATCTCCTCATATTTTCTATAAATGCAACTTCATTGCATTTATTGTACCCACTTACTAAATGAAATAAAGAGTTCTGTTCAAATTGCATACCTAGCCTATGTAGTTCTTTGAACTGGGTTATTAGTGAAGATTTTCAAGTTATTATTTTCTGAGTAATAATTTTATGCATTTGTCTGAAATCTTACACTATAAATTGAGAAATTGATTGGTTCTTCTCTGCTATCAGATCCTTAAGATGATGAAGAGAAATCTTATTCTCTGCTATTATATACTTAACATTCTGAAGAACCATAAAAGCCACTTCCTCACAGCATCAAAACAGCCTTATATTTTATACCTGCACTTGCCATTCCTCATGTTTCTGGTAGTTATAGTTAGCAAACTGTACGAGGCTCCATTGTTGGGATGATTTTCAAAAACCTCTCCAGCAATGCTTCAAAATATCTAATGGGCTAAATTTACATTCTTTACAGTTCCACAATTCTAAAAGTAATGTTCATAAGCATTGCCTTCGTCGAATGGCAGTTAAGCACACTACTTGTTAGCTTATTATTTCATGTACTTATATTGTGATTATTGTACCCTGTACATTTCCACCACCATGTCGGGAAGATGAATGCTGATTAACAAGATGTGCTCACTTTTAAGAGGTAAATCCATTTCAAGTAGTATATTGAATATTCCTGTCCCAGTCAGAAATTTGGAGTGATTTCCTCCTTAAGGCAGGGAGGAAACAATGGGAACCTTTGAGTAGGATCATTTCCTCTCATCAAGTAAATATATTAGTTGAATGTATTGAGTTTATATATGTAATATGTTTGGTATCTAGTGAGCTTTTTCTTTAGCAGTGTTGCATCTAATCGCAGTTCTTTTCCGTTTTAAGTAATTGCCACTTGCCACGAGTTGTCAATTCAAATTTGTGACTAAGAGATTATGTTTAGATATTAAGTTGGGAACCAAATAGGAGAGGACCTTTGCTATGGATTCCATCCCTTCTTGTGTATATCCAGCATTTCAGAATTTTTATGAATGCATTTGTGTATCTTGAGCAAGTTGTTTCTCTTTTGCACATTCTGTGAGTTAAAGTTTTAGAACTTCTCACCTTTACTCCTCTGCTGTATTGAAACCAGATTTTAGATGTGTAAAATTTGGACTGGGTTGAGAACTGGTATTGTAGAACTACTTGCCAGTGGGCATGAAACTATCAATACCAAGAAAGACATGCATGGGTTCCATAGTTTGATATCCATGATGAACTCAAACTTTGATGTGCCATGTTTCTCACTGTAGGATGTGCTATAAAATTTCTATAAAAAAATATCTAAATCTCTTAGTAATAAGCACATTATTGCAGAACCATGATACGAAGTTGTTTCTTACTTCGTAAACTTTGTAGTCGAGAAGCTTGATTGTCAAGTGAATGAAAATGTACACTGGCAAGCTCCATGCTTTATTTAGATATCCTTTCCTCTATTTTTGTATTTCTGCCGTCCGCTTCAGTGTTCAAAAGTCTGCATGGGGCATTGATGCAACATATTTGTCCCTTTACTTTTTTTCTAATGATAAACCCATGCTTCGCACTGCAACTTTAATCTTTTTTCTTGCTCATCTAAAATACACATACCATGTGGATAGTTGATGCCAATGGTTAATTTCCTGATTCATTGTATTCCTTTGACACAGCCATTGACAGTGGTACAAGCAGCATGGACAAGGCGCTCTAAAAGTGAGTCTGCTAAAAATCCAAGAAAGAAGTCGTGGAAGCAACGGACAGATAAGTATATGAGGCCTTTTCTACTGGATGTATTCATCTCTAAGAAGTACATTCATGCAAAAGTGATGCACAGAGTAACAAGTAAAGTTGTCTCAGTGGCTACCACAAATTCAAAGGATTTGAGGAACACTTTGCCTTCTCTTACTGATTTGGATGCTTGTAGAACTATTGGAAAGCTAATTGCCGAGCGATCTAAAGAAGCTGATGTATATGCAATGTCATTTGAACCAAGGAAAGGGGAGAGAGTGGAGGGAAAACTTGGTATAATTTTAGATACCATCAAAGAAAATGACATAGCTTTTGTTTAGATCTATTATATCAGTGCTTCTAACTGCATAAATGCAGCAATCTTGTGACAAAATATTTGGACATAAAAGAACATTCCCTGCATATCTACCAAGGAAACATGGACAATCGTCATATTCCTGAACAAATACAGCTTAGTTAGATGAGAAATTTCATATGTAACAATAAATATGTACCATCATTATATTCCCTGAACAAATACAGCATCGTTTGAGAATTGTCCTAATGTCTTTGTTAATATCTTTGACAAAATCTCCAAACATAGTCTGGTGGGACCCATGTGAGATCTCAATAGATTCGCTGATGTAGAACTCTAAGCAGGACAACCCAGCACATCCGTATACAAATGGTAATGGTATGTATGATTGTTGACCGCAGCAGTCCTTTAGTACATAGCCTTGCCAATCCATCATTAACTCAGAGAGTCAGAAGTAAAAGTAAGGAAATAAATAAATCACATGGATGCATAAGTTTCTGTTTATTTGTGACTTGCTTTTTTCATGGGCATGTACAATCACAACAATACTTTTGATGACAAAATCTCAGTCTGCAAGAAGTTTGTTTCAGTTTATCATGCTAGTTTTAAATGGCATGGTAGGTTGATTAAAATTCCCCATCTATGTTTTGGGAATCTAATCTCTTACAAGATGTAAACCAGTTACACGTTGAGGATAATAATAATCAATGGTGTGTTCATGATTTGTTAGGCACTAAGCATGCTCCTTGAATGGCTTTCTACATTCATGGAACTTGCATGATCAGAAGCTTTGTTATTTATGAAAATCAATATATGCCTAAACAAAATATTTTCATCGAAGCTAGTGAAAAGCTCTGATTTGATGTATCATCCTTTTTAGTAATATGCTCTTTTTCATGGACACATGGTACCAAAGAAGCCAAAAATATTGTGTTTTTATAAATTTTTTCTTCAGCTATCTAAATTTAATAAAACTTGTTAATGTTGATAAAATAAAATAAACAAAAACATTATGTTCTATCATGTGTTAAAACAACATTTCATGGATGGGACAACATGGAATGGCAATTTTTTCCTGACGAATTGAAAAATAGGGATAACAAGCATTTCAAGGATAGTAGTGGGGATGGGGGTCCTTGTCCATGTTTTTGTTAGGGGATGTCTATTCATCCCCAAGATAACCAAAGGATGTTGAGACATCTGTCCCCCTTGCTGTTTTGAAGATGGCTAGATGCCCCTTAAGTTGTAAAAGATCTTCCTCAAGCTTGAAATCTGTAAGGGATGTTAGATAGTTTTGAAGTTTCATTGAGGATAGATAGGGGATGTTTCCTAGCTTTTCGAATGTAGCAGAAACTTCAATATAGGAAATGGCACCCTGAAGGCTAGGGAATGCGTATCCATGGTACTTCAATTATATTTCATATTGGATCAACTTCTACATCTATTGAGCACTCATGTTATTTTCAGGCATGTATTTGTATATAAATATTAGCTTTCTATTCATAATGCATTCATGTTATCTTTGGCATATCAATGCTCAACAAAAAATGAATTTTTGTTAATACAATCCTGCAAATAATCGTTTGAGGCAAATACACAATACTGATCCACAATCAAGACAATTGAGAAGTGTATACTCTAGGTTGTTCAAGAGGAGATACTAGATACCTGTTATATTTTGTTTACTTAAATAGCATTTTTAATAATCCGGAAAATTGTTAAAGAGGCCTCAAAATTTCAAAGCCAAGCCACTTCCTCAACTAATATAATCCATTTTTTAAAGAAAAAATCAATTCCTTTAGTTTAATGATCACAAATTTTGTTTCAACAGTAATATTTCTAAGTTTAAGTAAAACCATGCTAATATTGTCACTGATATAGCTTAGTCATACAAAACATGCAAAGATAAAGCTTCATTTTATAGCCCATCATTTAAAACAGTTTAGGTGCAATTAAAAACAATTACCTTTTTCATCTTTATAAATCTCATGACCTATAAAGTTTGTGGCATGTTAATCCCTAATAAAACATGACGAAAAATGCTTGGTTGTTCATTTACCGATGCTTCTCTTTTTCATCTTGAAGTTTGAAATCCTTCTCTACATGCAATGTTGCCTCAATGCACAATAGCCTCTTTTTCCACACTTATGACTTCAGCTATATTTGTTGTCATAATTGAAGCAGCAATGCATTGGCCGATATTGTTGAGGTGTCATCTAGCAGTTGTGAAAGAGAGGATGTCAAAATGCTAGTGGATGATTGTTTTGAGAGAAAAATTTGTTTCTCTAGTCTTCTAGCTCTATTTATAGTGTCTTGCAAACAAATAGGATAAATAGACGTACTTTATGTTGAATTTGATCCTTCAATCTGCCTAAAATCAAGTCCAACATATTTTGAGTTGAAACACTTTCTAGTCTTTAGACCCAAGTTGGAATTGTTAAACACAATCCTTAAACGAGTCTATTTGTTGAAGCTTGGACAATTGGCTAAAAAATTGACCACTAGATTATTGTTGTACAAGCCGAAAGTTAAAACAAAAACAAGGAGAATACGAACATAAGGCCCTATTCTAAAACAGCTATGAACCTTCGATTGAGCAATGAAAGAGTTCTGAAACAAAGAATATGCATCAAGATTTTAGCCAATACAAACCCTTTGATGGAGTGGAAGAGCTCCTGATGTTGATGGAAAGAGTTGTTATGTGATTGCTCTTGGAGATTTCAAAGTTCAACAACATATACTTGCAAACACCAATGGATTTTATATGATATGTTGTCATTCTAAGGGGTTTTATAGATCTTTGGCTGAGGCCATATATGGTTGAAATTGTGCCATAGATTCAAGGGTTGAGATTGATTTGATATAGTTTTGTTCAATGATTGGTGACAAATGATGACAAAGTGGTGGCAAGTTGAAGGTTTAAGATTTCATTGATTAAGATGAATGGATGAGAAGCAAAGTTGTTTTTGGCTTTGTGTCTTATTAATGATTGGTAACAAAGTGGTGGCAATATAGATGGTTAGGGTTTTATTGGTTTGAATAAAGGGATGAGATGTAAAGTTGTTTTGACTTTTGTGGTAAGGTGGATGAATGAATATTTGAAGGCGGAGGGAAATATATTTTATTTTCTAAATGGGATGAAGGGAAATGTGTTTTTTTTATTTTTTCATTTTTTCCCTTAGAAGTGTATGATGGCAAAATTATTATTTTTGTTTCGTTTTTAAAAGTGCATGGTGACATAAATATGAAATTAGCCTAATTAATTAAATAAACAATTTATTTAAATAAAGCATGATGATATAAACAAACAATTAGCCTAATGATTTAAACAAACAAAATTTTATTTAACTAAATGGTGATGGAGTGATGTGGGATTAATGATATAGTGATGGTGTAAAAAATATGGCAATGTTGATGGAATGTTAGAAATAATATTAAAATGTGGAAATGGATTTTGAGTTTCTATGTTTTACCCCTCTTTGAAATGGTGTTGCGACAAAGGGTGACATCATTTCAAAGAAAATAAATCTAGATTTTGATGAGGCAAAATTGGTGGAAAGATGCCCCACTTAGAAAATGGGTTTAAGGATGTCCCCTTGAAAGAGTAGGTATGTTTACAACACCTTGAAAGGAGAACTAGGTCCTAAGGGGTGAAAAATGGGAGGAAAATGGTGAAAGTGAGGGGAAAAAGGTGAATAAATAGGAGGGGGTTGAAAATGTCATTTTCACCCTTGCAAATATTGGATAAAACTCTTAACAATCTAGGAGAAAGAGAGTTAACTTGGATCTTATTCTAGTACATGAGCACTAGAGTGAGTAGGTGAGGGATTATATGTGGGTAGGCAGCTAGTAAGTGCCATTTAGAGTTTTTAAAGTGTGCATTAGTCAGGGTCAAAGTTAGCCAAAGCATATATGCACATTATTTTGTGTGATAAAAAATAACGTTTGCACTTAGGGCATATGTGTTTGCGGTGTGACATCTGCACAAATCTTTACAAAGCATGTGCAAGTAATCAAGTGTATTTGTGGTGAGACAATTTTTCCCTTCATGTCATTTGCATAAAGCTTGTGCCATTTGTGGTTTGCTACATAACGTTTGTGATTGAATTATGAAGATAATGATTTTTAACACAAATTTTAAGCTTTTAGCAATTGTAGACGGACTACTGACCTTGGTGACACAAGAGAGGAGATTGTTTATGATGAAATTGACAACACAATTTAGCAAGGCTAAGTAGGATCTCTTGGAGATGGTGGGATTGTATCACATTGCTTGGATTATAGATATTTAGGTGAATAGAGTGATGCAAATGACGTTGGTAGAGAGGTGGAACTTTGAGACTAGCACCTTACATCGCTTAATAGGGGAGATGATTGCAACCTTGAAGGATGTGTGGAAACCTACATGTTCTGCTCCAAGGGAAAATATTGCAAACAATGGGTTAGATCTCTAGCAATCTAGGAGAAAGAGAACATCTTAGAGGATGTATGGAAAACATTGCACATTTTGATCCAAGGGCAGAGGGTATATTGGCAAGATATGGTACTACTAGTATCGATGTAGATAATTTTGGGGAGGGAAGACATACCATTGTTGGATTTAGCCTTAGATTTAGATGCTTGCATGGCAAGAGACTTGGTGGAGCTTCCCCTAGTTCTCATGGCACTTGTTAGTTTCATATTGCTTCTTGACAAGATTGGCAACTTTTCATGATGCAACTTGCAAAATGTGTAGCAGACATGAATGAGAATGGTGTGACATTTGTATGGGGGCCTTGTGTGCTAGTATAGTTGTATAAGGACTTGTAGTAAGTAGTATATAGGGGTGGACATGGTATTGTCTCATCGACATTGCTATAGATATGGGCTTGGGAGCATATGGTTGTTGGTTAGCCAAAGGGTGTGTGAGAGATTTGGCGAAGTGGGAAGCCATATGTGTATGGGTGAGATGCTAAGGGGTAGCATACAAGAACATTTGGGAGACACATGGTGTCACTAGTGAGCATTGCATGAGCTAAGGCCTTAGGATATCATATGGAGGCCATATCGAGACATTAGGAGTGGGATGCAAACCTAGAGTATTTGGGGCATGCATAGATTGAGTGCTACCTTATTAACCACAAAGTATATTATTGAGAAGTATAGCCTTGACATGGAGCTGAGATAATTTGGGATCCAATAGCGTATTCTTGCTATGCCTCATGTTTTTTGCATGGGTCACTCGAGAGATTAGACATTGGGTTCAATTAGTAGATTGTAGGGTTCCAATAGAAAGTTGATAGGTGTCTAGATGATCAAGTAGTATTATCAAGATTATATATTTGATGTCAAGGTGGCAGATGAGTATGATGTTTGATGGGCTTGGAGGAGGCTTGTGAGGCTTACTATATTGTCACATGGGGCATTGTAGCAGATGATAGTAGCCATTGTGAGAGCTTGACCATTCCATAAACAACATATGAGGATAGGGAGAGTGCTAATAGTGTTAGTAGTGTTGGGTGGAGATGGAGGAGGAGATGCCATGAATATTCAAGGTGTGATGGAAGAGGAGATTCCATGGATACTTAGGGGGTGGAGATGCAAGTATAGGGCTATTTAAGCTAGTAGGTGTTGGGACATTTGGGGTATGAGGAGACATTATAGAGGGATTGGGTTGAGAGATTGCTACTAGAGATAGGGATCTAGCCCAATTACAAAGGGAGATGGATGGTTGCCAGGGAGAGTAGGATAGTCTATGGCTGCAACTTGGAATAATTTATGCAAAGTGGGATTGTCTTTTAGGCACAATTGACCATAAATTAGGTAGAGAGAAATAGGTCACAAGTGATGGTGGAGAGACTTTGCTAGGAGTGAAATACAACATGAGGATTTTTGGGTCCAAAGGGATTGTCATAGGGATTCACAAATTCTAGAAGAGTGATGCGAGAGGTCTAGTACTATTGTCAATTATATGAATAGGCACTATGTCCAACATAGGAGACACCATCCTTTGCAAATAGAGAGTGCATTAGCAACAACATCCAACTCTAGATTTATGTTGCAACCTATCATAGCATCAAGTTGGCCAGAGACAAGAGGATCTCTAAGCTCTGGATCGAAGGGGATTCCCTAAATATTGTTAATTGTCTAAGGAAAGGGTCCCCCCCCTCTTGGACTATTAAAAATCTCATACTGGACGCCATTACTTTAAGTCGAGAGTTTGATGAAATTTATATTTCTCATGCTTATAGAGAGGCGAATTTTGGCGAATTTTGGGGTGACATTGGCAAGTTCTTGGGAAGCGAATGACGTCCTACCTATTGAATTAAGCACTCTAATTCATAATGACACATCTTAGCACGTTGGTGTTGGCCTTCTCAACTTTTGGAATGTGTGGGCATTATGGAGTTTTCTGGTTGATTAGACTCTTTGTGCAAATGATGCTTATTGGAATTTGTGGTCATTCAAATCTGAGTTGTATGAGCATCTTCTTCATAATTGCTATCGATACTGTCCCTAGCAGATGCACATGCTTTCTGGGTGTTCATCTTCCTCTCACCTCTTTGTTTTTCTATCGTTGTGTGTGGTTTCCCCCTGTAAGTGCTTCGATGATGGGTGGGGATAGGTGCAAAATAGAGCCTCTTTCTTGTGAAGACATCAAAGCAATGCTGACGTTTGGGCTATTCTACAGAGGGGTGGTGTGACCCCCTTCATGGAGAGGTTGCATGGCTTTAAGTCCAGTGTGTCCAAAGATTTCGTTGATGCTTGGCATGGACACGTGCTTAGCATGTTTGGTAGGGATACTACCATCAATGAAGATTTCATTATAGAAGTGATGGGTATGTCGATGGAAGGCAAGAAATTTTACAAGGACAAGAATCTCTCACAGTCGACCAGGAAATTTTTTCTCCGGGATAGAGAACGGGCTAAAATGGTTAGATTGGACTGTGGTGGGTATGACATGACCAAGATTAAACCTATCTGGTAGGATGTGGTGGTGGTGTTGATGTAGTACATTACCCTCGACAACAAATACACAACGTTGTATGGTCACCATTTCGTGCTACTAAATCACTTTCGACATGGTAAGCTTGTGTCCTTCCCATTTTACCTTTTGATGTCTTTGGAAGAAGGAATTTCGAGTTTCAGGAAGAACCCTAGAAACCCTTTTCTACATGAGCGTTTGATGTTGCTCATTATAGATTTTTATTAAAGCTAACTATATTGTTCGAGCTCCTCGGTCCCCTGTTTCAAAAAAGAAGAGGAAAGGGAGTGGGAAATGTCAGATTGAAGAGATTTTGGAGAGTGAGGGAACAAAAATTGAAGAGGAATCAGAGGGTTGGTCTAATGGGTATGCCACTGACTTGGTTTACACTCCCTCATTTGGAGGGATGAAACCCTCAACTTCCAAGGAAAAATCTCTCCTCCCGCATGTCAAACGGAAACTCAAGGAGGCTTTCGTGGAGGGTGCTGAGGAGGATCTTTATGGTGGTAAGAAGGCCAAGGGCCGTTCTAAGGATGTGGGAGATAAATTTCAGGAGGTGGCAGAGGATATCCAGGGTGATGGGATAGGGAATTTTAGTGATGGTGGGTCCCTTGCTGTTGGTAAGGGGAATTATGTGGTCAATGTGGATGATTCTGCCCAGGTGTCGACGTCCATGGATAGAGGCAAGGCCAAGCTTCTCCCTGAAGTGTCTTAAGAGGAGGATCCTCCTGCTAGTTCGCATCAGGACGGGGGAGTGTTTTGGGGGGCTATGGATTTTTTGCAGGCGTATGGTTTGGTGAAAGAAGGGGCTGATATTTCTTTTAACTTACTGATGTGGCTCGTTGAAGAGGTGTAGGACCTCCATAATAAGCATGACACTATTTCCTGTTGTAACATTTTGTTGTGCAGTTTTTGCACACACGCCCCGCTGAAAGCAGGGACCCTCTTTCGCTTTGGTTTTGGTGTCTTGGCCCTTTCATTTTGAGGTTTTATCTTGTCCTTTGGCATGTGCTTAAATGTTCATTTTGGTGGCCTTGGTAATTCCCCAAAGTCATTCATTGAAACTCTTAGTTCTGGGCTAGGTTCGGGTTTTCACTAAAGTTCGAGACTTTCCACCCCAGGGGGATTTTCCCGAATCCTACTCGGACTCCGGCTGTGTGCTGCGATTAAGAGATTTTTAGTCTTCGCGGAATTCCACGTGGGCGGGATTTTCTCGGATTCCATCTTGTTGTCTGGTTCTCGGGTTTTCTGGCTGTCTTGTCGATTGCATTTAATGTCATCTGTAACTTTGCCGAGTGATGTATTTAAGTGATTTCAGATGATTATTATGTTATTATGCTTATTGCTTGCCGTCATTTGAGCTGAGGAGTGCGTTCTTGCGAGTGCTTGGTTGAATTTGAGGCGTTGAGTTTGCAAATTGTGGATTTGCTGGTGATTTCTTTGGTGCTTTCCTGTCGCTGTTCTTTGTGGACACCATTTATTTCGCATTTGTTGATTCTAAGATTGATTTCCGCTTCACAATGGTATGTTTTCGATTGCCTTACTTTGAATTGAGGATTATGAATAGCGTTTTTATGTTATAAAGCTTCTGGGGCTTGAATTCCTGAATGGTTGATCGCTTCATGGCTAGCGTTGTGTAGCATTGATTAATTTATGGTCTCCCAAGTAATTTGAGTTTATTTGTTTATTTGATGTTGGTGAACTTGCTTCAGAATCGTGATTTTCCCCTAGTAAGGAGTTGGTAATCGAAATGTTAAGTTTTGAGCTGGCCTGTGCTAATGGCGGATGTATAGGGTTTGGAACCTAGGGCATTGCCATTTATCTTTAGTATGCTCTCGAATTGGCTTAGGGTGCTAGGAGAATCCATAGAAGGCTCATATTAAACTTGTCCTAAGCTTAAATCTTTGAAATTCATGATTAATCTGATGTTGTGAGCGAAATCGTGTTTTGGTGTCGCAGGTCGGGTTTTGTCCTTGGTCTAGGATTTTCCGTTCCCTCAGGACCATCCGTCTCTAGCGGATTTTCCCGATTTCCTTTGCTTTTTCGGAATCTGCTATCACTTTCCGAGTTTCATATATTACGCAGATTTCCGCCTCACCCGGATTTTCTCGAAGTCCTGTCACTTGGATTTTCCGAACTTTGCAAGATGTCTTTGCCTTCGCGGAAATCCGCCTCGCCCGGATTTTTGCGAAATCTGATGGAGTATGATGGAATATGGAATAACATGATGTGTTAGTGAATTTTAATGTATTTTATGATTTATTCATGCTATCTTATGATCTCCCATGAGGTTTATTGATTTATAATGATCGGATTTAATTGTTAGTAGGTGTTTTATGATTATTCCGTTGGAATCCGTCTGGTTCGGAATTTCCCGAAATTCCTCTCTGGCTCAGATTTTGCGGGTGGTCCTGAAACCCGAAGTTTATCAAGACCATTTTATATGAGTTCTAATAACACCTTGATTGTATGAGGATTATTCTAACGGTGTTTTGATGGATTAACATTGCTTTCCTATGGTTTTTTACTATGATTTCCGTGTTGAGTGTAGGCTGAATCTGGCAGGATAGTGGAGGGGTCTTCAATGACCGAAGCAAAAATTATTAAGATGGATATCAAAAGCAAGATTCCTGAGAGTAAGATTACTTCAGTATGGTCCGAAGTAATAGATACAAATGTTGGCCTCTAGGACTATGAGGAGTTTAAAGGAAGAATGGCAGCAGATGACCTTCATCTGATGGCTAGAAGAATGAAGGAATCGGGCTTGTCACATGTAGCCGGTTTCCCTTCCATGGTGTAGTGTTATGAGCTGGTCCTCGAGTGCGCTAGGCACTATGATCCGGATACACAGAGAATTATTGGTCCTCAAGGGAGAGTTGTGGCGAATCTCAACCCTGTTTCCATTGCTCAAACCTTTGATATGCTAGAAAGATCTCATGTGGTGGCATTCAACATGAAAGCAACTCAGGAGTTCTATGACGAACAGACTGTGAAGTCACAACAACTTATCAATTCCTGGCTGGAGAAGCCCAAGTCCCACTACTCTAAGTTTCCCAAACAGTTATTCAAAGCAAAGTTCAAAAAGGAGTACTATGATGCCATCACCTTGCTCAACAGGGTGGTTGGATTGAGAAATGCAGGTGTATTTGAGAATTGGATGTGCCATGTTAATGTGAGGATGGAACGAGAGCTGATTGACTATCATTGGGCTGGTATAATTAGTAGAGTGATTCATGAACAACTGTCTAATGTGTTGCAGACCAAGACCTTCACAATGACTTCATATTTGGTCTATGCACTTGGAAGATTCCACCCCTACAAAGGATTGAACACAAGGGGAATCTTCAGACAGGATGTTATTTATGAGGTTTTTCCTCAATTGCACCTAGGAAGCTCAAGTTATAGGAGGGTGAATGATGCATTCACCATGCACATTACTAGAATGCTTCAAGGAGCAGAGCACATAAAAATTTCAGACCTAGCAAAAGAGCTCATCAAGAAATATGGAGCATGGTTTATTCAGTTCCCAACTTTCTCCTACATTCGGATTGATGGCTGCCAGAGGGCCCCATATAGACTTCCAAGGTATCCCACTGATCATATCATACTGTTGGAAGTAACTAGGAAGATCTATGACTTTGATGCCATTTTCAAGAGAGACAAGCATAAGACCGGTTTTGGTGGAGACTTCCCTTTTGAGAATTGGCACTGAAGAGGCATGTCCTTCCATTATTTCTGCCCAGGCTTCAGAGGAAGAAATGAGTACCCTTGGTTTGTCTTTTCACTCCAAGAGGTCTAGGTTTGATATCACAGGTGAGGCCCAAAATAAGGCCAGTAGGGAATATAGCCATAAGGTTGATTTGGAAGACTATTGGGCCTATTGCAGTGATGAATATGATGTAAGGAAAAATAAATTCTCCTGGCTCCTAGTTGAGTCAGTTCGGTTGTATAATGTAAAGGTGGTTCCTGATCAATTGGAAGATGAAGGGGACTTGATTCAAGGTCATGCATATGAGGCGGTGAAGGATAAGCCAATTGGTGATGTAGATTGGCTAGAAGAGGAAAAAACAGAGTTGAAACAACTAATAGATCCAGTTATCAAGTTCACTAGGATGTGGCTGAGGCACAAGCTGTGGGAGTTGGAGAACGAGGGAGTGAAATGTACCTACAATCTGATGGGAGATATGGACCCTCACTCCACCTTCGAGGAATCAACTGAGGAGGACTCTAAAGGTAAAGGAAAGATGGATTCTCCTTTCAAAACTAAAATTAAGGGTGTTCAAACGGAGGAAGTCCAAGAGACTGAAAAGCAGAGAAAGCCAAAGGCTAAGATGAGAACAAGCACTAGGAAGTCTGGGAAAAAGGAAACTGAAGAACAGAATCCTGAGATTGGTGCTCCTATGCTTAAAAGGAGAAGAATCCTAAAATTATCAGAGAAAGCAAGCTCCAAGGTGGGAGAGGAAGAAGTCACCCCACCAGTAGTGCATGTGGAAATTTCAGAGGAGAAGGCCAAGGTGTATACAAGGAGGTCTAGGACTCCTTCTCCTAAGGATAATGTGCCTAAGGTAAACCCTCCTCTGGTTGTTTCTCATGAGGAGCAACATGATGATGTGCCTTCCGCTCATGGAGCTCAAGGCAAACTTGGTGAGTCTGAAAATGTTGAAGAACATCCAGATACTGAAGGCGAGGAATTCCATGAAGGTGACCTCTACAGTGGAGAGGTAGAAGTGGATAAGGTAATGAAATCTCCCTTGGTTGCTTATGCAGAGTCACCAGTTATGAATGAAGAGGTTAAATCCCCTCCAGTAGAAGAAGAGACAGTAAGGGATCCATCACCTGTACAAGAAGAGGAGCATGTTGAAGAAAAGGAGAGCAAGACAAATGAAATTCCTGAGAAGCAGAATTTGAGTGAAGAGGCACCTAAGGATGAGCAAAAAGAGAAACAAAGTGAGGTGCAATTGGAGTCCACTGTCCCTGGTTGGTTGGACAAAGAGATTAGGAGAAAACAGGTTGTTGTGGAGGACACTTCATGGAATTGGGATGGGCTACTAGCCAAAATTGGAAAAGATAAAGGTAAGAAGAAGGCTAGGGTAATCTCAAGGACTGAAAGAGATGAAGCCCATAACAAAGTTGTTCATATTGCTACCCCTGCTCCAGATAAAAACATAGATGATGTGTCTGGAAAAGCTTACAATGTTCAGAATTTCAATCTAGGGCCTACATCCGTTGAGCAAGATATTGAAGATTATGAAGGTTCTAGTGCGGTCATCTTGGGTAGACTGAGGAAAGAAATAAAGACCAAGCAGGAGCTAAAGAAAGAAAATGAGAATCTCAGGAAATGCTTGGAAGATTTGATGAAACCCTTGCAATCTATTAATCCTTCGGTTTCTGTTGCAAATGCTTTACCCCGGGAGACTATCACTGAGCTTGATAAGATGAAGGCTTCTAATCTTGCCACTGCAAATTGGTTGCAGGGGGTGCGAACCAAGGGTGATGAAGCTATCAAGGATATTTTGTCCACAGGAAAGGATATTGTGAGGGCGGTTGACTGGTTGAAGGATGTGTTGGCTCAGGACAGGGAAGATACAGATCTCCTGCTGCAGAAGACCAAAACTATCATGGAGTACACCAGGGATAGGTTAGTAAGTGATAAAATTCTCCCTTCCTCTGGAGCTGCCGAGCCTTGGGAGTGGTTTGAAGCATTGCAGATTAGGCATAAGGTTTTGAGGAAGATTGACAAGCAAAGGAGGCAGATTAATGATGCCCTAGCTGGTGTGTATAATGGCTCCATCGCCTTTTTTGAGATTATGACAGGGAGAAGGAAGATCGCCCCTAAATATTTGAGCTTGGAACAACTGAGGAGGTGGTGGCATGATGTTTATGTCCCAAGTAATGATGATTCATTTTCTAGGCACCGGTTAGATGATGCGGCCACATACATAGCTGTCATTGATAAATACCTAACCTATAAGGTGGATTGGGATAAGTCGGTAAAACAGTCAAGGGAAGAAATTGCATCAATTGAAAGACGACTTAAGGTTTTTCCTTTGCGACCTGTGGCCGACTTGGATAGGGTGCTTTTGAAAGTTCATGAAATGCTGGATCGAAATAAGGACAAAGGGGAAGGCAGTTAATGATTGGCTACATCGAGATTTGTGCTTCCCTATTATTTTGCCATGCATTGGTCCGAGCTACATTGGTGATCCTAGGTTGACCTGGATGAAGTTCATGCATTTAATTCTATCTTGGCTGACATGTTTTGGGGGTTCTATAAATGTGGCATTTTTCCTCATTTGTAGGGGTTAAGAAGTTTTAGACATAGACACATAGAGAGAGAGTTAGAGGCGAATTAAGTAGAGAAAGAGTTTGCAAGTAGTTGATCTCAAGCAAATATTGTAACAGAAAGCTGGAATTGTTGCTATAGTGGATAATTTGATGCAAGTAATGACATTGTGATTTGGTGCCATACTTGTGTTTCTTCTTATCTTGCATGGTTCTTGTTATTCTATCTTTAGAATTGGTTTGAGGAGCTTAATATTTATATTAGATTGGATTCAATGATGTTCATGGCTTGATATTTGAAGTGTTGCAATAATCCCTGGTCCATACTTTTTGCAACCAACTGATTGTTAGTTGCTTTGCAAAGTTAGCCTGGACCTTTATATTTATTGTGCTTAAGTTCAATTGTGAGGGTTTATTCATATCAATTGCAATAAGTTTGTTTGAATGAATGTTCATGATTTGAAAATCTTAACACCTTAGAAGATTGCACTGTTTCTATAAGATTGCAGATTTATCTGGGTTAAGTAGAAATTAGTTTATAGGGATTGGTCCATTTCGAGTATTGGTCATTTGCATTGTTAATCTTAGGTTTAATATTAAGTTTATAAATCTCTTTGAAACCCTCATCTTTTGTTATATCTTTGATTATTGAGTTAAATTTAGGATTGAAGTATCATCATATTGTTAGATCTGATAAATTGAGATTCAACATTTTGCTTGTAGTAAGGTCCCATTGTGATTACCAACATTTTCACATTATCACTGAGTTGTTTATGCATTGTCAAGACTTGACATTAGAGACCTTGGGGTTATCTCTTGAGGGTTTCCGATAGAGATTTACCTTTCAAAAGAGATAGGATTTCATATTCATTCTGAGTTGTTGCTCTGCAGAAAACATCATCAACAGATTGGCACTAGGAGGGCCTTAATAAGCAAGCTAGATCAATTTTTGAACGCTATCTCTTCTGAGAGATTCAGAAGAGGAACAAGATCTGCTCCAGGAGAGGAGGGATTTCAGGTATTGCCAAACCCTACTAGGTCTAGAAGGACCAACAGAAGGGGATGATCATCGTCATCCCATCCACCTCCCTCATCTCAATCATCACCATCTTCATCAGGTTCATCTGAGTCTGAGGACATTCCCATTCCACAACCTCAACCAGTCGTAAATCAACCATTACCACCCCCACCTCCACCAATGGCTTTCCTAGCAACCAACCCATCTCCATTGAGTTTTTCCGTTTACAATGTCATGCCCAAAAACCCTGAACACTTTTCTTCAAAATTCCATGTTAATAATCCCAATAGAACTGCTGAAGAACACATTAGGATCTTTCAGATTGACCTTAAGGATAGGGGAATAAACCATGAGGATGTAGCATGTAGACTCTTCCCTTATTCATTGGGAGAGGATGCATTCTATTGGTATAATCATTTTCCTGCTGGATCTATCGAGCATTGGACTGAGCTAGAGACTTCCTTTTTGCAGAAGTTTCGAATCCTCATTAGTTCCAATGAGCTGTACCGTCAATTCACTAATGTTAAGAGAGAGGTCAATGAGCCTATAGGTTCTTTCAACAATAGGTTTCATCGTGCCTATACCAGACTACAGGCCCCTTATGCTGTTGATGAACCCACTGCTTTAGAAGTTTATTACGAGGGACTTGATAGTCTGACGACCACTTTTATGAAGTGGAGTAATAACCCCCCTGCTAGTCTACTTGATGCATATGCAGAGGTTGTGAAAGTTAGTACTAATCTGAGGCAACATCTGTCTGGGCCTTTACCTTCATTGGGACCCGTTGCTCACCCAGGATAAGTTCCAGCTCTCAACCAGGCTCTTGCCAACCATACTCTTATTATGAATCCAGTACCTCAGTTGCCTCTGGTCCCTCACCCAGGACCTCCTGTAGGACAAGTTTCATCCACAATTAGTTACCCTCAACAAAATGTGAATCAACCTCTGCATATCCAGACTCAGGCTAGCTATCCTTCATACCTGCATAATTCTGAAGTTTTGAATCAATCACTGAATGCTAATGCTGCAACAGGATATTCCCAGAATAATGTGAGTCAGCCTCCATACAATAATCCTGATAAGGAGAGACTGGATGAATTATCTGAACACATAAAGAAGCTGAATATGGAAGTGACTTACTTGAGGAACCAGAACAGTTAGTTGCAAGTTGCTTAGAGAAATATGCAGTCCAATCAGAACAGAGAGAATCCGCAAGGGCAACACTTTGATAGAGGGAAATGTCATGATCGAGGATACAATAATGACAGAGGATACAACAATGAAAGAGGATATAACCAGGACAAAGGTTATAACAACGATAGGGGATACAATAATGACAGAGGGTATAATAATGATAGAAGGAAAAACTATGATAAATGACAGTCCTCAAGCCAGAATTTTGACAGAGGACAAGGTGGTGGATAAGGGTTCGATAGGAGGCAGCCATCAGGACAAAACAAAACTTGGAACACAAGACCCAACAATGGAGGAGTTCCCACCCCGCTGGATCAACCAGTTAATCAACCTGTCAATCAGTCTGTCAACTAGCCAGTTAATCAAGAGAAGCCTCATAGCGGTGTATATCTAGCTAAGGCTGCTTTATCAAGATGGTGTAGGCTCCACAAAACGAGTCAACATTCTGAGTTAGATTGTCAGGAATTCCAAACAACAACCTCAATCTTTCAGTATGAAGTGGAGAACAATGCGGGTAGTCAGGACATAGTGCCCTCTACTCCTTACGATTCACCAGTATTGGTGCTGAATCATGCTCCTTTTTCGCAAAGTAAGGAGAATGTACCTGAAGAGGAATTTGACTGGTTGGAGGAAGAGGAAGACCAGGTATGCAATGGGGATGAAATGACACAGTTATTTGATGAGAATCCAATGAATGATAATGGTCCCAGAGATGAAGAAGAGGCTTTTGTTGAAGAAGTGCAGACCTTCTAGAGACCTGTCAAGAAGTATGACTTGAGGGAATTGCCACATAGACACCCACAGGCTGGAGTTCCCTTTACTACTTCCATCCCACCGAACAATTTCAACACGCCTCCGAATCCTAATGCTAGCAATAATCCATCATTACCTCAGGTGTCCAAGCAATATTTATTTTAAGATTCAGGGAATGCTGATGTGCAAAAAGGAAGAAGTGCTGATGCAAGCAAGGATAGGGTGATGGATTATCCAAAGGAGACTCCTACTGATTTGAGTGAGGAACAATTGGCCCTGTATGTTGCTGAAGAACTCAAAAAACTAAAGGTAAGCCTATCTACATTTGAGTTATTAAGAGTTCCAACCATTTGGAATGCAGTTCTAGGGGCTTATAATGCAAATTCCATGTCACAAAATAAATCAGTTAGCGAAAGTGTCAATGGAGCATCTAATTCTCAATCAGTAGGAAGGAAAAATCACAACCACAATTAGGTCCATATGCCCCTTGGGGATAAAGGAAAAGAGAAAGATAAGACTCAAGTCGCTCAAGTGGATACTCCCTTAACCCTGTTTCAGGAAAAAACAGATACTCCTCCATTCCTCATTTTTGTTCGCATATTTGGTAAGAATTTGCATAATTGTTTGCTGGATTCTAGTGCTTCAACCAATGTTATGCCTTTCGGTGTGTGTAAAGCTATGGGTATTACTCCTGCTGACTCACAAAAGAAAGTTACACAATTAGATAGGACTGAAGTCAATGTTGTAGAAGAATTAAATATGATTCATATGCAAATTGCTTCTGATCCTAGGATCCAACAGGTTATCAACATACAAGTGGCTGACATCCCTAATGCTTATGGCTTAATCTTGGGAACAGACTTCACCAGAGCTTTGAATGGATATGTCTCGACGGATCATTCTCACATGTGGCTTCCTTGGAAGGGAGTACCGAACTAGATTAGAATTGAAAGAGAACCCAAAATGAAGTACATGATCATGGAATATCAAAAGACTTCAAATGAAATTCTGATATCAGAAGTATAGGTAACTATATGCTCACGACCCCTCTTGAGGAGGCAGATGTGGAGGAAGTCCTTATGTTCCACACATCACCTGTTGACTTTACAACAAAATCTAGTAGTACTGAAGTCTTGATAGAACCAGTTGAAAATGATAGTGATCTGGAAGACAACCAACTGGGCTTGTTAGATAATTTTCAAGAGTTCATCCAGAAGTGCATTAAAGACCAAGTTCAGTTGGGAAAGGGAATGAACTTTGGAGAGTTACTCTTGCCCAATTGGTGCAGGGTACATAATGCCTCTCATTCAGAACTTGACTGTTGCTTGTGTCAGGCTGCAGTTGAGCAAATACAAAAATGTATCAACCCCACTCCCATAGTCAAAATTAATATCCAGAGTGTCCAAGAAGATCCCAAGGGAAAATGAGGGATACCTTCTAAAAAAACCGTCCAATAGTAACAGTGCAAGTGTAAAGGTAGGAAAGTCTGCAGTTGTTGGTTGTTGGACTTTAAGATTCGATGGGTCCAAATCAAAGCAAGGGGCTGGGGAAAGTGTCGAGCTAATTAGTCCAAAAGGTAAGACATTTTTCGCTGCTCATAGACTTCAATTTCACTGTACAAATAATGTAGCAGAATATGAGGCTCTGGTCCATGGATTGTTAATGGCGTTGAAGAAAGGGGTTAAGATCTTGCAAGTTTTTGGAGATTCTGAATTAGTATTCAAGCAAGTTAGGAGACAATACTCTTGTCATTATAGAAGAATGACCAACTACAAACACGGAGTATGAGATCTTATTGAAGGATTTGATGCCTTCAACATTCAGTTGATTCCACGAAGTAAGAACCAGACAACTGACTCCTTGGCCCAGGCAGCCAGTACATTGCAACCTCTATCTCTTTCTAGACTAAAGAAGTTTACTGTAGAATTGACCCCAGTACCCTCAGTACCTGATAATGTCACCAACTTCCAGGTATTTGAAGATGACAAACATATCTTAGATTTCATTACTAGCATTGATGTCTTTGCTTCCCAAATCATTGATGAAACTGAGCTCCAAGAAGCAGAGATAGATCTAGAAGGGGTAGTTAATCTGAAGACCAACACAATTCCCAGAGGAATGGTGCAATTAGAAAGGATCTTTGATCTGGACAGGGTTAGGGATCAAGAATAGGATACCGGGAAAGAGTCCATTAGTGGACAATGTGATAAATATAATATGGGATCTTAGGAAGATGCCAAGAACATCTTTATTGGCAAAGTGTGCACCCCAGAAGAAAGGAAGGGAGTCATCGATGCATTACATAGATATCCAGATGTGATAGCTTGGAGTTATGAAGAGTTAAAGACTTATGATACATCAATCATAACCCATACTATCCCTCTCAATCTAGGGGTAAAACCTTTCAGACAGAGACAAAGGCCTATCAATGCTTTACTGGAACCCATAATATAGAAGGAAGTGCAAAAATTGCTGTATGCAAGAATCATATTTCTAGTCAGATACTCTACTTGGGTTGCAAACCTGGTTCTAGTGCGAAAGAAAAATGGTGAAATCAGGCTATGCGTAGATTTCAGGAACCTAAACAGAGCTTCAGAAAAAGATAATTATCCAGTACCTTCGCTAGATGAAGTGCTCCAGATTGTCAATGGATCTCAGATGATGTCCTTGGACGATTATTCAGGATACAACCAGGTCATGGTGCAATATGAGGACAGACACAAGACTGCTTTCACCACCAAGTGGGGCAGTTTTGCCTAAAGAAGGATGCCCTTTGGCTTGATTAATGTTGGAGCTACATTCCAAAGAGCCATGGACATTTCCTTTAAGGATATAATTGGTAAGTGCATAATCATTTATATGGATGATCTAAAGTATTTTCCAAGAAGAGAGGTGATCATATCTCAGATTTGTGCAAAGTTTTTCAGAAATGTAGGGAGTTTGGGATATCTCTCAATCCAAAGAAATGCATCTTTGGAGTAACAAAGGGTAAATTGTTAGGGCATGTTCTTTTTGAGAAGAGAATTACAGTTGATCTAGAGCGCATAGAAGCTATTCTTAAGATTCCACCACCTGCTAGCAAGAAAAAAATGAAATCATTCTTTGGTAAGATCAATTTTGTGAGGAAGTTCATCACTGGGTTCGCAGAAATAGTCAAGCCCCTGAATGCAATGTTGAAGCAGGAGGCCAAAGTTGAATGGAATGCAGAGCAAAATGAAGCATTTGCAGAGATAAAAAGGGCTATCGTTGAAGCCCATGTTTTAGTAAGTCTGGACTATGCTAAACCATTCTATATATATTCATTTGCATCTGACCATTCATGTGCTGCTATGTTAACCCAAAAATCGGATCAAGGTAACGAGCATCTCATAGCATTCATGAGTGCACCATTGAAAGATGCAGAGCTGAGATACCCAAATGTGGAAAAGCAGGCTTATGCCTTAGCCAAGGATGTAAAGAAATTTAGACATTACATCCTTAGAAACAAAATCTTTGCAATCGTTCCTGATCCTGCAGTTAAGCTGCTGTTGATGCAAAATGAATTGGGAGAATGTAGAGCCAAGTGGGTAACTATGTTACAAGAATACGATATGGAAATTCAGCCTATGAAGCTGGTAAGAGGGCAAGGGCTTACACAAACAATGGCAGAGATAGGCCCTGATCTTACAGCTCAGAGTTACAACTTAGAGGATGTTTCTCCTGGCGAGTGGTATGATGATATTGTTCAGTACCTTCTGACTTAGAGATGCCCTGATCATCTTAATTCAGTACAAAGAAGGGCATTGTGCTTAAAGAGTGACAGTTTCATGCCAAAGGGAGTTGTCCTGTATAAGAAAAATTATGAGGGTGTGTACCTGAGGTGCCTAGGAAAGGCCGAGTCTGAAAGAGTGATATTGGAATTTCATGACAGATATGGTACAGGCCATGGATCAACACCTTCTACGGAAAACCAAAATTTGAGAGCTGGTTACTATTGGCCTACCCTGTTTAAGGATACACATAACCATGTTAGAACTTGTCACATGTGCCAGACTGCGGCCACTAGAGAGAAGTACGCAACACTCCCACTCCAACCAGTCTTCGAGGTAAAACCTTTTGCATAGTGGGGGATGGATTTCATAGGTCCCATCAATCCACCTTCCTCTGCAGGACACAGGTATATCCTTACTATCACTGATTATTTTACAAGATGGATTGAGGCCCTTGCTTGCAAGCAATGTACTTCAGAGGTAGTTATTAACTTCATCGAATCAGGTATCATTAATCGTTTTGGGTGTCCTATGTCTTTGGTTTGTGATAATGGTCCTACATTTTCATCATTAAAGTTTTCTAATTGGGCTTTTGATCATGGGATTATCATTAAATTTACATCCAACTATTACCCTCTGGGTAATAGTTTGGCTGAGTCATCCAATAAAAATCTTCTGACTGTTATCCACAAACTGTTAGAAAGGAATCCGAAGGACTGACATACCCAACTTAGATTTTCTCTTTGGGCAGATCACACCAGACATAAGACTTCCATAGGAATATCACCCTACCACCTGGTTTATGGATTAGAGCCTGTGTTTCCCATTCAGTTAAAGATCCCCACTTTGCAGTTCATAAATGACTATTATGATGAGGGAGATAGACGTGAGGCTAGACTTGCTAAATTATTACATCTTGAGGAAATGAGAGACGAAGCCCTTGAAAAATTTGCTAGACATTAGGGGGTTGTCAAGAGATGGTTTGATAAAAGAGCCAAGGTAAAAGCTTTTAGGATTTCTGACTTAGTTCTTTACTGGGATAAAGCCCATGACCGTAAGGGAGAGCATGGAAAATTTGATAAACTTTGGCTTGGTCCTTACCAGATTTCAGAAATTCTGGGAGATAATGCTTTCCGTTTGAAAACTCTCACTGGAGAGGATATCCCACTGCCTGCCAATGGGCAGTATTTGAAGCATTATTTCCAGTCTTGAGTTGTTTTCAACTCTTGTCTTGTATATAGTTAGATTAGGTTTCCTTTCTGTTTTTCTTGCTTTGCTTAGACTAGGTTTCCCTTTCTGCTTTGCTTTTGTTTGTTTTGGTTAGTGTAGGTTTGCTTTTGGTTTGTTTTGTTTTTCGCCTTGCTCTTGCTTTGGAGGTTTCTCTGTTTTCGCCTGGATGTGTTGCACCTACATGGAAAATATTATCATTATCTGGAATCGTTCTAAGTATTTCACTGGGGGACTTTAGTCTTGTATTTTGAAAGGATGGTTGAAGTCTTTTCTATTGCCGACAGTCTCAATGTTTGATTTCTTGAAGATAGGTCACTGGTTTGATTTGAATTTGAAGTACTCTGAAATCTTATATCTCTAATATATCTTAAGAATCATGATGTTACTATATGAATCCTTGTGAAGTTTTGTTAGGTGAAAAATCCTATTTCTGCTTCAGCGCCACTGTGATTCTCAGCCCTGAGTGTGAACTTCATTGTTTACAGGTTGAAATAAAAGAAGTGAAAATAAAAGAAATATCAAAAGAAAGAAAGGTGAAATCTTGAAAATCAAAAGGAATTAATTCAACTTATCAGGGGTATCTGAATATCTCTATTGGGGCTATAGACACTTGGCTGGCAATAGAGCTATGTTCAGGAGAGTCACAACGATAACCTCGTCGGGGCTATGGACGCCTAACTAGTAGCGAGGCTCTATCCAGGTTGCTTTTGAAGTTAGAATCCTTTACGTAGCTTGTCTTAACTGAGCTTGGTTTTTGCAGTAGCTTAAGGAGGGAAATGAACTCATATGCACACACTTGGATTTTCAGTTTATGGAAGATTCGGTCTCTCCCTTTAGTTTTGATTCTTTAAATCTTTACATTCAGATTTGTTTGTTTGGTAGTGGGACTGAAACCAGAGATTCTGGATTCTCGATTCCTATTCGTCATCAAATGCTTTGGAGCATTTTCCGAGCAGAAGTCGCCATTTGTTGTGTAGTTTTTGCACACACGCCTCGCTGAAAGCATGGACCCTCTTTCGCTTTGGTTTTGGTGTCTTGGCCCTTTCATTTTGATGTTTTATCTTGTCCTTTGGCATGTGCCTAAATGTTCATTTTGGTGGCCTTGGTGATTCCCCTAAGTCATTCATTGAAAATATTAGTTCTAGGCTAGGTTCAGGTTTTCACTGAAGTTCGGGACTTTCCACCCCAAGTGGATTTTCCCGGATCTTGCTCGGACTCTGACTATGCGCTGTGATTCAGAGATTTTTAGTCTTCGCAAAATTCCGCGTGGGCCGGATTTTCTCGGATTCCATCCTATTGTCAGGTTCCCGGGTTTTCTGACAGTCTTGTCGATTGCATTTAATGTCATCTCTACCTTTGGCAAGCGATGTATTTAAGTGATTTCAGATGATTATTATGTTATTATGCTTATTGCTTGCTGTCATTTGAGCTGAGGAGTGCGTTCTTGCGAGTGCTTGGTTGAATTTGAGGCGTTGAGTTTGCGAATTGTGGATTTGCTGGTGATTTCTTTGGTGCTTTCCTATCGCTATTTTTTGTGGACACCATTTATTTCGCATTTGTTGATTCTGAGATTGATTTTCACTTCACAATGGTATGTTTTCAATTGCCTTACTTTGAATTGAGGATTATGAATAGCGTTTTTATGTTATAAATCTTTTGGGGCTTGAATTCGTGAATGGTTGATCGCTTCATGGCTAGGGTTGCATAGCATTGATTAATTTATGGTCTCCCAAGTAATTTCCAAGTTTATTTGTTTATTTGATGTTGGTGAACTTGCTTGAGAATCGTGATTTTCCCCTAGTAAGGAGTCGGTAATCGAAATGTTAAGTTTTGAGCTGGCTTGTGCGCTAATGGCGGATGTATAGGGTTTGGAACCTAGGGCATTGCCATTTATCTTTAGTATGCCCTCAAATCGTCTTAGGGTGCTAGGAGAATCCATAGAAGGCTCATATTAAACTTGCACTAAGCTTAAATCTTTGAAATTCATGATTAATCTGATGTTGTGAGCGAAATCGTGTTTTGGTGTTGCAGGTCAGGTTTTGTCCTTGGTCCGGGATTTTCCTTTCCCTCGGGACAATCCGTCTTTGGCAGATTTTCCCGATTTCCTTTGTTTTCCGGAATTCGCTATCACTTTCGGAGTTTCATATATTACGTGGATTTCCACCTCGCTTGGATTTTCCCAAAGTCCTGTGTCCCCTGGATTTTCCAAACTTTGCAAGATGTCTCTGCCTTCGTGGAAATCCGCCTCGCTCGGATTTTCCTGAAATCTGATGGAGTATGATGGAATATGGAATAGCGTGATGTGTTAGTGAATTTTAATGCATTTTATGATTTGTTCATGCTATCTTATGATCTCCCATGAGGTTTATTGATTTATAATGATCGAATTTAATTGTTAGTAGGCGTTTTATGATTATTCCGTTGGAATCCATTTGGTTCGAAATTTCCTGAAATTCCTCTCTGGCTCAGATTCCGCGGGTGGTCCTGAAACCCGAAGTTTATCAAGACCATTTTATATGAGTTCTAATAACACCTTGATTGTATGAGGATTATTCTAACGGTGTTTTGATGGATTAACATTGCTTTCTTGTGGTTTTTTACTATGATTTCCGTGTTGAGTGTAGGCTGAATCTAGCAGGACAGTGGAGGGGTCTTCAATGACCGAAGCAGAAAAGATTAAGATGGATATCAAAAGCAAGATTCCTGAGAGTAAGATTACTTCAGTATGGTTCGAAGTAACATATACAAATGTTGGCCTTTAGGACTATGAGGAGTTTAAAGGAAGAATGGCAGCAGATGACCTTCCTCTGATGGCTAGAAGAATGAAGAATCGGGCTTGTCACATGTAGCTGGTTTCCCTTCCACAGTGTAGTGTTATGAGCTGGTCCTTGAGTGCGCCAGGCACTACGATCAGGATATAGAGAGAATTATTGGTCCTCAAGGGAGAGTTGTGGCGAATCTCAACCCTGTTTCCATTGCTCAAACCTTTGATATGCTAGACAGATCTCATGTGGTGGCATTCAACATGAAAGCAACTCAGGAGTTCTATTACGAATAGACTGTGAAGTCACAATAGCTTATCAATTTCTGGTTGGAGAAGCCCAAGTCCCACTACTCCAACTTGCCCAAACAATTATTCAGAGCAAAGTTCAAAAAGGAGTACTATGATGCCATCACCTTGCTCAGCAAGGTGGTTGGATTGAGAAATGCAGGTGTATTTGAGAATTGGATGTGCCATGTTATTGTGAGGATGGAACGAGAGCTGATTGACTATCATTGGGATGGTATAATTAGTAGAGTGATTCATGAACAACTGTCTAATGTGTTGCAGACCAAGACCTTCACAATGACTTCATATTTGGTCTATGCACTTGGAAGATTCCACCCCTACAAAGGATTGAACACAAGAGGAATCTTCAGACAGGATGTTATTTATGAGGTTTTTCCTCAATTGCACCTAGGAAGCTCGAGTTATAGGAGGGTGAATGATGCATTCACCATGCACATCACTAGAATGCTTCAAGGAGCAGAGCACATAAGAATTTCAGACCTGGAAAAAGAGCTCATCAAGAAATATGGAGCATGGTTTATTCAGTTCCCAACTTTCTCCTACATTCAGATTGATGGCTGCCAGAGGGCCCCATATAGACTTCCAAGGTATCCCACTGATCATATCATACTGTTGGAAGTAACTAGGAAGATCTATGACTTTGATGCCATTTTCAAGAGAGACAAGCATAAGACCGGTTTTGGTGGAGACTTCCCTTTGAGAATTGATGCTGGAGAGGCATGTCCTTCCATTATTTCTGCCCAGGCTTCAGAGGAAGAAATGAGTACCCTTGGTTTGTCTTTTCACTCCAAGAGATCTAGGTTTGATATCACAGGTGAGGCCCAAAAGAAGGCCAGTAGGGAATATAGCCATAAGGTTGATTTGGAAGACTACTGGGCCTATTGCAGTGATGAATATGATGTAAGGAAAAATAAATTCTCTTGGCTCCTAGTTGAGTCGGTTCGGTTGTATAATGTAAAGGCGGTTCCTGATCAATTGGAAGATGATGGGGACTTGATTCAAGGTCATGCATATGAGGCAGTGAAGGATAAGCTAATTGGTGATGTAGATTGGCTAGAAGAGGAAAAAATAGAGTTGAAACAGCTAATAGATCCAGTTATCAAGTTCACCAAGATGTGGCTGAGGCACAAGCTGTGGGAGTTGGAGAATGAGGGAGTGAAATGTACCTACAATCTGATGGGAGATATGGACCCTCACTCCACTTCCGAGGAATCAACTGAGGAGGAGGACTCTAAAGGTAAAGGAAAGATGGATTCTCCTTTCAAAATTAAAATTAAGGGTTTTCAGACAGAGGAAGTCCAAGAGATTGAAAAGTAGAGAAAGCCAAAGGCTAAGAAGAGAACAAGGACTAGGAAGTTTTGTAAAAAGGAAATCGAAGAACAAAATCCTGAGATTGGTGCTCTTTTGTTTAAAAGGAGAAGAATCCTAAAATTATCAGAGAAAGCAAGCTCCAAGGTGGGAGAGGAAGAAGTCACCCCACCAGTAGTGAATGTGGAAGGTTCAGAGGAGAAGGCCAAGGTGTATACAAGGAGGTCTAGGACTCCTTCTCCTAAGGATAGTGTGCCTATGGTAAACCTTCCTCTGGTTGTTTCTCATGAGGAGCAGCATGATGATGTGCCTTCCGCTCATGGAGCTCAAGGCAAACTTGGTGAGTTTGAAAATGTTGAAGAACATCCAGATACTGAAGGCGAGGAATTCCATGAAGGTGACCTCTATAGTGCAGAGGCGGAAGTTGAAAAGGTAATGCAATCTCCCTTGGTTGCTTATGTAGAGTGACGAATTATGAATGAAGAGGTTAAATCCCCTCCAGTAGAAGAAGAGACAGTAAGGGATCCATCACCTGTACAAGAAGAGGAGCATGTTGAAGAAAAGGAGAGCAAGACGGATGAAACTCCTGAGAAGCAGAATTTGAGTGAAGAGTCACCTAAGGATGAGCAGAAAGAGAAACAAAGTGAGGTGCAATTGGAGTCCACTATCCCCTATTGGTTGGACAAAGAGATAAGGAGAAAATAGGTTGTTGTGGAGGACACTTCACTGAATTAGGATGAGCTACTAGCCAAAATTGGAAAAGATAAAGGTAAGAAGAAGGCTAGGGTAATCTCAAGGATTGAAAGAGATGAAGCCCATAACAGAGTTGTTCATATTGCTACCCCTACTCCAGATAAAAACAGAGATGATGTGGCTGGAAAAGATTACAATGTTCAAACTTTCAATCTAGGGCCTACATCCGTTGAGCAAGATATTGAAGATTATGAAGGTTCTAGTGCGGTCATCTTGGGCAGACTGAGGAAATAAATAAAGACCAAGCAGGAGCTAAAGAAAGAAAATGAGAATCTCAGGAAATGCTTGGAAGATTTGATGAAACCCCTGCAATCTATTAATCCTTTGGTTTCTATTGCAAATCCTTTACCCTAGGAGACTATCACTGAGCTTGAAAAGATGAAGGCTTCTAATCTTGCCACTGCAAATTGGTTGCAGGGGGTGCGAACCAAGGGTGATGAAGCTATCAAGGATATTTTTTCCATAGGAAAGGATGCTGTGAGGGCGGTTGACTGGTTGAAGGATGTGTTGGCTCAGGACAGGGAAGATACAGATCTCCTGCTGCAGAAGACCAAAACTATCATGGAGTACACCATGGATAGGTTAGTAAGTGATAAAATTCTCCCTTCCTCTGGAGCTGCCGAGCCTTGGGAGTGGTTTGAAGCATTGCAGATCAGGTAGAAGGTTTTGAGGAAGATTCACAAGCAAAGGAGGTAGATTGATGATACCCTAGCTGGTGTGTATAATGGCTCCATCGCCTTTTTTGAGATTATGACAGGGAGAAGGAAGATCGCCCCTAAATATTTGAGCTTGGAACAACTGAGGAGGTGGTGGCATGATGTTTATGTCCCAAGTAATGATGATTCCATTTCTGAGCACCAGTTAGATGATGCGGCCACATACATAGCTGTCATTGATAAATACCTAACCTATAAGGTGGATATGGATAAGTCGGTAAAACAGTCAAGGGAAGAAATTACATCAATTGAAAGACGACTTAGGGTTTTTCCGTCGCCACCTGTGGCCGACTTGGATAGGGTGCTTTTGAAAGTTCATGAAATGCTGGATCAGAATAAGGACAAAGGGGAAGGCAGTTAATGATTGGCTACATTGAGATTTGTGCTTCCCTATTATTTTTCCATGCATTGGTTTGAGCTACATTGGAGATCCCAGGCTGACCTGGATGAAGTTCATGCATTTAATGCATATTTTATTTTATTTTGAATTTCTTTTGGCCGACTTGTTGTGCCTTACTATTATTGTAAGATTCTATCTTGGCCGACATGTTTTGGGGGTTCTATAAATATGGCATTTTGCCTCATTTGTAAGTGTTAAGAAGTTTTAGACATAGACACATAGAGAGATAGTTAGAAGCGAATTAAGTAGAGCAAGAGTTAACAAGTAGTTGATCTCAAGCAAATATTGTAACAGAAAGCTGGAATTGTTGCTACAGTAGATAATTTGATGCAAGTAATGACATTGTGATTTGGTGCCATAATCGTGTTTCTTCTTATCTTTTATGGTTCTTGTTATTCTATCTTTAGAATTACTTTGAGGAGCTTAATATTTAGATTAGATTGGATTCAATGATGTTCATGGTTTGATATTTGAAGTGTTGCAGCAATCCCTGGTCCATAATTTTCACAACCAATTGATTGCTAGTTGCTTTGCAAAGTTAGCCTGGACCTTTATATTTATTGTGCTTAAGTTCGGTTGTGAGGGTTTATTCATATCAATTGCAATAAGTTTGTTTGAATGAATGTTCATGATTTGAAAATCTTAACACCTTAGAAGATTGCACTGTTTCTATAAGATTGCAGATTTATCTGGGTTAAGTAGAAATCATTTTTGAGGGATTGGTCCATTTCGAGTATTGGTCATTTGCATTGTTAATCTTAGGTTTAATATTAAGTTTAGAAATCTCTTTGAAACCCTCATCTTTTGTTATTTTTTTGATTATTGAGTTAAATTTAGGATTGAAGTATCATCATATTGTTAGATCTGATAAATTGAGATTCAACATTTTGCTTGTAGTAAGGTCCCATTGTGATTACCAGTATTTTCACATTATCACTAAGTTGTTTATGCATTGTCAAGACCTGACATTAGAGACCTTGGGGTTATCTCTTGAGGCTTGCCAATAGAGATTTACCTTTCAAGAGAGATAAGATTTCATATTTTGTCTGAGTTGTTGTTGTGCAGAAAACATCATCAACACATTTCCACTCTGCGCAATCTTAAGGAGGACTCTATCTTCGAGTTGACCAGGTCTTTAAATTGTAGTGTTCACTGTGTGGTGGAGGAGCTTGCTAATCTAAAAAATGATTATGGTCCGAGGTTGGCATTGCTCGAAAAGCAGAATAGGCAACTCCATAAGGACATGGATATGATTATTAATATTAGCAAGGAAAAGCTAGGGGCCTCAACTGAAGGTATGGTCTTCCTCATCGAGAAGGCAAAGGAATGGTTGGGTAGAGGACTGTTTGAAGAACATGTGAGCTAGGATAGGGGGGAGAGTTTTTTCATGAAAATGCATACCACAGATTTGGATGATGGATTGAGTGTGTGTACTTGAAGTAAAACCAAGAAGTGCAAAACGGTCCCTGGTCGAGATGTTGAGGATATCATGGAGATGCATGATAGGCTAGCATCTAAGGATATGGAAGCAAAAAAAATGCTCAAAGAACTTCTCTAATGGTTGTTTGTTTTGCTTTGCTATTTTTTTATTTTTGCTGATGGTTTGTTGATGTTTTGGTAATCAACTTGTTTTTGGTTTGTTGGGTGGGCAATCTCTTGTTACATCTTTTTTGCCATTGTTCCTTGTTGTTCAAGGTTTCAGGTACCCTTCAAAACTTGTTTATCGTCAATCAAAAACATCCAACTCTAGATCCACAACAAAGGGCCCTCCAAGGAGTTGACCACCTTACCATTAGCAAGTGACATAGTGAGCAATTGAAAGGAAAGCCACTTTGGATAGTGTATATGAGTTTGACCATGATACACATGGTGTGACAATTGTTCTTTGTATGACAATTTTGATATGTGTGTGGTTCCTCCTCTAGATCCACAATGATGGGCCATTTGAGGAGTTGACCACCATCACTAGCAAGTGGAACACAGAGCCATAATTGAGAGGTGGGACACTTTGGATAGTGTATATGATTTTTACCATGATACACATGATGTGATAATCATGTTTTGTATGACAATTTTTATGTGTGTCTGTGTCCTCTAGATCCACAATTATGGGCCCTTTGAGGAGTTGACCACCATCACTAGCAAGTGGCACACAGAGCCACAAATCAGAGGTGGGACAATTTGGATAATATATATGATTTTGAACTTGATGCACATGATATGACAATCATGCTTTGTATGACAATTTTTTTTGTGTGTGTTCCACAATGATGGACCCTTCGAGGAGTTGACTACCATCACCACTAGAAAGTGACATAGGGAACCACAATTGAGAGGGGGGCTAGTTTGGATGGTGGTTATGAGTTTTACCATGATGCACATCATGTGACAATAATTCTTTGTATGACAATTTTGATATGTGTGTGTGTGTGTGCACTCACATGTGTGTTGATATAACTTTATTATGGATATACTATGAATGCATTAATGTATGAGTATTGATTGTGTGTTTGTGTGCACACACATGCATTGATATTACTTTATTATGGATATACTATGGTACATTAATATATGAGTATTGATTGTGTGTGTGTCCTTCGAGAAGTTGACTACCATCACCACTAGCAAGTGACATAGGGAAACACAATTGAGAGTTGGGCCACTTTGGATAGTGTTTATGAGCTTAACCATGATGCACATGACGTGACAATAATTCTGTGTATGACAATTTTGATATATTTGTGTGTGTGTGTGCACTCATGCGTGTTGATATAAATTTATTATGGATATACTATGGATGCATAAATGTATGAGTATTGATTGTGTGTGCACACACACATATTTATATTACTTTATTATGGCTATAGAGGGAGGGAGGGAGATGGAGTGGACGGATACTGTGTGAGTGATTATGCTTTTGATTATTACGATGCATGTCTTTATGATGGATATACTGTGTGTGTTGATATTACTTTATTATGGATATACTATGGATACATTAATATGAGTATTTATTACGTGGGTGTTTGAGCTATTATGATGCATGTATTTATGATGTTATATGTGGATTGTAAATTAAGGATTGATAGTTGCTTATGGTGTGATATTATGCAAGTGTTTATGATGACAAAATGTAGCTAAATGCATGAAAAATAGTAAATGGTATTAAGTTTGCTATAGCACTAGACATGATGCACTATGATATGAGAAATAATGATGATGTTATGCATTATTTGTGAAGGACAAACTCGTTAATAGAATAAAAATACAAATAGTAAACTGCCCCAACAAACATACCATCAATACACATCATGATATAATGAACCATGATGACCTTGGTGGGATATGTTCTTGAATGAAACTTTCAATCAAGCAACCCATGCACACACTCAACAAGACATAATAATTTACCTCTTATCAAAATAATTTTTTTATTGAATATTATGGCAATGATAGCAATCATTGGTGTGGAAATGACATGTTTTGACAACAATGATGGATTTAAAATTGAAGTAGGGTTTCACCAAGTTGCAAATCAAAACCTACGAATTTGATGTGTTAATGTGAGATGTTTGATTATGGCTTGCAAAATACAAGTTATGTTTAGATGTGTCATTGTTGCTAATGCATGGGCTAGATGTTAAAGATGATAGTTGTGACTATGATGTCCAAGTCCACTTTTCCATAGAAGGAAGTGAATTTGCACTATAGGGAAGATCAACGTTTTTCCAAACTATGTATCAACACTTTGTCTATATCCTTAGCAAGGTAAAAAGAAGGGAAATATGGATGGGTGCAAAGAAAATGTGAAGGGTTGGATGAAGTCGAATTGTGCCCATGTGTGGAGGGGAACTACAAATAATGGATATCAAATTCTACTCATGGCACCCACCACGAGTGGGTTTTCATCATGGAACTTGGTTGATGTGCCATAGAAATGGTTCTCACCATTGGATGGATCTTTTTCTTTAATGTTTTTTTATATCATTGGATTATTGTGACTTCAAGTATGAAAAGGTTTGTGGTGTATGGTATTCATGGGTTGTTCTAGCTCTTGACCATTTGGTGTGGCCAAATTATATGCATCTTGTTGACCCCTTTGACATCAGTTTTGGCATTGATGTCAAGGGTTTTTGCAAGTTCTAGTGATGAACATGTGACAATAATGAGGTGATTCAAATGAGTTATTTGCTTCTTGTTTGAATAGTATACAACAATATATACCGTGTCAAGTTTGAAGTGATGATTTGACAGTTATCTAACGTTGAATGCATAGGTTTTGACAATGTCATTGTATTGCTCGATAGTGCATCAATCCTTTCTCTATGGATAGTGTAAATGGTTCTAGTATGGTGTAAAGTAACAAAGTGGTTTGATTTTCTGTATTTCTATTTGATAGTACACTTGAGAATTGGAGAGCAATGTTCTATGTTGATTGTGTGGTTCTGATCTCATGAGGCGTGTCTTGCAATTAAGGTAATATCCATGCTCTTGATAATGTTTGATAATGACAACTAATGAGAATCCTTGTCAATGATCGATGTTGAAGTGTCTTATGTGGTAAGTATTAGTTTGAATGATAATGTTGTGCATTGCTAAGGTTGATGGAGCAGTTAACATGCTATCCATGATACTGATTCAAAGTGACAGTTTTTTGTTGATACACAGTTGTCCAGTTGGTAGAGTATGGTTGGGTCATGCTTAATACTAAAATATTTCTAAATGAAAATATCAGTTTACAAGAATGAGATGGAAATCTTGTTTGAATTGTTAATGGGTTGCATTGAAGTTTCAACAATTTAGGTGTGAATTATGTGCAACATGCTATAGACAGTGATGAATTTAAGATGAGTATGTACTGAAATAGTAAGGTACAATGTTTTAAGGATATCATCTAGAATACATAAGCAAAGAAAATGAAAGTCTGTACTCTAATCTTCTATGTGGTGAATATCATTTGTGCATGAGCATAGCTTTGTGGACAATAAATTATACTTTTTAATGCTCTGCAGAAATATAGATTCAAGGGTACAATGATCTATATATGGGTGAGCAGTAAACTTGTTGTATCCAAACGAACAGTAGTCATTAGTGCAAGTCAGTTGTGGCCTATGACAATATTGCTACAAAAGTGTATGTTGGTTCTTTAGATGAGACAATCAGTGCCCTGTACTTACAACACATTTGCTTGTGGAGAATGTTTTATTTTGAACACATTTGTTAACTTGATACTTCATGCATTTTTATTTCATTTCCAAATGGTTATTCTTGGTGATTACACATGACAATGTGTGATGAATCGTGCTAGTACAATGTTATTCCTAGGGGGAATAGGTGATCTCTTTGAGTGTATGGTTTTAGGGGGAGTTTTCATGCATATTCTACACCCCTGGGTTATATTTTCAGCGTGGTGGCATCTTGGTTCAGTTTTGATACCATGTAGCTCTATATTTCATTGTGTAGTGCTCTTTTTAGTTTTATTCATTCAAATCTGATGCTGTTTTGTGTCACTGTGACAACAAATTGTTGTTCATGAGTAGGTATTGGTTGTTTATCCAACCCCTTTGACCTTTGGTATTGTTTTCAAAAGGGGGAGATGAGCTCAGTGACAGGGCTAATGGTTTTCAGTCCAACATTTGGTTCATGATAGCATGAGTAAAATTTAGTTTTGGCATACATGATCAATTATGGTTGTTCATTTGGTTCATGATGTTTAATGCTCAATATTGCATAATGCTGGTGATTATTTAACATGGCAAGGATCGGTGCTAGGGATTGGCGCATTGGTGCTCTTACATGTGATATTCTATTAGTTGGTGTTTGACATCAATGCCAAAGGGGGAGTTTGTTGACCCCTTTGACATCGGTTTTGACATTGATGTCAAGGGTTGATCAGAGGTGGCATGCATTCAGATATTATGCAATTCAATGAAAGAGATGAGATTGTTTGGTTTTGGTTTAATGTTCAACTTGGCACATTTTTCAGGTAATACACATTGGTATATATATATACATGTTTGGTATTCATTGAAGGTTTAATGCTATTTGATTAAGGTTGAATGTCATTGGGATGGCAATGCTCTTTGGTCACAAAGGCAGTATATATTTTTGTGTTTATGGATGATTTTGACAGTGAAAGGTTATTGAGACAACATACTTGGCATACATATGGTGGTTGTGTCTACTCTTGACATATTTTGTGTTAAGACATGCTTTGGTCTTAAGGTTTAGATTTGGACTACACTTATCATTTTGTTATAGACCATCACATGGGTCTTATGCATTCACCTTGGCACATTTGCATTACTAGACTGATACAAGGCATTGTGATGAGTATTATACTCATATGAATAAAAGCTATGTTTTTAACACCGACATATTTCATTTGAATGTCATGAGTTTTTGGTAGCATTGAGGTAAACATCGACAAAATGATTTTGTCTCAAAGTGAAAACATTATTGTGTATATTTGACACAATGATTGTGCCCTAAAAGTTTTCATTTGGTAAATACAAGATAGTTTATCCATAGCTAATTTAGGGCTTGGAGAGCTTGATGAAAATGGTGGTAGAGAAGCTTGGTGAAGGAAGGAAAACATGGAGGATAGTGTGGTTTTGCGGCTAGTTGTTTAGAAAGTGGTTTCCATGCTTAAATGGCAGTTAAAGCTTTCAATGAAGAGTTTTTTTTTTGGTAACTCGATTCTTTTCTCTCCTTGCTTATTGGTTAAACTAGAAATGGTTAAGAGAATAAGGTCGTTCCTTTTTCTCATAGTCGAGTTCTTCATGTAGATAGCAGTCAAGTTCTCTTGTTCCATAGTGTATGCTATCGACCTTGCTTTCATATTCATCATGGAGTTTGAAAGTGTTGCTTATCTTTTGGTACATGGGCTTAGAGTTTTGTGTTTTCAAAACCCTATCTCTTGGGCATATCATGGTCATTTCTTAGTTTGGTTGTTGCTGTCTAAATGGGGGTTTACACCATGGTTTTATTGCTGATTATATGTCAATAAAATATCACAAGGGTTTTTATTTGCATTGACAAATAGGTTCATTGTTTTGGCATTTATAATACCCATTGCTAGGGCACGGGGTCACAAATCTTGTGACAGTTTTAAAGCATTATGTACATGCAGTGACTTGTAATTATTGTGTCGACTTGGGAGTTGGGGTTTTATGTCACATTTATATGTGTCTTGTGTTTGATGTATACATATAGCTTGCATAATATGTCAACCATGTTCAAGAGGCAGTTTAGTTTGTTGAAGGAAAAAGTCATCTCGATGACACATCAGAGGTAGTTATGAAACAGTTTGAACATATTTTGAAGGTTACATTTGATAGTTTTAATGTGTGGTGGATGGCAACATTATGTGTATCATTGATTGTTTATATAAACAATGATTTATCATTGCTATTGGTTCAATGCTTTACAAAGATATATCATGGTGAATTTGTAAACAAAATTCTGTAATGTTGTTTTGTGAACAATATGCAAAACAGTGAGATATGTAAACTGATATATTTTGTATTTTAAAGATTCCACGTCAATTAATCTTTAGGATATAGAATGTGTTAGTTTGGAAAGTGGAAGTCTTATGTAGTGAAATAGAGTAACCCTCTGTAATTGATTTATTTATGTTTGAGAATGTGTTGTAAAAGATCATGTTAGTGAGACAAGTTTGATCTTTGGTGAGTGAGGCTTATGTTTCCAGTGAGGCATTTTGTAGCTAGTGATGCTTATGTTTCTAGTGAGGCATTTTGTAGCTAGTGAGGCATTCTATAACTAGTGAGGCTTTTCCAATGGCTAGCGAGGCTTTTCCAGTGAGGTAGTTTTGATAAGCTAGGGAGGCATTTACAAGTGGTTTTTCATCCCTATGAGGGTTTTCCACTCATGAAAAATACTGTGTTATGACTCTTTTGTGGATGCCTTTTGATCTTGTTGTCTTCTATATTTACATTGCAACATTTGAGTTTATATGTTGTTTGAGAATCTGAATTTGGTTATAACATTTGATCATAATCTTGAAACTGAACATTTACTATTTTGAAAGAGATTAAATGGTTTTGAAATATCAGTGAATTGACATTGTTTATTAAGACACTGATTCACCCCCTTGTCTTAGTGTCTTTTATACTCCAACAAGTGTTATCAAAGCCATACGCTTGCCAAAAGTTTAACCAACTTAGGGGATTCCTGGTGGAGTACTTGACATGGAAAATCAAGGTCTTTGTACTTCCAGAGCACCTTTATTTGATGGTATTGGCTATGCCTTTTGGAAATTTAGAATGCAACGTCATATAACTTCTTTAGGCTATGAGGTCTAGCATGCAATTGAGACTGAGTATACTGCCACTGCATCACCCTCTACTGCAGATGAGAAAAAAAACATATGAATGTGATGCTAGGGCTTCAAATGCTATTTGTTGTGGTTTGACTAATGACGTGCTTGTTAAAATTATGGAATGTAAAAGTGCAAAGTCTATCTGGGATAAACTATCTAGTATTTATGAGGGTGATGAAAAAGTTAAAGAGGTTAAATTACAAAATTTTAGAGCCAAGTTTGAAGGCCTAAAGATGACTGAGGAAGAGAAGGTAGCTGATTATCTTTTGAGATTCCAAGAAACTATAAACTCAATTCATGGCTTTGGTGAAATTTTAGAAGAAAGTGTAGTTAAAAAGGTGTTAAGGTCATTGACACCTAGATATGATCCTAAAATCTTTACTGTAGAAGATAGAGAATTAAACAAACTCACTTTAGATGAAATTCATGGTGTCTTTACAACCTATGAAATGAGGACGTGTACTAATAATCCCAGTACCAAAGAAGCTGCCTTTAAGTCTGTAAAAAGGAATAATGACATAAACACTAATTCAGAAAAATTGGATGACAATGAGTTTGTTCTTGTGAGTGAACTAAACAGAGGATTAGGTAGGTATAAAGGGAAACTACCTTTTAAATGTTTTGATTATGGAAAGATTGGGAATTGTGCTGCTCAATCCCCTAACAAAGACTCTAAAAGTGATGAAGAAGTTAATAAGGGACATGGAAAGAAAAAACAAAATAACTTTAAAAAGAAAAATGGTTTCAAAAAGAAGAAACGCCTATTCATCAAAGATGCTGATGTAACAAACAGTGGTACAAATGTATCCATTGAAGAAGGAGAAGAAACCCTATTTATGACAATCATTAGTTCAAATCAAAATCATAATGAAGTGATTGCAGATCAATTTGAACTTGAGGTGGATTTTGAGGGTGAGCTAAGAAGTGCTCTAGGAGAAATTAAGAAAATCAAAAGAGAGGCTATGATAAAGAAAAAATAGATTCACAAAGACACTAAAAACCTGGTCAGTAAGGTGAATAACTATGAAAAACAAATTGCTGATCTGAATCTTCAAATTGAAATTCTAGAAGTTACTAAAATGAAATTAGAAATCAAAGAAAAAGAATGTTGCACTTTAGAGGAAAAAATTGCTGACTTGAGGAAAGAGCTTGACATGTGTGATAGCAGTAACAAACTGGAAAATCTTATAGGTAAACAAAGATACCATAAAGACAAAATTAGCCTTGGGTTTATGGAAGATCAATGCTCTCATTTTGATAAATCTCAACATGTCAATGTGACAAATGAAAAATATTTGAAGCCATCAGTTATGTCTAAAAGAAGTTCAAACTGATAGAGTGGAAATATTAGATATATAGCAAAGAGTTATAGGTCCAACCATGTTATACAACAAAATAATCCAAACATTCTTTCCAAAAAATCTTTTAATGCTGCTAAAACAAAGTTGATTTGGAAGCTAAAGAAGTTTGATGAAAATACATAAGGTATGCTTAATCAAACAACCTTACATGCCAAGGTGAAAAATGTGTGGGTTTTTTAGATAGTGGATGCTCTCACCACATGACAAGTGATAAAAGCAACTCTATCAAATTTGAATATTGTGATGGTGGTTTAGTGTGGTTTGGAAATGATGATTGTATTCAGATGATAGGAAAAGGTATTGTTTCTTTGGATGATAACATATCTTTGCATGATGTGTACTATGCAAAAGGTCTCACGCATAATCTCCTAAGTGTAACTTAGATCTGTGATCAAGGTTTTTATATTCTTTTTGATGCTCTTGGATGTGAGATTAGAAGGAAAACAGGTGAAGTTGTTGCAACAGGTTCAAGGACTCAAGGAAACATTTATAATTTGCAAGAAACCAAATGCATGAAAATGGTTGGTTAGTTGAGGAAGAGATTGGATGATATTCCTTATATTTCTCTTCACTAAACCATTTATGTGTGTTCTCAAGGTGCACTTCAAGTATCATCTTATATCCCTATAGTTGTTGGCTGCATTGGGTTTATGGTTCTATCTTTGTTGTACAGTGGGTCACAAGTGTGTTTGTGGCATATTTGAAATACGGTTCATAGTTTTTGCAAGTTCTAGTGATGAACATGTGACAATAATGAGGTGATTCAAATGAGTTATTTGCTTCTTGTTTGAATAGTATACAATAGTATATACTATGTGAAGTTTGAAGTGATGATCTGACAGTTATTTAACGTTGAATGCATAAGTTTTGACAATGTCATTGTCTTGCTCGACAGTGCATCAATCCTTTCTTTATGGACAATGTAAATGGTTCTAGTATGGTGCAAAGTAACAAAGTGGTTTGAGTTTCTATATTTTTGTTTGACAGTACACTTGAAGAGAATTGAAGAGCAATATTTTATGTTGATTGTGTGGTTCTAACCTCATGAGGTGCGTCTTGTAATTAAGGTAATATCCATGCTCTTGATAATGTTTGATAATGACAACTAATGAGAATCCTTGTCAATGATCGTTGTTGAAGTGTCTCATGTGGTAAGTATCAGTTTGAATGATAATGTTGTGCATTGGTAAGGTTGATGGAGCAGTTAACATGCTATCCATGATACTAATTCAAAGTGACAATTTTTTGTTGATACACAGTTGTCTAGATGGTAGAGTATGGTTGGATCATGCTTAATACTAAAATATTCTTTCAACAATTCAGGTGTGAATTATATGCAGCATGCTACAAATAGTGATGAGTTTACGATGAGTATGTACTGAAACAGTAAGGTACAATGTTCTAAGGATATCTATAATACATAAGAAAAAATAATGAAAGTCTATACTCTAATATTCTATGTGGTGAATATCATTTGTGCATGAGCATAGCTTTGTGGACAGTGAATTGTACTTTTTAATGCTCTGCAGAAATATAGATTCAAGGGTATAGTGATCTATTTATGGGTGAGTAGTAAACTTGGCGTATCCAAACGAATAGTAGTCATTAGTGCAAGTCAGTTGTGGTCTATGACAATATTTCTACAAAATTTTATGTTGGTTCTTTCGATGAGACAATAATTTCCTTGATAATAATTCAAAGTGGCTTTGTACTTACAACACATTTGCTTGTAGAGAATGTTTCTTTTTGAACACATTTGTTAACTTGATACTTGATGCTACTTGATGCATTATCATTTCATTTCCAAATGGTTATTCTTGATGATTACACATGACAATGTGTGATGAATCATGTTGGTACAGTGTTATTCTTAGGGGGAATAGGTGATCTCTTTGAGTGTATAGTTTTAGGGGGAGTTTTCATGCATATTCTACACCCTTGGGTTATAGTTTCAGCTTGGTGGCATCTTGTTTCAGTTTTGATACCATGGAAGTTCTATATTTCATTGTGTAGTGCTCTTTTTAGTTTTATTCATTCAAATCTAATGTTGTTTTGTGTCATTGTGACAATAGTTTGCTGTTCATGAGCAGGTATTGGTTGTTTTTCCTACCCCTTTGACCTTTTGCATTGTTGTCAAAAGGGGGAGATGAGCTCAGTGAAAGCTCTAATGGTTTTTAGTCCACCATTTGGTTCATGATAGCATGAGTAACATTCAAATTTTAAATTCAGTTTTGGCATACAAGATCAGTTATGGTTGTTCATTTGGTTCATGGTGTTTAATGCTCAATAATGCATAATGCTGGTGATTGTTTGACATGGCAGGGATTACTGCTAGGGATTGGCACATTGGTGCTTCTACAGGTGATATTCTATTAGTTGGTGTTTAACATCAATGCCAAAAGGGGGAGTTTGTTGACCCCTTTGACATCGGTTTTGACATTGATGTGAAGGGTTGATAAGAGGTGGCATGTATTCAGATATTCTGCACTTCAATGAAAGACATGAGACAATTTGGTTTTGGTTGAATGTTCAACTTGGCACATTTTCAAGTAATACACATTGGTGTATATATATACATGTTTGGTATTCAGTGCTATTTGATTAAGGTTGAGTGTCATTGGGATGGTAATGCTCTTTGGTCACAAAGGTAGTATATATATTTTCGTTTATGTGTGATTTTGACAGTGAAAGGTTATTGAGACAACATAATTGGTATACATATGGTGGTTGTATCTACTCTTGAAATATTTTGTGTTAAGAGATGCTTTGGTCTTAAGGTTTAGATTTGGGCTACACTTATCATTTTGTTATAGACCATCACATGGGTCTTATGTATTCACCTTGGCACATTTGCATTACTAGACCGATACAAGGCATTGTGATGAGTATTATACTCATATGAATAAATCTATGTTTTTAACATCGACATATATCATTTGAATGTCATGAGTTTTTGGTAGTATTGAGGTAAACATTGACAAAATGATTTTGTCTCAAAGTGAAAACATTATTATGTATATTCGACACAATGATTGTGCCCTAAAAGTTTTCATTTGGTAAATACAAGGTAGTTTATCCATAGCTAATTTAGGGCTTGGAGAGCTTGATGAAATGGTGGTAGAGAAGCTTGGTGAAGGAAGGAAAACTTGGAGGATAGTGTGGTTTCACGACTGGCTATTCAGAAAGTGGTTTCCATGCTTAAATGGCAGTTAAAGCTTTCAATGAAGAGTTTTTTTTTGGTAACTCGATTCTATATTCTCCTTGGTTATTGGTTAAACTAGAAATGGTTAAGAGAATAAGGTTGTTCTTTTTTCTCATAGTCGAGTTCTTCATGTAGATAGCAGTCGGGTTCTCTTGTTCCATAGGGTATGCTATCGACCTTGCTTTCATATTCATCATGGAGTTTGAAAGTGTTGCTATCTTTTGGCATATGGGCTTATAGTTTTGTGTTTTCAAAACCCTATCTCTTGGGCATATCATGGCCATTTCTTAGTTTGGTTGTTGCCATCTAAATGGGGGTTTACACCATGGTTTTATTGCTGATTATATACCAATAAAGTATCACAAGGGTTTTTATTTGCGTTGAAAAATAGGTTCATTGTTTTGGCATTTGTATTACACATTGCTAGGGCACAGGGTCACAAATCTTGTGACAGTTTTAAAGCATTATGTACATGTAGTGACTTGTAATTATTGTGTCGACTTGGGAGTTGGGGTTTTATGTCACATTTATATGTGTCTTGTGTTTGATGTATACATATAGCTTGCATAATATGTCAACCATGCTTAAGAGTTAGTTTAGTTTGTTGAAGGAAAAAGTCATCTGGATGACACATCAGAGGCAATTATGAAACAGTTTGAACATATTTTGAAGGTTACATTTGATAGTTTTAATGTGTGATAGATGGCAACATTATGTGTACCATTGATTGTTTATATAAACAACGATTTATCACTGTTATTGGTTCAGTGCTTTACAAAGATATATCATGTTGAATTTGTAAACAAAATTCTATAATGTTGTTTTGTAAACAGTATGCAAAATAGTGAGATGTGTAAACTGATATATTTTGTATTTTAAAGATTCCACGTCAATGAATCTTTAGTATATAGAATGTGTTAGTTTGGAAAGTGGAAATGTTATGTAGTGAAATAGAGTAACCCTCTGTAATTGATTTATTCATGTTTGAGAATGTGTTGTAAAAGATCATGTTAGTGCGACAAGTTTGATCTTTGGCCAGTGAGGCATTTTGTAGCTAGTGATGCTTATGTTTCTAGTGAGGTATTTTGTAGCCAGTGAGGCTTTTCTAGTGACGCATTTTGTAGCCAATGAGGATTTTCTAGCGAGACAGTTTTTATAAGAAAGTGAGGCATTTATGAGTGGTTTTTCATCCCTATGAGGGTTTTCCACTAATGAAAAATATTGTGTTATGAATCTTTTGTGGATTCCTTTTGATCTTTCTATTTTCTATATTTACATTGCAACATTTGAGTTTATATGTTGTTTGAGAATCCAAATTTGGTTATCACATTTGATCATAATCTTGAAACTGAACATTTACTTTTTTCAAAGAGATTAAGTAGTTTTTAAATATCAGTAAATTGAAATTGTTTATTAAGACATTGATTCACCCCCCTCTTAGTGTCTTCCGTACTCCAATACATCTAATCCATATTTAGCAATACCTTGTATGGGCCTAACCAATTTGGCTCAAATTTATCCTTCTTTTCTTAATATTGAGTTGTGTTAGTAGGTCAAGGGCCATAATAGATCATACCGTAGGCTACCACAAAAGGTCAGCGGAGAATAGAAAATACATTAGTTGTAACTAGGAGACATGTCCCTTCATGGGAATGAAGATATATATGCAATGTAAATAATGTGTGGAAAGATATAGTGATAGAGATACATAGAATATATCTATAGAAGATATGGATATGAGTAGAGACTAACACTTGCCTTTTGTATACAATACAATATAATATATGGAGTTATCTATACTTGTGTTATAAATGAATGAATGTTTCTTTGTTATTAACATAATTTACATGCCCTAATCATCTTAATATCCTACCACATATACTTATTTCTCTTACAATATCCTCTAGAGTATAAACTAACTACATAAGAGGTCCCGGGGTTTAGATCTCTAGACTGTACTTCCCCATCCTTCTTGCCAACATTGGTTCTATTGTCGAGACTCTAGAGAGAACAATAAAGCAAGTATAAAGCATAAAAATGATAAGAAGTTAGTAGAAATTTTCATTAAACCCTAAGGCCCACCTTTGTGAGAGGGGGGTAGGCCATTAAGGGATGCCAAATGGAAAAGGGGAAGGGATACAAAAAGACCCTTGAAAAGATGCAACTATTCAATTTTTTTCACCCATGACTAATGAAGTTCAAATTTGGAGAATACATGGGAATAGGAGATATTAAGAGGTGAGATAAAATTGAAATAATTAAGTTATGAATGAAAATGAATGCAGAAGAAAGGAGGTTAAAAAAAATTCAGGAAAGACAAGAAAGATACCACAAAAGAATAGAAGCAAAGAAGAAGGCTAAGGAATGGAACACAAAGGTTATGGAAGAAAACAATAATAAAGAGAGTGACCCCCCTTTGATGGTGTTGTTGAGTGTGCTAATATGGGCGTTGCCGAAGAAGAAGATCACACCATCGTGGGTGTTGCGAAAGAGGAGAGAGAAGTAATTCCACACTTAGGTTCTAGCCTAAACAAAATGAATCAAATCATTCAAAACATAGTAGAAGAAATTGAAGACTATGGAAGCTCTAGAAAAGAAATGGAACAAGTGGTAATAAGAATCATGACACCTCCCATAAATAAGATAAATAAAGAGTGGTCACCACTAGAAACTCTGGTACACAAAATTTGCAATACAACATTTAATGGTAATCACTTGGATGAATTAGTATACACAAGTGTATTAAAGATGAGAAATGAAGATGTGGTAACCAATCAAGAGAATTATATGAAGTTAACACCCTATAACTGAAAGACACTATCCAATAATCAAATGGAACTAACAAATAAATGAACACCTTCAAGAATGAAAATAAACATTGAATAGATGCAACCCCCTAACCAAGAGTCACCCCTAATGTAGATAAAAGAAATGAGAATTTCAATAGAATAAGTAGAAATTTTTTTAGGACAACAAAGCACATAAGAGGAAAACAACATAGATACGTCGATCAAACAAGAATTTGATACAAGATACACAAATAATGATTCAAAAGAAGAACCAATCATGAATACTGCCATGAAATTTCCCGTGTTTGGATAGGACACAATTGAAGTGACTGAACATGTATTCTTTCTAGAGTCTCTCTAGTAGAGACAACACCTAACAAGAGACAACATTAAACTATTTGAATTTGTTGGATAAATCTGAGGAGAAACATTACAATGGTACCAAAAGAACTATTTGAACCATAATAAAGATTTGGAAATAGTCAAGCAAGATTTCCTAGAAAATTTTGCTACTAGGACTACCTACTGAAGGAGTAAGTAAACTCCGAAAGTTAATGTAACATGAAGATGAATCAATCAAAGAATTTGACAAGATATTCAAATAGACAACTAGACAACTAGAAGAACCTCTAAGTGACAAAAAATTAAGCGGTTCATCTTTAGAGTCCTACCGAAATTAAGGATAACACTTTATGGATGAAATTTTAACACATCCAAAATTAGTTAGATTTGCATATGGGATTGAAAACTAGTCATGGCACAAATAAGACAAAGAAAAAGAAAATAAAGAGTTGGAGAAACTTATCTAGGCCTAGAGCAATCAAGACTTCAATATGATATTATGGAAAAAAGAGACATATATACACCTAGACCCAACATATGGTGTACATAATGCAAAATAGGTCATGTTAGAAATGAATGTCCCAAAGAAATAAGGGAAAATAAAGTAAATGTGTTATAGTTAGACCTCTAGACAGTAGCAAAAAAGGCGAATTAGTGTACTAAGGAATGTGTGGAGAGTGGGATGACCATGATACTGAAGACTTCCCATCACAACTATTTTGGTTAAGGGAGGACCCTACCACAATAAGAAATAAAGATCAACACACATTGGAATATGTAAAAGGATTGGTGGAAAAAAAGTTATATGCCTAGGATAATGGATAACATGTTTCTCCATGGTAACCGAACGAAGGGTCCATAAACACCACCTAGAATTTGGAGCCATATAATAACAATTTTTTGAGGAGGCTAAGGCTAAGGTTGAGGAAGAGGAAGGAGAGCATATGCCACATGCTTTAATTATGAAAAATTAGGACACTTTGCAACTGAATGTTGAGAAAAGAATGTGGATTCTATGGCTAGGAAGACTATAATTCCTTCAATGTGAAAAGGAACATAAGTATTATAAAAGCACATCACCACAAACCCAAAATGATGAAACACAAAATTCTAATACAAATAATGGATCAAGACTTCTTCAAAAGCTACCCAAGAATCCATAAGAAGAAACAAGGAGATGTTGGAAGATAGGTGATAGGACTTTGAAAAAATTTAGTGGTTCCATGGTTACGTTTCAAAATTTTGGGTTTTAAGTGATCTTTTGAAGGTTAGCGTTTCATTTCTCATGCACATAGGTTCATCCTTAGGGCTAAAACACTCCTAAAACCCTAATAGTGTTAATCCTTAACCTTTTATTCTAATTGTTTGTTGACCTGATATGGCCAATTCCCAGTTTTTTATGAAATAACTCGAGCCATTGGTGTCATTCAAAAATAGGCCCTTTTGTCCCAGCAATATCAATCACATTCATTTTGAAATATTTACTGAAGTCCTAAGTTTAGCAGGCTAATAAATTTTGTCTTATATTTGAACTTTAGACCTAGGTTCAAAATATTTTATGTCTATGTCTAAGTCAAATAACTTAGGGATGTCCCCACTTTAAGTTATAAATTAAAGCATGTGTGTTAAAAAACTCTTAAGGACTCAGCCTGGCCCCACGTATGCTAGATAATCAACTCTCATTGGTTCCCCACCATCCCACAACAATAATATATTCAAGGAAAAAACAATGTGAAACTATAGGATAGTGCCACATGTTTCATCTTTATAATGGGCCTGAAAAGCTTATAAAGGGTGCTAGTGATGGACCCTTCATCTAACAGCTGAGATAGGAATATACAAATGCAATCTAGACCATTCCCTGCCATACCATAGGAAGTATTTAAGAAAATTTGAGTTGCATGCAGGATAACATGCATTTGACATGTGGCTTCATCTGGAGCATTCAATGAACTATTGCAGAAGGAAAATATTTCACAAAATATTTTAGGCGACTTAGGAAAAGGTAAGGGTCGTGCTACTAAAGGGATTTGAAAATTTATGGTTAAAGGTGATTGAGATGTTATAATCTCATCCATCTATCTTGTAGTGATTTAAGACATATGTTGAAATGTTTCTAAGTATGGGCATAATCTTGGAAGGTTAAAGGGTACACAAGTTGGACACGTGGAACAATTTGGTAGCTTTTCCAGCTATGCCACAACCATTGATTTGCTTCCCAATAGACTCATGCGGGATTGCGGGGAAGTGAAACACAAGCATTTTTAAAGCCTTCCAAAGGATGGTGGAGCCCATGGTGACGATGCAAGGCTTTTGCATATGGTGTTTTCTCATTGGTCCAATGTTGAAGTCAATTTGAGTCAAGTTTTGAAACTCAGTTGACTCCATCTAATTCGTCTGATGATCCAAACCATCACAAGATCGACGACTTTGATTTAAAATTGTGAAACTGGGTTGATAGAGCTATTCTAGTTCGCGCGAGTGATCAAAAATGGCAGACATGATGTTCTCATTGAATTATCAAAAATTTTCAACATAAAAGCAGGATTGAAAACATAATTTAAAGTTACCAAAGCATCCTGAAGAGAATTGAACATTGTTCTTGCGGAGTGCGAGCTTTTAACAACCAAGAACAAGGGTTTCTGCAATTCAAACACCAGTAAATGAAATTTACATCCTCTGCACCCAATTTCCTTTGAATTTGTGCACATTTTCCAATTTTGTGCTTAGAATTTCTTGCTACATTTCTTTTAAGGTTTGATGTTAATTGATTTCTATCAAATTGATTTAAAATTCACCCTTGTTTGCGTACACCTTTTTAAGAATACCTGAACCATCTTGAAAAAACCCTAAACTGCATTTTAGAAAGCCCTAGGTTGTGAAATTATTAAGAATGACACCCCCAAAGGCCCAAACCTCTAATTCTACCCCTAAGAGAGGCCTTCATGAGGATGTGTTGGACCAATTGAAGTGTTCAGGTGCAACCATGGATAAAGTTCCAGGTAAACTATTGTTCCAAGGCCTAGGAGCAGAAAAGGGAATTATAGATAAACAATACAACATAAGTGATGCAGATTTGAAACATGTCCTAGGATGGGAATTGTTTAAGTATTGGTTCGGAAGGAGAACTGCCTATGTTCCTACTTGCAATGGTTGGAGACTAAACATTGGAAAGCTTGCAGTACCTAATGTTTATTTGGACGTGGACTTGTTCAAGGCCATTGTTGCAAACTATGACCCTAACATTAGGGTTGTAAGGTCAATTACAAGAGTTGAGATGGTGAAGCTGAGCCAAGAGGGTTTTATTGAAATTTTTAACCTCAACACCCATGCAACTGAGCCAATCAATATTGAAGCTTTAAGAAAGGAGTATGAAACAAACATGAACACCTTTAAAGTGATAATTTTACCAAAATTCATGGGAAAGGGGAAGGGAGGGATCAAAATGAAGCTCACATCTACTGAAAAAGAGCCCTTTCCAACTAATATGTTTGAATACTACTTTGTCAGAACATTCCAAACACTATGCCAGATTCTAGGGTTTGATCCTCTACAAAGATTTCCAATGGCTTACATGTATATGGTAGCTAATATGATCCAACATGTGATGGTAAAAAAAATGTATGATTTTGCTACCTACTTGTTTGATGAGATTCACAAGGTTCTGATAGCCCTAAAAAATGGTGAGACTGGAGTAAGATGCTAGTGGTATTTATTATTATGCCACATGTTTTTGACTAAGGGAAAGGAGTAAGGGTAAGACATGCCATTGAATTTGAGAGATGAGAATAATAATTCCCTTCCAATCCAATGTTGGACTCATAATTTAGATAAGAATGATCACAATTCTAGTTTTGTTTCTTTTTCAAATCTTTTTGCTGCAAAGTTGAAGAGCTATTTTGTAAGGGATCTCCCAAGAATTCCTAGAGAATTGTATAGCTTCTTGAGGGCCAAGGAGAGAAGGTTTGACTTGGGAATTGATCATGACTGGGAGGATGCCATTCCTCATGCCAATTGCACTATTCTTAGAGTATATGGTACTAATGTAGCTCCTCATGTGCTACCAAGGGTTGTGCCACTCAGAATAGGTTTCTTAGAAGTTATGTGGCAACTTGGACAAGTTGAAGATGTATTTCTGACACGACAAAAGATAAATCTTTTCCCTACATACACCATATTTTTAGACTTTGTAATGGTAAAGGAGGGATGGAGGAATATACTCAACATGATTTCACCTTTGAAGATGAAGAATTGTAGAGCAAGAAATCATGACCTTGAAGGCTCTTTTGCATCCTTGAAAACAAGGATCAAGGAAGCTAAGATTTGGCATGTATTTGATTATCCTGAAGATAACATTAGGAATGAGTTTGATTTGTAGAAGGAAAAGGATAGGAAGGTGAAAAGGCTGAAATTTTGCAAGTTGGAGAAAACAAGATAGGAGAAAGATCCCAATTTAAGGGGAACTTATATGGATGTTACAAATCCAATGCTAAGAATTGAGACTATATTGCAGAATTTTGACAAAGTTGTGGGGAAACTCTAGGAGAAGATTGAAGTTCAAGATAAGGGGAAATCACCCATGGTTGAGGAGAGGCCTTCATACCAACCACCTAAAGTACAATATGTCTTCTCAAGGAGAAGAGAAAAGGCGGTTGTGAGAAAATAATAGACAATTGCTACTCCTACACAATCTGAGGAGTCAAGGCCATCTTCCCCTATGCCACCCTTGCCACCATCTCCACCACCTTCATCCCCTATTCAGAATGTTATTGATTTGGATTCACCAACAAGAGAGACTTCTCCTAAGAGGAGGAAAATTGAACAAGCACCAAGGTTAGTTGACTACCCTCCAAACTTAGATGTGAGGTTGTTGTGACCTTTGATGATATAATGCAAAACATGCCATCACCTACAAGAGGGGTAGAGTTATTAGTTCCACAAGGTAGGATAACGAAAGAATTGTTAACTAGATTGGACAATGCAAATGATGTAAGAGAGAAGGAATGCATTGATTTTATGACCAATAATGCATTTGTGAAGAAAAATGCATTCAATGAGTATGTGTGGAGGACCAGAAGAGATGAATATGAGAACATGATGAAAGATGAAATGGCCAAGTCCCCTGAACATCCTAGAGTAGTCATATATGAAAGTGTAGTGGTAGAGATGAAGGTTAAGAAAAAAGAGCTCACTCTTGTAGAAGGGAGAAGATTTGTGAGAGAGAGTGCCATACTCCTCTTTCCTGAATTGGATTTAGCCTCTACTATTGCTTTTGATACCATCAGGATTCAGAGTTCACAAGTTTATGCATCTAATGAGGAGGCTTTGGTTGCATTACAAGGGTCAAAATTTAGCACACAATTGGACACATTAGCTATTTGGGCATTGGCCCCCAATACCAATAAGCTCGAGGTTGCAAAAGCTACTAATGATTTGAGAGGTGGACTAATAATCAAAAGGGTTTTAGATACTCCTACAATAGAAGCAACTACCATGGCAGTGAATGTTGCATAGTCCACCAAGTTTACTATAGAGTCACTATAGGAAAAGTGTGATTAGGAGACTAAAAAGTACAATGATTTATTAATTTCTTATAATAAAGATAAGTAGAGGATTGCAGAGTTGGAGTTACAAAATGAGATGTTACTGAGCCAACAAGGGAAATCAGTGCCACTTGTGCCACAAGTGTAAGATAATGTTCCATATTCTCCACCACCTCCTATCCATTCACCTCCTCCCACATCTATGGAAATGGTCGTATATAATGAGGAAGATGTACCAATTGCACATCTTGCCCCAAGTACTTTTGCAACACATCCCCCACCAGGAAGAAAAGTAAGAAAAAGGGAATTAATTGAGTAGTTAGAGGCTTATGAAGATTTTTTTGCATTATACAATGGTAACAACATTTTTATTGTTTCTAATGTCAGAGAATTTTTTAGGGAAAGTAATAAAAAGAGTGAATAGTTTTCACTTAAATGATTCTTTGATGTTCAATTCAATAAATATGTTTGAAAGGGATAGATCAGTTGTTATTACACTAATGCAAATATGGGTTCCAAGGCTGAGTGCATTGAAGAGCATGGTTATAGGTTCAACACATGATAAAAAAAATCCAATGAAAATTGCTCTTACATATAAAGCAGTGAAAGAAATTATTGATTGTCAAGGATTAGTGGATCCATTAGAGAAGAGGATTAGAGCAATGCTCTAGCAATTTGATAAGAGTGATCTTGGCCTCTTGCCAAACATTCTTGATTATAGTGGACCTGTCAAAACATATGAGCAGTGTAGAGCTCATATGGATGATGTTGTTGCTGCAGAGGATACCTTAATTTGTGAGCATGGAGATATGAAAAAAGTTATGTTAAAGGATAACATGAACAAGTTGTCTACCACTAGCACATTCCTAGAGGAGTTTGACAAAGATACATATCAAATAATGAAGAAGTATGGTCCTTATAGAACAAAGTTGGATGATGAATTCATGGCCTTCAATTGGTCCTCAAAAGAGGATTATATTGCTTGGGACAAGAAGTACAATGATATTCCTAATTTGTAACATTCTTCAATGGTGATGTGACAACAATTTTTGTCTAGTTTGCATATTCAGTAGTTACAGAGGTCTTCAACAATGCCAATAAATGTGTTTTGTCATCTTGCACAATAAGATTTTTTCTTCGCTTGCCAACTCAACTTTCTCGAGTCCACAACAAGAGGAATGAAGAAAGGGAGTGGTACAAGTACAAACCAACAACTTTAGATATCTTGGGAAAGAATGATGGATGTAACAAATTTTGTAACTGCTTTGCAGTTGCACCTATATTTTGAAATGTAAATGAGTGTCAAATGAAAATGTGACAAGTGTAATGGCTCGAAGCTTGCTTCTCCCTTGTTTCATAAAAGAGAATTCAAGGCCATTTACACGGGTTGTTGATTGATTTTCTTGAAGGGATTTTTGTAATACAGAGCACATATACTTTTATGTCTAAGTCCTTTTCTAGGTCTTGAGTTTTAAGTCTTTGTGATTGTATTTGTTGTATAATAGTACTATCATTTATGGAATATAATGGCATACTTCCAAATCCAGTGTTCTCCTATTGTATATTTCACATGAATTCTGAATGGAATGAATCAAATATCGTTGAATTCATCTTCATCATCTTTTCTTTGAATGTTTATTTACTATTAATGCACTTGTTCAAAGAATGAGTTAAATTTTCTTTAACAAAGATAAAGATTTATGTGAATTTATACAAGGATCATTTAAGTATTATTGGTTTAGATTTATGAGTTCACTATTGTAATGCATCATTAAGTAGTTCTATTATGTTTAGATGGAACATTGCTATATGTTTTCAATTAAGTAGTTCTATTAAGTAGTTCAATTATGTTTAGATGGAACACTACTATATGTTTTCAATTGCATTGGTTGAAACTCCATACCCTAGGATAAGACACTGATTACTTTAAGCTATGTCTATGTTGCATCTTCTTGGTTTTTCACAAACAAATACATTCAAATCATTAGATATTTACTTTATGTTCAAAAATGTATGTTGAAGTGAAGTTCTATCATATTCTCATGCTTTATACTATTAAATGCTATAACGAATTAGACAAGTCTTTGAGGTTTTTCATCTATCAAGGGGAACATAGGAGAATATATCTATTAGTTTACAATGTATGAGGTAATTGGCATAAGAGTATCTTAAATTACATTGTAGGGATCACCCTCCCAAGTTTTGTAGAGCCCAAAGTGCAGAGGGAAATTTTTGCAAACTTTCACTTGTTCATTGGCCAATCCCTCTAGATAGCTAACCATTGGAAATGGAAAATCCATAGGTTATCTGTGAGATCAGCTTGAGTATTTAAAAAACACTAACAAAAGGGATGAAGGATATACTATAGAATAAAGTAGTACAAGAGAAGAGTACCAAATCGTGAAGGAGAAAATAAAGCAATTGTAGTCACAAGACAAGGTACCAAACTGAACGATAGGGAGCAAGACTAGTAGAAGAAGAGAGCTAATGAGAGGAAGAAGGATTTCACCCTACTAAATAGGAACATGATCAAATATTAGAACAAGGAAAATCATTGAAAAAGAACAAGGAAAGGAGAGAGGAAAACATAATTACTTTTTAGGGCAAGAATGAAGAATACTAAAACAATTGACACAAATGGCTGGAAAAAATTACCTACTTACAAAATTGAGACAAATTACTAAATAATGGAATAAGAAATCCATTCTACAAGTTAGGACAATAGGGAAGCATTGGAAAATAGGGCCCATCATGATTACCATGTCTGAATTCATAACTAGAAAACTCTAAAGTAATGGTTGATTTAGGAGAAGATGTCAATCTATTCGAAAATGAATATGGGAATACCTAGGAAGACCTACACTAGAACCTACCCCATACAACAATAGTCTGGAAGATGGTTCCAAAATGAAAACCTTAGGAACTTGGAGACAAGTAGAAGTAATTTTCATAGGAGTAAAACATATTATAGATTTTGAGGTAGCCACAATTAAGGAAACATGTGATTCCTTTGATGCAATTTTGGGATTAAGATGGTTTGTAGACTCACATGGAGTAATAGATGTAAGGAAGGAAGAAATTTTATTTGTAGATGATAGAAGAATAGTACACATCTCCTTAGGAAAGAATCAAGATGAAACCTATGTAGAAGAGGCAGATGCAGAAGAAGAAGATGATAATAAGAAACTGAACACCATAACTAAGCTACCTACGACTGAAATTTGGGAAGAACCCAATTTAGAAGGGGAACTAGAGATAAATGAAATTGATGGGAGCACAAATAGTGAAACTGTATTGGGAGCATGTATGCAAGATGAACTGAAAGTATATCCCTATTGGATATTTGGCTTCAAAAGGTTATTTATGGTTAGGAAGACATTAGAAGAAGAATTACTTGAAGAAAATATACCACATGACAGTTGCACCACCATAGAAAATGATAAAAAGTAAAATACCATGGAATCTCATAATGTCCATCATATTTTACAGGGAATATCACATATTAAATTACCTAAATATTCTAGAGTAGTGGACATACTAGCATACATATCACAAATAGAACAAATATTTACAACAAAATCCCATATCCTTGACATCCTATTGCATACCCTCACTTGCACTACCACATGTTGGTATAATATACATAATCATACTATTATAAAGTGGGAAACTTTTAAGACTAATAAAAGCAAGATATCTGCCAGTAGTAGGAGAATATGAGGACATACCCACATATGAGGAAGATATCCTACTGCAACATCATTTAGACATGTGTATATACTACTAGGAAGAAGGATACGAGTACAATTGCAAACTATAATTTTAGCCCTTCTATTGTATATTAAACACTATGGCCAAAGCCTGGTATATTGACCAAGAGAGACGTAGAGAAACCAAAACTTGGGATGAAGTAAAGATAGACTTTCTCCATACTTTTTATTTTTATAGTAAAAACCCTTAGATACATACCACATTAGCCAAAATGAAGAAAACAATATTTAGATAGGAAGAAGATCATGAAATAATGGTACCACAACCTTCCTCTCTACCATGTAAAGAAGAAGGAATATGGGAGTATGTTAAATGGTTGGAACAAGAATCAACTAGAGTGAAAAAGCATTGGTGTGTGGTAAAAAGTGATGAAGAAGAGAATATTCCAGAAATAAAAATAGACCAAGGAGAAAGAGAAATAGAAGAATCTACCAAACCTAAAAATAAATACTATAATAGTCCCATACCCCAAGAAGGAAAGGGTAGGGGACTCCTGGGATGAAAATAGTCACACAAACAACATAATCTCTCTCTGAATTTCAAGAATTATTCCCTAGAAATTTCACAAAAATTAAAGGGATTAAAGAAGAGGTAGGATTGATGACAATCTAGCTAAAGGAAGGAGTTAAACCAGTTCAGAAAAGACCCTATATGATGAATCCAAATATGAAGAGAAAAGTCAAATCAAAGATATAGATAAGATGTTATCTGTTGAAATCATCAAACTAGTAGAGGATATTGATTGGATAAGTCCTATGGTTTCCCAAAACAAGAAAAACAAATAGAAAATAATCTGTGTAAACTTATGGGAATTAAACAAAGCTTGTATACACGATCTCTTTCCTACCCCATTCATCGAATAAATCTTAGAATTAGTTCTAGGTAGAGAGATTTACTTATTTACCAATGGATTTTCTGGATATCATCAAGTCAAGTTAAAGGAGGAAGATTAGCCCAAAAATACTTTTGTGACAGAATGAGGATCATATATGTACACTATAATGCTTTTCAGGTTGAAAAATTCCCCTACGATATTTAGTAGAACAATGATTAACAAATTTAAATATTTTGTACATGATTTTCTAGAATTTTACTTGGATGATTGGATTGTTTATGGTCTAGTGAAAGGTCATGTATAGCTACTTTGCATGACGCTAAGCAAATGTAGGAGCATACAAATTTTACTAAATTTGAAGAAATGTACCTTTGCGGTACCCTTTGGAACCCTATTAGGCCATATTAAATATGTAAATAAGGATTAATGGCCGACCCTATGAAAGTTGCACTAATCCTAAACCTACCACCATCGAAGAATACACTAGAAGTCAAGATTTTTTTGAGATATACATGATATCATAAAAAGTTCATAAAATGATATGTCGGTATTGCTACACCATTAGAAAATATTTTAAAGAAGAAAACCAGTAGGAATATTGAATGGAAAGAGGAGTTTCAAACAAAATTTGATATATTTGTTCATGTGGATGCTTCCAGTATTACTATAGGAGTAGTGCTTATGCAACCTAAAGGGAACAAAGACCACCCCATTGCCTTTGCTAGCAGAAAAATATCTGCCATGAGGAAGAATTATACTACCACCGAAAGAGAGACATTGGCTATGGTCTATGTGTTACAAAAATTTAGACACTACTTAATGTCCAACCCATTCACTTTCTTACAGATGATGAACATCTTAAGTATCTACTTATTCAACCGGTATGTCACGACCCCTATTTTTATGGTTCATATTTTACAATGTTTGATTGAATTAATTAGCAATGAAATAAAAGTGCAATGAAACAAAGATGAATTAATTATAATTTAATTATAGATTTTATTTATTCAAAATAAATGATAATGTTTGGTTATTTAGAATGGCTACTTTATTCACAATTGAATGAAATTTCTTTATTATTTATTTAGAGGAAATATTTAATTTGCAAGTAAATAATATTTTTATATTACTTATTAAGGGTAAATATTACTGTTGCAATTTAAAGATGACATTTCTTCACTATTTACTGTGGATAATTACGTAGTTGCAATTAAAATAGAATTCTTTATTATTATTTATCAAAGATAAATATCGTGCATGAAAATATATTTTATTTTGATTTTAAAGATTAGGGTAAGGGAATGGAAGTGAAACCTTTAAAAAGGACAAATTAATAACGAGAAAACACAATTACTTGATATTCTTCTTGAATTGCTCTGCAAAAATAAGTGAAAAATGGCTGCCAAATAGAAGTTTTAGATTTTAGTAGATTAAAAAAATTAGTTGAAATAAGAAGAGAAATACAGGGGAAAAGGAAAGGAGAGGAAGATTCTTTAGAAAGAAAATTCTAAGGAAAGAAAGAACAAGAGAAGTAGAATAAGGGAATTTTCAACTGGAGGCAATTTTTTTTCCAGGTTTTTAAACCTCTTTTATTGTTTTTAATATCCAAAGTGTGAGAAAGATTGTCTGTATTGTTAAACGATTTAATTCTTTTCAAAAATTGTTGTGCATGATTACTATATTGAGTGCTTGATGTATGAAATTCATTGGCATAGTTATACAATTTGTGCATTCCTTCCTTTTCTTTTATATATATATATATATAAATGATTTTGCAAATCCTTGTATTGTATATAGTATGCCAGATTTCTGTTGATTCTTTAAGTGAATCCTATCTCAGATTGTGATACTATTATATGTTCAAATATATGTATATACATACACCGAATTGTGTAAATATATACATATATTTACATATATAACACTTATCTTTTAAATAAAATTGAAAGGAAAAGCCTTATACTGGCGTATTTATTTTGGGTAAAATGAAAGGCAGATTTTAAAGGGACTAAGGTTTTATAACCACAAATAATGTATGTATATATTAAGTGCGAATATATGTTTTATATAAATATATTTAGATGTTTATTCAAATGGGTATGTGTATCTATATATATTGCTATTTACCAATTATGTTGATGCTGGAAAATTGAATGATAATTACTTATGTATATATATATGTATATAAATGTGTGTCTATATATATTTGTGTATGTATTTATATGGATTATGCATGACTGCATTTTTTAAAAGTAAATATTTCTTTACATGGCTGAAGCTGTATTTATTACTTTGTAATTCCCTGCCATGTAACCATAGAGGATGGCACATACACATTCTAGGCCTTCTTGTCTCATCCCAAGTATAAACAAGCCCTTGAGCCCATGAGCAAGGCACAATTGAAAAGTTATATGATTTAAGCTACCCTTTCCCCTAATACAATTATTTAATTTCCATTGAATTAACTAACTCTCAAATGAGTTACCCTGGCACCACTTTGTGCACCGACCCCCATTGAGAGCCACTCCCCTACTGAAAACACAAGGATCTAATCCAAAACCAAGGGTAAACACAGTGCACAAAACATATATTAAATCCCAATCCAAAATATAAGAGGCATCATATCCTATTTGTAGTAATCGGGTGTTTAAATTGAATCACAACCAAGTGCACTACCAAAAGGAAATCAAAGGGATGAACCATAAATCACAACCCCCTCAAAAAATAACATCATCTGGAAGACTTACATACACAACTAACTGAATTCCCCAACTTACGAGAACATAAGAAATCATAATTTAATAAGCAATTCATGTAGGAAATAAAGCTACCTTTAGGATTTCCTAAATGCAATTTTCATCTCAAGAAAACAATAATACATTGCTTGAAATAAGCCAACTTAATATAATTTCATTTATAGACAATAAGGAAATTAAATCCATTTGTTAATTTAAATTTTCCCAATTACATATAAATAAAAATCAATTTTCTCTTTTAAAACATTTCATTTTAAAATATCTAACTTGTGCAATTACATGCACCTGTTATAGAAATATCCATTTAAATATATTTTAAAATAGAAACATACACAGTCTGCATGCTACAATTATTTTATGATTTGGAATCAGATTCTAATATATTTAAAAAAAAATCATGCAAATAATGATTTCCCCTATGCTAATTTTCATCCGCAAGGTTCACTCTTAACTCGACTTGTTTGAATTAAGCTTATAGGCAACAATTTAATTTCAATCAAATTATTACTAATTAAATGTGGATGCTATGCAATATGTATCAATAGAACTCTAATAAATACAACCTACCAGATTCCCCTTACATAGAGACACCATCACTAAATTGAACTAGGAGTATATCTAGGGAGCTCTAAAGTCTACTAATAGAAATTGAATTTTACATCGAATGTGATTTAAGTCTGAATCAAATAACATGCCACTTGATGCATTCAATTTAATTCAAATCTCCAACAAGGATTGCTTCGAATGAAACAACAACTTACAATTACACTAAATGCCACCATTCAGGGAAATATTGTACAAAATTTTGAAGTAATCTTGAGAAACTACCCAACTGGGAGCGATTGAGATGATATACATATTTCATCAGAGGAGAAAGCGAGTTCCATTAATCGCCTGACGCTGGCTATGGAGAATAAAGCATTTGAAAACTAATACAACCTTAGACTCAAATCACAGATAGGAAAGTGAATCCCCAGTCCTAGGCTGCAGCTGGGAGAGAGCATTGAAATTAAATGGTTGAAAATAAGTGGTGGTGAGGGTTGCGCCTCAAACCCAAATAGGATGAATTTATCCTAAGACACATACAAAAATAAACAACTGACATGGCCACATCAATATCACTCAAACAACAACGAGACGAGGATTCAAACTGAGGACTTTGTTCAACCTCGAATGTCAAAGAGATGGATTATTGCACATGAATAGTAATCACAAATGTAAGCAGTATAAAAGAAGGTAAACATCCTTAAAAAAATTTAGTCAAATTTGATATCACTAACTCTAGATGAAATTGATTTCTTAGTCAAACAACACCTGGGATTGCACACAGAAAAATAACCACAAGGTAGCGACCTAAAGAAATTAGTGCTGCAACTGCAATAGATTGATAATGGAATTAGAGGGATTATTTAAACCTCTACAATATTCTATTTCCAAGTGTTGCATATGTGACAAGTTACCAAAGGAATCAAAAGGGTATTTTAAGCCTCTATAGCCTTTTATGTTCAAGTGCTGCAACTGTGAAAGGTTGCGAATAGAATCAGGGAATTTATTTAAACATCCACACCCTTCTATGCTCAAGTGTTGCATCTGGGACATGTTGCCTATCGAATCAAGGAACTACATAGGTAAGGATATATGAAATATACGAGTTTAATGGCTGAATGAAGGATCTTGCATAGAAAGAAACCACTTAGAATACATAGAAACTCAAATTTTAGTGAGAGTAATCAAGAAATTAATTAAAAGATGACAAGGTCGAATAGCTATAAGGAGTCAAATTTCACATACTTCGAACGAACCATTACTGGCACTGTTTTTATCTGAAAATGGGGTTTTAACGCCATTTACAAGTTATAGACTATGGGGTCAATTGGTGCTATAGGAAAAACAATTCATTGACCTATTAAGGTGAATTGTTATCGTGGGAAAGGGTTAAGCTCAGAAACATTAATTAGAATGGAAGAGGGAGTAATGGCCTCACGGGTTCAGGTCTGCTCCAAAACACATGGCGACTATCGCGGTAAGAGGTTTAATCAAAACAATAAGTGAATTAAGGAAGAAACTCTTCTATGGTGATGTGAGACTTCTAAATCAGTAATTTTACCTATATTGATAACAAAGCAATGTAAATCACTTAACATTTCCTATTAATATGCATTCGTATGAATAAGTGGACATGAATGGAAATAACAACGCCAATGATTTTATTAATATTATATAGGCCACAACTAATCAGGGCGCTAATGGCATAATAAATATTTTGATCCACAAGATATTCAAGGTATTATCATATTGTTCTATACTAATTCCATACACTTAATACATATAGAAACAATCATTTCAATTTCCTTAGGGTTGCGGAAAAGGTGGCATAATCATATAATTCACATGATAAATAGTTATGCTCAAAATCATACACCAATGAATGGAGTAAGACTACACCTTCAGGAAAAGGAAATGAAAAGTAAACACTTAGTTCGAACTATGAACCCAAGCGGTGCTGGAAATACGCCATGCAAGGTGTCAATATCCCAGTTGAGCCAACTAAAACCCAAAGATGAACTTAATAATCTTTCAATCAAGGGAATCAAGATGGGCATTGTAAAGAATCCTGATGGCAAGGAAGGGAAAATCAACGGTTGACCAAGACTAAGAATGAGTTGAATGCAAGATCTATTGATTCTATAAGGCTAATACATGAATTTAGGCATAGGGTATGTGTAGTAATAACAACTAAATTAAGAATCATTCATCTCAATGTACATGAAAGAGGGAGGGAGTTTGTTCCCAACAACAGCGCGCCATGTCTACAAAACAACTGATGCTTAGCTCAAAATGAGAACAAGGAATAGTATTGCTGGTCCAAGATTTAATTCGATTCAAACCAGTCCATTGAAAAGCTATAGGAAAGACCATGAATCATCCCTTGGGACAATTCTTAATCTTCCAAGCAATGCATGGCGCAGGTGCAAAAAGAGATTCAACATCCATAGAATACAAGCAACTTCTCAGAACAAAATCGAAATAACCTAAACTCTTTCACAAGAGAATTTGGGATTTCTATTGTTCTAAAACAATTTCTACAGAAGCTCTAAGCTTTCATGACAATTTTCCAAACATGACATTCTTTCAAATTTACAAAATATATTAAAGCTTCTACACAAATAACATATTTTTCTTGTACATGCAATCTTTCCAATTTGCATATAAATAAAAAAAATTTAAAGAACCTATTTCCGGATGCTTGAGGAAATGATGTTTGAAGTAGAGCTTCGTCTTCAGATTCCAATTTACCAAAGCTTCTTCCAAATTATCTACTTTTCCAAAAAGATGAAAACAAAACCAGAGCCAAAATTTCTTGAGAACTTCTTTCCCCAATCTTTCAACAACCTCCCAAAATATCTTTTCTCATTGCCATGAAGTAACCTCTTTCCTCTTTCAGTTAATGCAATTAATCTCTCCGAGAATTAATTCCCAACTACAGTGTTTAATTTTTCTAACACATGTCAGAAATAAAATATCTTTTCAACCAAATCACAGATATTTCCTCTAAGATAATTACAAGATATTTATACATTTAATAATTCATAATTCACATATTAATTTCTAATTAAATTTAATATAATTAATTTAATCACTTTATAAAATAAATTTAATCACAAAGACTATATCACTTTAAAAAATAAAATAAATTTAATTAATTAAATCAAATGTAAAGCTTCTAACATTAATCAAAATTAATTAAATAATCACTTAAAACCATTATAAACATTAATTTCCCATAGAACATACCTTGTAAAATAAATAAACGACAAGGAAAACATGGACAACATAACAAAAAAGCATACCAAAACAAGGACTGGCGACACACTGTGACTAGGGTTGTGGCTTGACAAGGAAACCCCATTACTATCTCCCAATCAACTATTCCATTGGGAAGTGGACATGCTCAAACCTATGAATCCAGGTGGAGTCGATGTCCTGAACCTGTAATCCTGCAATAAAACATATGTCGAACATATATATAAATCATGAATCAAACACACTGTGAAGAGAAAATCGTAGAATCAAAGGGTGCTCGCAAGCGAGTGATGCAATCATGTTCCCTTCACCAATACAGTGTCACATCAATTAACTACAGATGAGCATATATCAATATCAACTCAAATAATCAACTATGCTTACCAAAAAGCAAGTCATAATCAATAATCATCCATAAAGTGTACCATCACATCACAATATAAAAACCATCATCGCTTCGATGTCAGTGATCAAATAACAAAAACATAATATCATGGTCTATCAAAGTAAAAGCATTGTTTGAAAATATAAGCAAATCGGAGGTGTACTACATCCTCTCCCTCGAGGATCAGGCTTACTCCTGGAAGCCTGCAAACAAAAAATGGATAATACATACATTCGTCACATTCACATGCTACACAAATTCCCATAATTCATTTCCCCGGTAGGAAGTATATCGGTGCATTATGCACTACACCGAGGGTCCTATCCTTTCCACTAGTTTTCTGCACCATTGAAACAACACCACCCAATGACAACTTCTGGGTAGACAAGTGAGACGAACCAAAAGGAAATACATAAACTCAAGAGTACAACACCGAGGTCAACATAATGGGCTCATAGTGCCCAATGTATAAACCTCGCTATGATACCATGCATAACGCCCTACCACGTAACCCTAGAGGATGACACATACACAACAAAAGCTTAACAATTTTTTTTTCAAAAGTGTAATAATAATAAGTAAAGTGAACTACACTTAACACATACATCCTCTAAGGTACGCGACAACACTTACACTTGAATCCCATAATATACAAAAGTAAAGTATTCCATAGCATATATATAATACTCATGAAATAAATAACATACATCCAAAGCATTAAAATCATCACATAAGATACAAAGTACATTTATTAATCATTCATAGATTGCATTCATTCAATATAGCAGTTACAAAGCTCATTTCCAAAATGAGGAAGATCATTCAATAATGTTACAATTACAACGATACAAAATCCTCCTCAAATACAAGTGAGGAGTAGTACATATAAAAAGTATCCAACTGATACAAAAGAACATAAGAAATAGTACAAAGCAATTGGTACACGTGAGCTCTCCAATCTGGAAGATCTAGCCACCACGAACATGAAATGGGAACCCAACAGTGTAAGGTGCACATTCCACCCAACCAAGTGGTACCTGAAGGCCCACCCCCTATGCTAGGAGATAGTAAAAGCGCTTCCTAGGAAAAACCAACAACCTCTAGACACAAGAAACATGCAATACTATTCCATACAAGAACAATACATACCTAAAGGTTACATTGCTTCCAGAGTAAAATAATCAAGTATATCAACTTCACAATACATACTGTTGTCATAGGAGGAGTGTCATCACAAAGCTGCATGGATTACCCTAGCAGATTTTCCTAGGCTTCGGCCCCCATATTCTTGGGTTAGCCTGGTAGCCTCTCAAGACCATCGGACCCACATGCAAATCGATGCAAAATAAAATATTTTTCAAAGGGACAAGATAATGATCTTTCCATTCCAGTCCTTCTTGTCTCATTCTAGGTCTAAACAATCACTTGAGCCCATGAGCGAGGCACAATTAACAAGTGATATGATTTAAGCTACCCTTTCCCCTAATACAATTATTTAATTTCCATTGAATTAAATAACTCTCACATGAGTTACCCTGGCACCACCTTGTGCACCGACCCCGATTGAGAGCCACTCCTACTGAAAACACAAGGATCTAATCCAAAACCAAGGGTAAACATTGTGCACAAAACAATATTAAATCCCAATCCAAAATATAAGAGGCATCACATCTCGTTCATAGTAACCGGGTGTTTAAACTGAATCACAACAAGTGCACTACCAAAGGGAAATCAAAGGGTTGAACCATAAATCACATGAACAACCCCCTCAAAAAATAACATCATCTGGAAGACTTACATACACAACTAATCAAATTCCCCAACTTAGGAGAACAAAAGAAATCATAATTTAATAAGCAATTTAGGTAGGAAATAAAGCTACCTTTAGGATTTTGTACATCCAATTTTCATCTCAAGAAAATAATAATACATTGCTTGAAATAAACCAACTTAATCTAATTTCATTTACAGAAAACAAGGAAATTAAATCCATTTGTTAATTTCAATTTTCCCAATTACATATAAATAAAAATCAATTTCCTCTTTTAAAACATTTCATTTTAAAATATCTAACTTGTGCAATTACATGCACCTGTTATAGAAATATCCATTTAAATATGTTTTAAAACAGAAACATACACAGTCTGCATGCTACAGTTATTTTATGATTTGGAATCAAATTCTAATATATTTTTTAAAAAAATCATGCAAATAACAATTTCCCCTATGCTAACTTTCATGCACAAGATTCACTCTTAACTCGACTTGTTTGAATTAAGTTTACATGAAACAATTTAATTTCAATCAAATTATTACTAATTAAAGTTGGATGCCATGCAATATGCATCAATAGAACTCTAATAACTACCACCTACCAGATTCTCTTTAGATAGAGACACCATCACTGAATCGAACTAGGAGTATATCTAGGGAGCTCTAAAGTCTACTAATAGAAAATGAATAGTACATCAAATTGTGATTTAAGTCTGAATCAAATAACAAACCACTTGATACATTCGATTTAATTCAAATCTCCAACATGATTGCATCGAATGAAACATCAGTTTACAATTATACTAAATGCGACCATTCAGGGAAATATTGTACTAAATTTCAAAGTAAGCTTGAGAAGCTACCCAACTAGGAGCGATTGAGATTATATACATATTTTATCAGAGGAGAAGGCGAGTTCCCTTAATCACCTAGCACTGGATATGGAGAATAAAGCATTTGAAAACTAATACAACCTAAGACTGAAATCGTAGATTAAGAAGTTACAAATAGGAAAGTGAATCCCCAATCCTAGGCCACAGCTGGGAGAGAGCATTGAAATTAAATGGTTGACAATAGGTGGTGGTAAGGGTCGCGCCTCAAACCAAAACAAGATGAATCTCTCCTAAGACACATAAAAAAATCAACAACTGACATGGCCGCATCGATATCACTCAAACAACAATGAGACGAGGATTCAAATTGAGAACATTGTTCAATCTCGAATGTCTCAAAGATTGATTCTTTTTCAGGAATAGTAATCACAAACGTAATCAGTATAAAAGAAGGTAAACATCCTAAAATATTGTTAGTCAAATTTGATATAGCTAACTCTAGATGAAATTGATTTCTTAGTCAAACAACACCTGGGACTGCACACAAACAAATGACCACAAGGCAACAATCTAAAGAAATTAGTGCTACAACTGCAATAGATTGACAATGGAATCAGAGGGATTATTTAAACCTCTACAACATTCTATTTCCAAGTGTTGTAGATGTGACAAGTTGCCAAAGGAATCAAAAAGGTATTTTAAGCCTCTACAACCTTTTATGTTGAAGTGTTGCAACAATGAAAGGTTGCGAATAGAATCAGGGAATTTATTTAAACATCCACACCCATCTATGCTCAAGTGTTGCAGCTAGGACAAGTTGTATATGAAATCAAGGAACTGCGTAGATAAGGATATATTAAATCTACGATTTTAATGGATGAATGAAGGATCTTTCATAGAAATAAATCACTTAGAATAAATAGAAACTTATATTTCAGTGAGCATAATTAGGAAATTAATTAAAAGATGACAAATTCGAATAGCTATAAGGAGTCAGATTTCACATACTTAGAACGAACCATTACTAGCACTGTTTTTATTTGAAAATGGGGTTTTAACACCATTTACAAGTTATAGACTGTGGGGTCAACTGGCATTATAGGCAAAAAATTTCGCTAACCTATTAAGGTGAATTGTTATCGTGGGAAAGGATCAAGCTCAAAAACATTGATTAGAATGGAAGAGGGATTAATGGCCTCATGGGTATAGGTGTGCTCCAAAACACATGGTGACTATCGCGTTGAGAGGTTTAATCAAAACAATAAGTGAATTAAGGAAGGAACTCTTCTATGGTGACGTGAGACTTCTAAATCAGTAATTTTACCTATATTGATAACAAAGCAATGAAAATCGCTTAACATTTCCTATTAATATGCATTCGTATGAATAAGTGGACATGAATGGAATCAACAACATCAATGATTTTATTAGTATTATATAGGCCATAACTAATTAGGGTGATAATGGCATAATAAATATTTTGATCCACAAGATATTCAAAATATTATCATATTGTTCTATACTAATTCCATACACTTAATACATATACAAATAGTCAATTTTATTTCCTCAGGGTTGCGGAAAAGGTGGCATAATCATATAATTCACATGATAAACAATTACACTCAGAATCATACACCAATGAACAAAGTAAGATTGCACCTTCAAGAAAAGTAAAAGAATAGTAAACACTTAGTTTGAGCTACAAATCCAAGCAGTGTTGGAAATACGCCATGCAAGGTATCAATAACCTAGTTGAACCGACCGAAACCCAAAGATGAACTTAATAATCTTTCCAATCAAGGGAATCAAGATGGGTGCTTTAAATAATCCTGATGGAAAGGAAGGGAAAACCAACTGCTGACCAAGGCCAAGAATGAATCGAATGCAAGATCTATTGATTCTATAAGGCTAATATATGAATTTAGGCATAGGGTATGTGTAGTAATAACAACTAAATTGAGAATCATTCATCTCAATGTCTAGGCAAGAGGGAGAGAGTGTGTTTCCAACAGCTGAATGACATGTCTCCAAAACAACTAATGCTTAGCTCAAAATGAGAACAAGGAATAGTATTGCTTGTCCAAGATTTAATTTGATTCAAACCAGTCCATTGAAAAGCTACAAGAAAGACCATGAATCATCCCTTGGGAAAATTTGTAATTTTCCAAGCAATGCATGGCGCAGGTGCAAAAAGAGATTCAACATCCATAGAATACAAGCAACTTCTCAGAACAAAATCAAAATAACCTAAACTCTTTCACAAGAGAATTTGGGATTTCTATTATTTTAAAACAATTTCTACAGAAGCTCTAAGCTTTCACGACAATTTTTATAACACAACATTCTTTCAAATTTACAAAATATATTAAATCTTCTACACAAATAACATATTTTTCTTGTATAGGAAATCTTTCCAATTTGCATATAAATAAAAATAATTTAAAGAACCTGTTTCCGAATGCTTGAGGAAATGATGTTTGAAGTAGAGCTTCGCCTATAGATTCTAATTTACCAAAGCTTCTTCCAAATTATCCACTTTTCTAGAAAGATGAAAATAAAACCAAAGCCAAAATTTCCCAAGAACTTCTTTCCCCAATCTTTCAACAACCTCCCAAAATATTTTTTCTCATTGTCATGAAGTAACCTCTTTCCTCTTTCAGTTAATTTAATTAATCTCTCCGAGAATTAATTCCCAACTACAGTGTTTAATTTTTCTAACACATGTCAGAAATAAAATATCTTTTCAACCAAATCACATATATTTTCTTTAAGATAATTATAAGATATTTATGCATTTAATAATTCATAATTCACATATTAATTTCTAATTAAATTTAATTTAATTAATTAAATCAAATATAAAGCTTCTAACAACATTAATCAAAATAAATTAAATAATCACTTAAAACCATTATAAACATTAATTAACATTAATTTCCCACATAACATACCTTGCAAAATAAATAAACAACAAGGAAAACGTGGAAAATATAACAACAAAGCATACCGAAACAAGGACTGACAACACACTGTGACTAGGGTTGTGGCTTGACAAGGAAACCCCGTTACTATCTCCCAATCAACTATTCCATTGAGCAATGGAAACACTCAAACCTGTGAATCCAAGTGGAGTCAATGTCCTGAACCTGCAATCCTACAATAAAACATATGCCATACATATATATAAATTATGAATCAAACACACCATGAAGAGAAAATCGTGTAATCATAGGGTGCTCGCAAGCGAGTGATGCAATCCCGCTCCCTTCACCAATACAATGTCACATCAAAACTGATGAAACTAAATCATCAATTAACTACAGATGAGCATATATCAATATCAACTCAAATAATCAACTATGCTAACCAGAAAGCATGTCATAATCAATAATCATCCATAAAGTGTATCATCACATCACAATATAAAAACCATCATCGCTCCAATGTCAACAATCAAATAACAACATAATATCATGGTCTATCAAAGTAAAAGTACTATTTGAAAATATAAGCAAATCGGAGGGGTACTACATCCTCCCCCCATAGGATCAATTTTACTCTTGGAAGCCTGCAAATAGAAAATGGATAACACACACATTCGTCACATTCACATGCTACACAAATTCCCATAATGCATTCCCCCGGTAGGAAGGATATCGGTGCATTGTGCACTACACCGAGGGTCCTATCCTTTCCACTTGTTTTCTGCACCATTGGACCAACACCACCTAATGAGAACTTCTAGGTAGACAAGCGAGAACAACCCAAAAGGAAATACATAAACTCAAGAGTACAACACCTCGGTCAACATAATGGGCTCATAGTGCCCAATGTATAAACCTCGCTCTAATACCATGTGTAATGCCTTGCCACATAACCCTAGAGGATGACGCATACACAACGCATACATCCTCTAAGGTATGTGACAATGCTTACATTCAAATCCCATAATATACAAAAGTAAAGTATTCCATAGCATATAAATAATACTCATGAAATAAATAACATACATCCAAAGCATTAAACTCATCACATAAGATACAAAGTACATTTATGAATCATTCATAGATTGCATTCATTCAATATAGCAGTTACAAAGCTCATTTCCAAAATGAGGAAGATCATACAATAATATTACAATTACAATGATACAAAATCCTCCTCAAATACAAATGAGGAGTAGTACATATAAAAAGTATCCAACTGATACAAAAGAACATAAGAAATAGTACAAAGCAATTGGTAAACGTGAGCTCTCCAATCTGGAAGATCCCGCCACCACGAACATGAAATGGGAACCTAATAGTGTAAGGTGCACATTCCACCCAACCAAGTGGTACTTGAAGTCCCACCCCTTGTGCTAAGAGATAGTAAAAGGGATTCCTAGGAAAAACCAACAACCTCTAGACATAGGCAACACACAATACTATACTATACAAGAACAATACATATCTAAAGGTTACATTACTTCCAAAGTAAAATAATCAAGTATATCAACTGCACAATACATACTGTTGTCATATGAGGAGTGTCATCACAAAGTTGCATGGGTTACCTTGGCAGATTTTCCTAGGCTCTGGTCCCCATCTTGGGTTACACTGGTAGCCTCTCATGACCCCCAACCCCATATGTAAATCGATGCAGAATCAAATATCTTTCAAAGGGACAAGATAATGATCTTTCCATTCCAGGCCTTCTAGTCTCATTCCAAGTCTAAACAAGCCCTTGAGCCCATGAGTAAGGGACAATTAACATGTTATATGATTTAAGCTACCCTTTCCCCTAATACAATTATTTAATTTCCACTGAATTAAATAACTCTCACATGAGTTACCCTAGCACCAATTTGTGCACCGACCCCTATTGAGAGCCACTCTCATACTGAAAACACAAGGATCTAATCCAAAAATATGGGTAAACACAGTGCACAAAACATATATTAAATCCCAATCCAAAATATAAGAGGCATCACATCCTGTTCATAGTAACTAGGTGTTTAAATTGAATCACAACCAAGTGCTCTACCCAAGGGAAATCAAAGGGCTTAACCATAAATCACATGAACAACCCCCTCAAAAAATAACATCATCTGGAAGACTTACATACACAACTAACCGAATTCCCCAACTTACAAGAATATAAGAAATCATAATTTAATAAGCAATTCAGGCAGGAAATAAAGCTACCTTTAGGATTTTCTAAATCCAATCTTCATCTCAAGAAAACAATAATACATTGCTTGAAATAAACCAACTTAATATAATTTCATTTATAGACAATAAGGAAATTAAATCCATTTGTTAATTTCAATTTTTCCAATTACATATAAATAAAAATCAATTTCCTCTTTTAAAACATTTCATTTTAGAATATCTAACTTGTGCAATTACATGAACCTATTATAGAAATATCCATTTAAATATATTTTAAAATAGAAAGATACACAGTCTGCATGCTATAGTTATTTTATGATTTGGAATCAAATTCTAATATATTTAAAAAAAAATCATGCAAATAACGATTTCCGTTATGCTAATTTTCATTCACAAGGTTCACTCTTAACTTGACTTGTTTGAATTAAGCTTACAGGAAACAATTTAATATCAATCAAATTATTACTAATTAAAGGTGGACGCCATGCAATATGCATCAATAGGACTCTAATAAATACAACTTACCAGATTCCCTTTAGATAGAGACGCCATCACTGAATCGAACTAGGAGTATATCTAGGGAGCTCTAAAGTCTACTAATAGAAAACGGATTTTACATTGAATGTGATTTAAGTCTGAATCAAATAATAGAACACTTGATGCATTCAATTTAATTCAAATATCCAACAACGATTGCATTGAATGAAACAACAGTTTACAATTATACTAAATGCCACCATTCAGGGAAATATTGTACTAAATTTCGAAGTAAGCTTGAGAAGCTACCTAACTAGGAGTGATTGGGATTATATACATGTTTCATCAAAGGAGAAGGCAAGTTCCCTTAATCTCCTGGAACTGGCTATGGAGAATAAAGCATTTGAAAACTAATACAACCTTAGACTGAAATCATAGATTAAGAAGTTACAAATAGGAAAGTGAATCCCTAGTCCAAGGCCGTAGCTGGGAGAGAGCATTGAAATTAAATGGTTGACAATAAGTGGTGGTGAGGGTTGCGCCTCAAACCCAAACATGATGAATTTCTCCTAAGACACATACAAAAATAAACAACTGACATGGCCGCATCGATATCACGCAAACACTAATGAGATGTGGATTCAAATTGAGGACATTGTTCAATCTCGAATGTCTCAGAGATGGATTATTTTGTAGGAATAGTAACCACAAACGTAAGTAGTATAAAAGAAGGTAAACATCCTAAAACATTGTTAGTCAAATTTGATATAGCTAACTCTAGATGAAATTGATTTCTTAGTCAAATAACACTTGGGACTACACATAGAGAAATGACCACAAGGCAATGATCTAAAGAAATTAGTGCTGCAACTGCAATAGATTGACAATGGAATCTGAGGGATTATTTAAACCTCTACAACATTCTATTTCCAAGTGCTACAGATGTGACAAGTTTCCAAAGGAATCAGAAAGGTAGTTTAAGCCTCTACAACCTTTTATGTTCAAGCGTTGCAACTATGAAAGGTTGCGAATAGAATCAGGGAATTTATTTAAACATCTACACCCTTCTATGCTCAAGTGTTGTAATTGGGATAGGTTGCATATGGAATCAAGGAACTACGTAGGTAAGGATATATGAAATCTATGAGTTTAATGTCTGAATGAAGGATCTTGCGTCGAAAAAAATCACTTAGAAAAAATAGAAACTCAGATTTCAGTGAGCGTAATTAGGAAATTAATTAAAAGATGACAAAGTCGAATAGCTATAACGAGTTAGATTTCACATACTTAGAACGAACCATTATTGGTACTGTTTTTATCTGAAAATGGGGTTTTAATGTCATTTACAAGTTATAGACTGTGGGGTCAACTGGCACTATAGGTGAAACAGTTCACTGACCTATTAAGGTGAATTGTTATCATGGGAAAGGATCAAGCTCAGAAACATTAATTAGAATGGAAGAGGGAGTAATGGCCTCACGGGTTTAGGTTTGCTCCAAAACACATGGCGTCTATCTTGCTGAGAGGTTTAATCAAAACAATAAGTGAATTAAGGAAGGAACTCTTCTATGGTGACATGAGACTTCTAAATAAGTAATTTTACCTATATTGATAACAAAGCAATGTAAATCGCTTAACATTTCTATTAATATGCATTTGTATGAATAAGTGGACATGAATGGAAACAACGCCAATGATTTTATTAATGTTATATAGGCCACAACTAATTAGGGCACTAATGGCATAATAAATATTTTGATCCACACGATATTTAAAGTATTATCATATTGTTCTATACTAATGCCATACACTTAATACATATACAAATGGTCGATTTGATTTCCTCAGGGTTTTGGAAAAGGCGGCATAATCATATAATTCACATGATAAACAATTATGCTCAGAATCATACACCAATGAATAGAGTAAGACTGCACCTTCAGGAAAAGGAAATGAACAGTAAACACTTAATTCGAGCTACGAATCCAAGTGGTGCTAGAAATACGCCATGCAAGGTGTCAATAACCCGGTTGAATTGACCGAAACCCAAAGATGAACTTAATAATCTTTCCAATCAAGGCAATCAAGATGGACATTGTAAAGAATCCTGATGGCAAGGAAGGGAAAACCAATGGTTGACCAAGGCCAAGAATGAATCAGATGCAAGATCTATTGGTTCTATAAGGCTGATACATGAATTTAGGCATAGGGTATGTTGAATAATAACAACTAAATTGAGAATCATTCATCTCAATGTCTAGGAAAGAGGGAGAGAGTGTGTTCCCAATAATGGCGTGACATGTCTATAGAACAACTAATGCTTAGCTCAAAATGAGAGCAAGGAATAGTATTGCCGGTCCAAGATTTAATTCGATTCAAACCAGTTCATTGAAAAGCTATAAGAAATACCATGAATCATCCCTTGGGACAATTCGTAATCTTCCAAGCAATGCATGGCACAGGTGCAAAAAGAGATTCAACATCCATAGAATACAAGCAACTTCTCAGAACAAAATTGAAATAACCTAAACTCTTTCACAAGAGAATTTGGGATTTCTATTGTTTTAAAAAAAATTCCACAGAAACTCTAAGCTTTCATGAAAATTTTCTAAACACGACATTCTTTGAAATTTATAAAATATATTAAAGCTTCTACACAAATAACATATTTTTCTTATACATGAAATCTTTCCAATTTGCATATAAATAAAAATAATTTAAAGAACCTGTTTCCAAATGCTTGAGAAAATGATGTTTGAAGTAGAGCTTTGCCTTCAGATTCCAATTTACCAAAGCTTCTTCCAAATTATCCACTTTTCTAGAAAGATGAAAACAAAACCAGAGCCAAAATTTCCTGAGAATTTTTTTCCCCAATCTTTCAACAACCTCCCAAAATATCTTTTCTCATTTCCATGAAGTAACCTCTTTCCTCTTTCAGTTAATGCAATTAATCTCTCCAAGAATTAATTCCCAACTATAGTGTTTAATTTTTCTAACACATGTCAAAAATAAAATATCTTTTCAACTAAATCACAAATATTTCCTCTAAGATAATTACAAGATATTTATGCATTTAATAATTCATAATTCACATATTAATTTCTAATTAAATTTAATCTAATTAATTTAATCAATTTATAAAGTAAATTTAATGACAAAGATTATATCACTTTACAAAATAAAATAAATTTAATTAATTAAATCAAATATAAAGGTTTTAACAACATTAATTAAAATTAATTAAATAATCACTTAAAACCATTATAAACAATAATTGACATTAATTTCCCACAAAACATACCTTGCAAAAGAAATAAACGACAAGGAAAACGTGGACAACATAACAACAAAGCATATTGAAACAAGGACTGATGACACAGTGTGACTAGGGTTGTGGCTTGACAAGGAAACCCCATTACTATCTCCCAATCAACTATTCTATTAGGCAATGGACATGCTCAAACCTGTGAATCTAGGTGGAGGCAATGTCTTGAACCTACAATCCTACAATAAAACATATGTCGTACATATATATAAATCATGAATCAAACACACCTTGAAGAGAAAATCACAGAATCACAAGGCACTCGCAAGCGATTGATGCAATCCTGTTCGCTTCACTAATACATTGTCATATCGAAACTAACGAAACTAAAACATCAATTAACTACAGATGAGCATATATCAATATCAACTCAAATAATCAACTATTCTAACTAGAAAGTATGTCATAATCAATAATCATCCATAAAGTGTACCATCACATCACAATATAAAAACTATCATCGCTCCAATGTTAGTGATCAACTAAAAACAACAACATAATATCATGGTCTATCAAAGCAAAAGCACTGTTTGAAAATATAAGCAAATCAGAGGGGTACTACATACTTTGCTAAAAGTGTGACTTCTTGAAGTGTCTATATAGATATTTGTGTATGTATTTATATGGATTATGCTGAGAATTAGATGAATGCATTTTTTTAAAGTAAATATTTCTTTACATGGCTGAAGTTGTATTTATTACTTCATTGAAAGTGTGATTTCTTGAAGTGTCTATAAGTATGTAAATATACATATTTAATTAAATATATGTATATATCTTTCTGTTTAAAAAGAACAGATTGTACGTTACTTCAGCTGTAAATGTAAATTTAGATTTATATATATGTATAGAAAATAATAGAAATACAATAAGTGTTAGAGCTAGATTGAAAACTTGAAAAGAACAAATGTAGAAAGCTGACTTGCAATAATAAATATTTCTATTTAAGTAGATATGTTTCTGTAATGTATTGTTTTAACTAATAGTAATTGTGCAAATATATAAATATATATGCATACGTGAATGCGAATATGGGTAGACTTTACTTCCTAATATATTTATATAATATTGATTGGTGAATGTTTCCTTTAAAATTATATAACTCCATTGTTTTAGACTAAACCATTAATAGATATGGAATATTGGCTACCTTGAAAGCAAGAACACACTCACTTATAATTGGTTTTTTTCTTATGCGTTACATGAACTGGGTAAGTTTTGTTCCTTCAAAATGTTTACATCTCTACCTAAAAGTATTTTTTTTGTAGAAATGTTGTGCAAATCTGTTATTTTAGACTGAACCATTTAACTTGCAAATGGCTTATTGATACATTGAAAAACAAATAAGCAATTACACATTTGCATTTAATTGCCTATATCCATAGAAATGTTAGAGGAAAGATTAAACCAAGTCAAAGTGAGTTATAGAAATCAGAGTAGCATTTATTTCTTGTGAGTATTTCTCTTATGAATATGGAATTTGTGACATTTTATAACATTATATATATATATATAATTAGATTTCAATTCACCCATGAATATTATGTATTGTGAATCAATTGTGAATTTTATAAAAAGATGGAAAAATTTTGAATCATACCTTACCATATTAAAGTTTAGGTTCAATGATGACATTCTTCTCATGCATTTTGGTTTATCTCACTTAGTTGATGTTGTGATTTATTGCATAAGAACGTATATTCATATATATTCATTAGCTTATATATTTATTCTCATACATACATGAGCTATACCTTCTAAATTCCTTATAGTATTATTCTTTATTGATAAAACCTCTATGAATCATTGAGTTTAGAAGTAAACATTATTGTTATAATTATATAGGCATGTGTGCATTCTAGCAGACCTAGGATTACTTTCATGAAACCTTATGTGATTGGCATATAGCTTTCAATGTACTTGTGTGATATTTGATAGGTCGTTGGAGGTAGAATTGTCTTATTTGCAAATACTTGGGAGTTATTCATGATAGTGTTGGAATTACCTTAATTCCATATGCAAGGATGATGCATTGGTGAAACATGAAAATGTTACTTGTAGATTTATGTGACTTGTAAAAGAACTTCCATATGATCCTTATGTTATAGAAATATGTAATGAATGGTCATGTCAATTGAGACAGTATGATCATTGCTTGTGAGGAATCTTGTAACCATTGAAACTTTGTAGCTAGTAAGGCTCGGCCAATGAGGCGATTCATTAAGCCAGTGAGGCACTTTTATGAGTGGTTTTTCATCCCTACGAGGCTTTTCCACTCATGAAAATCTTTGTGTTATGGTTTCTTGTGGATGCACTTATGATCTTGCTATTTCCTTAATTTGCATTACAATATTTGAATTTACATGTATTGCTATGATGATAACACTTGTGTAAGCCTACATGACTAAATCTAGTGAAGGTACAACCTTGTTTGATATATTTGATTCATTAATGTATGATATTCCATTGAATTTAGTGATGAAAGTAATTTAATCATTCCTCGTACTCCGGATCTTTTTATAATAATTTTATTCTATTAAATTATTTTGGCAATTAGGGGTTATAATTGGTAATTGAAATTTTTGGTCCTTACAAGGTAACACATGGACAAATATGTAGATGGTTTCTATTGTTTCAAGAATTTAATTTGAAAATTATGGTAAAACCCGATAAAGAAACAACCAAGGATTGAACTACATATCTTGGATTGAAATCAAAGAAGAACACACGCTCAAGGATAAGATCTCCCTAGTGCACACCTATTTCACATTAAAGCTATACCAGAGGAGTTATAAGAGATCACAATTTTACTTTCTACAAGGGAATTTCCCAAAGATATCTCATCGCAAGAGAAACAATCACTTGTGCAGAGGGCTACCCCATACACCTTAGTTGAAGGATACTTACATCATTTAGGTAAGGATGATATCTTGAGAAGAGTGGTCTATAAAGAAGAAGGGAAGTCAATTTTAAAGGAAGCACATGGAGTTGTAGTGGGCCATAACTCCAGAGAAACTACAACTAGAAAGGTACAACTTGTAGGTTTATGGTGGACAACTCTTGGTAGAGATGCTAAGGAATATACAAAAGGTTGTGATATTTGTCAAAGGGTAGGAAACCTACTACAAGAGATGAAATTCCATTTAGACCAGTACTAGCACAAAATCCATTTGAAAAATGGGTCGTAGATTTCATTAGACCTATTGATCCACCAACAAAACACTCTAAAGCTAGGTTCATCACAACAAGAGTATAATATCTCACAAAATGGGCAAAGGTAGAACCTACAAAGGATTGTACCACAAATCCTTCCTGCCAAATTTTTATATCAAAACATAATTACAAGGTATGTATGTCCATTAAGTATAGTGAGTGACCAAGTTGGAAAACATTTTGTAAACAAAATGATTAAAGAATCACTACAAAACTTCATGATAACACACAATAGAACTCACTTATCACCCATAGGATAATGAAGCAAGTGAAGAATTAAACAAGATAATTGGAAAAGATATTACTAAAAGTGTGTTGGGAATAAGATAGACTAGGATATAAAGTACCTACAGTGCTCTGGGCATACCACACATCATATAAAAGGACTAACAAATTCACTCCATTTCAACTAGTCTATGGCATTGATGCCATAGTCTCTATGTATTTTATAGTCCCCAGCCTACGTGCCACACTTACCTTGCATTTGGAAGATGACCAATCCCTTAAAAAATGAATAGAAGACTTGGATAAATTACATGAGTATAGACAGATTGCAATGTATAATCACCAACTTGAGTGCTAGAGGCAAAAAACATGGCATGATAGAAACTTAAGATTGAAACATTCAAAATAGGAGATGTGGTATTACTTTATGTCAACATGTTTAAGGAACAAGGGAAACTGGAGATTAGATGGTTAGGACCATATTATATCCATGACATCAATGATTTTTGAGCAGTACAACTTAGAAAAATAAATGGCACACTTCTTACCAGCTATGTAAATGGCACATGCCTCAAACATTACCAATTGGCATCAGATTGAAAAACACCAAATACGAGAATCACATCCTAATGTATATTACATAATATAGTTCAAACAATAGAAACAATAAAAAAATTAAAACACCCAAAAAGTATCCCATCACATCAGAAAAGTGAAACGACTAGGAAACCTTGTGTAAAGGGAACTAGCATTAATTACACTACCACCCACTCATCTATTTAACACTACATCCCATTCATAACACTTACTTGCCTCCTACACATTCTACTTTGTTGTGATAAATCAACTAAGATAAAACCTTGAAGCTCCCCACACTTCAAAAATTTCAAGACAATGGCCACACCAACAGTAGTTAATATCTCTAAGACACCTCAACCCAAGTACTAGAAGTACCCATATATGGCCCTCGAAACAAATAAGGATGGGGTATTCTCCCAGATTCCCCATAATGTTGTATACCTAGATGTTTAGAAATATATTCATGAAAAAATTATAGAGATTTATCACACTAATCTCGAGGAGCTTTTCCTAACACTCCTGGAAGATGACGAGAAGAAATAAAAGATATAATATATGGAGATTATATAGAAAAATTGGACATTTGGAAACAATATCTAGACTTTTGCAGTGAAGATGCATGGGTTATAATTGTACAGATTCAGATGCACGATGAATTCATGTACCTAGATAAACCCTACTGGATCACAAAGGAACCCATTCATGTAGTGATAGGGATAAGAATGGAAGGTGGCATTCCCACCAAGAAAGCTAAAAAAAATAGTGAAGTGCAAAAACTGATTGGAGCAACACTAGACAAATAGAGCATGGACATAAAGACAATAAAAATTGATGGAGTCTGCTATGTTGTGATGGGGATTGCATATAAAATATAACATGCCAACTGGGAAGCCTCTGCCACAACTATCATTATCCATAAAACATATCAAATGGTGGTGGAGGGTAAATATTTTGACCTCTACGAGGCCATGCAGGAGCAACTAATGTAAAATATCTAGAAGATCAAGACCTCCAAGTACCACTTTTGTTATGGTACATTGCTCATATGCTTAATGTTTTATTTTCTCAAAGAATTACCAAATTTCAAAGGCAAAGTCTGGAAACTCAACCAAACATTGATGGCCCAAATCACGTACCATATTCATCAATTCCCAAACATCAAAGCCTACAAAGCTACATATTGGGGGTTCTTCAAAACCTTCCAAGAAAAAATGCAATAGAGGGAAAGGATTCCCCATGTGTCCACCACTCAATACAACAATACAATCACATTCATGGTGGACAAGGACTACACGTATATAGAGGCAATAGGACAATATACAGTTTGGTACCTACCATGGTTTCCATATGAAGTCACTATATAAGAGGTAGATGCTTATGCTGCTACTCTACTAAGCCAACCCAAGGATCCTAAAATAGACCAGTTTGACACATATAAAGAAGTTATGGAAAAATGATCAAGAAGGAGGTACAAGAAAACTTAAAGAAGAACAATGATAAACTCCACAAGCAATGGGGAATACCGGAAGGGGGATTCACCCAATTATTTTCTACCACTATGAGGTCAGAGCCATCCTTCACAACAAGATCAAGGAGGATTTACATCACCTCACTGAGAAAGTTAGAAGTCCCACCACCTCCGTATAGATAGTATCCACACCAAGGAAACCATCGAAAGTAATTCCAAAGAGGTCTCAATAGGAAAGGTCCAAGCAAATAGAAAAAAATAAGGAAAAATGTGATGGAGAGAACAAAAGAAGAAGAAGTGGAGGTAGAGGAAACTGTAGAGGAATAAGAAGAGGTTGATCAACCTCTCAAGAGGAGGAAAAGAGGACAAAATACTTTGATAACTCCCTTCACAAGTAACTCTAGAGAAATATCAACAACTGATTGACATCCTTGGGACTACAAATTTCATTCTCTAGTTCAAGATGCTACCACAAATACTAGAGACATGAAGAGTCATATGAACAAAATAAAGCTAGAATAATACAATGCCTGCTTTAGTATGTTAAACAATCCAATTAAGAGTTGGAGGAAGAAATGAAGGATTTTCCAGACGAAATTATTAATGCAATAAGGGAGAAAAGAGCCAAGATACTAAGCAAGGAAGAAGAAATAAGGGAGAAATTCATCTCCATACTTAGCTTAAATATCATCGAGGAGTAGAAACAAGCATTAGTCCAGGTGAAAAATCAAGAGATTCATATAAAAGAAAGAGTAGACAAAATCATGGAGGAGAATCTAGAGAATATAAAGATAGTTCGAAATGAAATCAAGGATGTCACTTGGAAGCTCTATGAAGAGATGTTGAAGAATACCAGAGAAGAGGTAGAGAATATTGGGGAAGAGGTAGAAGGGCCCTACTCACTAGAAATTGATCCAACTAGTGAAGAAGAGGAGAAAAGTGAAGAAACTACCACCATAGAGACAACCAATCCTACTTCTACAACAAAAAGTTCCATCAAGTTGTAGTTGTTGCAAGTACAAATGGTAGGATCATAGGTGGATTTTTCCAATATTTCTCAACTACAGAAGATTCAACTGGGAGACATTCTCCATGCTACTGCAAGAGATAAATTTTTAAGTAACCATGTCAATATAGTAGAGCAGTTACAAGATGCAATGGATACACTATAAAAGGCTATTCCACACCTATCATGAGACAAATCATTACCCATGCCGCAACAACTTAAATAGTTGGTGGATAGCTTGCAAGGAGATTTGGCCACCACTAAGGATATTGTAAAGGTTTTCTTTTTTATCTCAGTTGTTTACCTTTTTGGATTTGCATAAACGCCTTCGGTGTTGACTATCTCCACGCTCAAAGGAAACATCAGAAAGGTGCACAATACGCCACGTGGTGGTTGCGCAACTTCTTTTTATTTTACTTTTGGAGGAGTTTGAGGACATGTGTTTGCTGGTCAAAATTTTCCTTGGGAGCTATATTTGCAAGTTCGAGAGTTTCTGCCATGCTGACACGTCATTCTCTCGATACAAATTATCCGCACTGCCTATGAAGATATCAAGTTGAGTCTTTTTCCTGAGTTGGCTTTTTCCTCTTTTCCCTTCTTAGTTTTTGGGATGAGAGTCTTTGAATCGACACCTCACAGTAATGAGATCAATCAATTGTGTCAGGTAGTTGCTTTTAGGATCTAATTGTTTTTTAGGTCTTATCTTTGTTTAAATATCTAGAGGACATTAATGCAGTAGCTGAGGAGTGAATGTAGAGATCTTTTGCGGTCTAACTAAGATTTTGGGATCGGATCGTATGCTATCAATTGACAACACCTGGCAGTCATTACTTCTGGTTGAGGCAGTGCTTTCTTCTTTCAACGGCTATAAAGGAGGGCGGTGTTAACTTAAAAAGAAGGATTTTTTTAAAGATTTTGATTTTCCAAAAAAGTGGAATTTTCCAAGAGGAAGTTGTTTTCTCCAAAAAGAGGAATTGCTTTTCTTTTAAATTTTCTTAGGGTTATGAACTATATTTTAGAAATTAAGTTATTGAACTACTTTATTCTGAAAAATTATATCTATTAAGGTTTAAACTATTGTCAAATTGGCATCTGACCTTTGTTTCAAAGTTCAATTTTAATTAAAAACACAAACTATTAAGGGGAATTTTTGAGACTGTGCATGTATGGCCTTTTTCAAGTTTTCTTTTCTTTTTATTTTCATTTTGACTGAAACATAGTGTCTTGTAAGCTATATTTTGATAGTTTAAATAACGAATTTCTATGCTTTATGCTTGTACTGTGAAATAACATTTCGGGAAAATCGAACTATGTCATTGAACTTTTCTGTTATCTTTGAAGTTGTTATTCTTCTATGCTATGCTGTATTGGGAGACAAAGTTCTTATAATTTTTTGAAATATTATTCTTTTTCTCTAAGGACTTTTTATGTTTGATCGGACCTCAATGAACACTACCTACGGAAAGATTTGAAAGTCTACACTGTGCTTGAAGTTATCCTTTTCTATTCATTCTCTTTCCAACAATGAGGGGTTGTGGCATTCTGTGTCTTCTATATCAATCATAGGAATGTTCTGAGTTTGAAATGTTGTAAAAGCTTTGGTGTATCGCCTTTCATGTTTTACATTTTCATTCTTTCTTTATCCCTTATCTCAAAACCCCAAAAGAAGAGCTGACTTTCTATAAAAAACCTGGAGGTATTCAGTGAGATGCAATTTGTCCCCCACTCATTGAATTTCCCATAAGACTGTTGGAAAGGAACAAGCTTTGATGATCAACAGTTCTTTTTTTGGCATGTCTGGTGGAACCTATCTTTTTCAATAAGCCTGATTAGAAGTCAAAAATATTTCTTACATAAGGCTAATGAAGGAAACTAGAAATTCCATGCCTAGAGTTCAAATGAGAGCATCCTCAAGAGGTCATTTCTAATATTCCCAGTTACCTACCTCAAACCCTAGATGAAGAACTATAGTTTCTTTATCACCTATAAGGAGTAATAGAGCAAGAAGTCAAAGCCCCTTATCAAGAGCCTTATCTACTCCACTCGAAGGTTTAAATTTCTAGATAAGATTGCCTGTATACCCCATTCATATAAATATTTTCCTCATGGCTCAAGTACCCCCTCCTCCTAGGAACTTTGTAACATGGGATAGTCGTAGTCCATTACAACCACCTACACCCCTAGATGTATGGCTCGCTATACTGGCTAATGCCCTTAAGGCTATCCCAAAATTCTTTGGGAGGATTTCAAGACCCCTTCTGAACACCTTCAAGATATAGCAGAAGTATGCAAGGTACACAACATATCAGAGGAGAACATCGCTCTAAGGCTATTAGCTGCCTCTTTCAAAGGAAAGGCTCAAGATTGGTATCAATCTCTAGCCTCAGGTTCTATTCTTTCATGGGAACAACTCGGGCAGTGCTTCTTCGAACGATTCTTTGAAAAGGGAGACCCTTCTTCTCTAATACAACAATTGATCACCATCAAGAGGGCCCCCAAGGAAACCATGAGTGATTTCAACACTAGGTTTCATAAAACCTGGCAGAGGATTCTTGGGACCGCTCGACCTCAAGCTGTGATGGCATTCATGTTCTATCTAAAGGCCATCAATCCAGATATTGCACTTATGGTAACCTCCATCAGAGGAACTACCCTGCCTGATGCATATGAGATGGTGGTGCGCATAGAGAACAACCTAATCGATGTTGGGAAACTTCCGCCTCAACCACTGATGCCAGTATTCACGAAAATATCTGATAACCGCCAAGAGGAAGCCAATCCAAACACCCCCACGAAATTAAAGCTGGTTTTACTGCAGCCTATGAACGAATACCCTACCACTTAGGTCAGCCCATCGGTTCTCTTGTCAATGGTGGTGGATATTGTTGATATAAAAGATTTGATGCAAACTTCTGCTAATGAATTGGTCATTATTAAATGGCAATAAGTGACACCTGTGAAAATGACCACTTAGGTCTACGAAGGAGGAAAACCCCCTTACCATCAGAATTCATATCAAGGATCTTATAGAGGAGGAGGTCAACAAGCGTCGTTGACAAACCAAATAGTCCTGGTTGCTACGCCATTACAGTATGTTAAAGGCAGCCAAAACAATCTAGCAGATGACGAAAATGTCTGGTGCTTCCCATGCAATGATAGTCATATGCCCTGAGATTGACCAAGGGGAAATATGCAGCAAAAGGTGGCTGAGCCAAGGAGTAAGGGTATGTTCCCAAATATGGGTGAATATGACTCACCCGAAATGGAGAATGCTCGTCTTAGGGAACATATGCAAGGTATGTCCCTTGAAAAAGAGTTGGACATTGTGCCCGACCAGGCTCTTTTCTTAGGCTAGAGAAAGAGGAAGTGATATTCGCAAACGAAGCCTTGATAACTAGAATTCTGCAAGTACAGTCAGATTACAATACAAGGTCAAAAAGGAGGCTCATAGGGGAATATGTGCAACAGGCTCTGCCATGACCACAAATACATCAATCGTCTCCCCCAAAGAAGTAGGTACCATTTCCAACTATCCATCCTATTCCATAGTCACCTAATCAATCTCCAAAAGAAAAGGAGGCAAATAGAGTATAGGGTCCAACCCCAACGAAATATTTTCCCCCGAAAACAAAAGAGATACCACTGTATAAGCCAAAAACCCAAGTTGTTGGGGTGCTTAATGTGGTGGAACAATTGAAAAAGGCACCTGCTAGTGTTTCATTATGGGATGTTATATCAATTCCTGAGCAACAAGTTTTTCTTAAGGAAGCATTGAAGCTGGAAGGACAAAGTGTGTAGGAAAATGAGACTTAGTTAAGAAATCAAAGTGGAAATGACAGATCCACTTTTTTCCATCAAGCCCCAAGATGAACAACTTATGTGAATAGCGTGGATAGTGTTGGAGAAAAGGATGTAAGTAAATTAAAACCCACACCTTTCTTTTTGACACTTATAATAGGAGATAAATTGTTTCATAATAATATGATTGATTCGGGAGCTAGCACGACTGTCATGCCAAAGCAAGTAGTAGATGCTCTAAAGCTTCAGTATGAGCCCCTTGAAAAGGGAATTATGCAACTTGATAGAAAGAAAGTCCTAACCATTGGTTGGTTGGTCGGATAAGGGATCTGTCTCTAACCCTCTTCTCCTATCAAAGTCAGAAAGTCACTTAGGAAGTAGTAATAATTGACATTCCACCAGTTTTCAGAATGTGCCTATCAAGAGATTTTACCACCAAACTTGGCGGATACCAGACACTTGACTAGTCCCACTTGATACTGTGCACCAAACATGGAGCAAAGATGAAGATTTTGTCTGAAGCTTTGCATCCCAAACATATTGCGGATGAGGAAAATCTGTGTTTTGGACTTGATGATACCCCAAATTCCCACTGGGAGAAATACTGTGTGAAAATTCCCATAGAAGAAGAAGACATAAAGGAGTAGATTGTTAAGAAAGAAATGCTGCTAAACCATTTCATTGATCCTGACCCATTGGAAATTTTTGTGCAATGGGGCTAGGTGCCTACGTGATTTTTGATGGAGATCAAGCCTATTTGAAAATAATGAAGAACCCGAAAGAGCTTGGTGATCTTCCTTGTAATGATGTATGGACCATACCCCATGACGGTGTCGAGTGTAAAGATGACCCCATAGTAGGTCCTCGATTGGTTTTTCAAATGAAATCGAGATTTCTAGGGGCTTATTGGTTTATTTCTTCATGCTTTGTTGGTAAATATGAATATAAGGTATCAATCCTTGGATTGGATCTAGTGGAACAAACAAGTGCAGGTGTGAAGCAAGTTGTTAGAAATTCAGAGTTCATAGAAAGCTAGATCTTCAGAAAATCAACCACAATAAATGCAAGTCTAAGATGCCAAGAACAAGATTTAAGGGACCTCACCGAAAGTTTTAAACTCTTTAGTATGCGAGGAAATCCTTGATTTCAAAATAACACCATTTGTCGGATATTTCTTGTTGGAATGTTTTCAGAGCAAAAGTTCCCTGCATTTTTAAAGGATTGTAGTAAGCCCAGTGTTGGAAAGGACAAAAGATCTGTAGACGACATATGGGCCTCTTACAAGAATAAAAGAAAAAAGAAAGAATTTTGCTGCAGATATGATCACAAAGGGTATGACCCAGGTATAATCCATAATGCCTACCTTCGATGAACAACTCAGACCAGATAAGTAGAGACAAAGGATAGTCCGCTCAAAATAGAACTTCTTGACAAGATGGGTCTCCATCAAACAAGGAAGGATTTCCCTGGATATTCACTTTTCCCCAACATTGATGCGATAGTCCTCCCAAGTTTTAACCAATGTAGAAATCTCATTGTTGATAAATAAGTCTTTGAGGGACAAGGAAGTCTTGATGATGGGATCCGACCGATCCAAGGGAAACATTTACTGCCAATTGGGAAATGTCCATATTCTCCAAGACGAATTTTTTTGAGACAATCTGATGCCCAAAATTGAATGAAAGTTTTTTTTGGATAAGTCTAGCTTTTCTCTAGAATTCATACTGGATTTTGTGAGCATTTCAACCTCGTTTGTCTTGATGATAATAAAAAGGAACCTTTTTGGAAAATTCCCAAAGACATAGTGGTCATCAGTTGGCTAGAAAGAGGAAAAGAAAAAATTAATGAGTTCTTAAAGAAGATAAGAGCCATACTAGGTCTGCTCGAACACGTCATACCTTTTAGTACCCATGAGCCAAAAGAATCACAAAGGCCAAATCTTGTTATCAAATACAAGATTTTTCCAAAAAATTCACCATATTGTGAGGTATTAAAAGGTGGTTCAGCTAAATCGACTTTTAAAATCCTAATTGTGCTAGCTCAATATGTTGGGTTGGACCCTCAAAAGGACGGGCACAACCATAGACAAATTTTCCTATTAATAGATCAAATTTCCCTCAAATTGGCCCCAAAGTTTTTTTAGTACAAATTAATGTAGGAAAAATACTACAAAAATCTAGAGGCCTAAAAGAGACAGGAAAGAAGCCCATGGAGCTACAACTTGTTATCATCAAGCAATTAGATGAAGTTTTGATTCTTACCCAAAAAAAGTTTCAATGCAAAATGTTGTAAAGCCAGGGCGACCGATTAATTCCAAAATGCTATGGAAGAGACCTTTAAAAAAACAACACATGCGAAAAGGTACAATTGTTTAGATTCAAAGAAGTGTTTCTAGGTGTATCGGTGAATGGTATTTATCTGAGAACTTTCTATTTAAAAACACACAACTCTTTTAAAATTTTAGCAATTATGTACCATATGTAAAAATTTTGTAATTATTTTTTAGGTTTTTAGAATAAGGCCCAAAATAACACAAGGAGAAAATAAAAGCTATACTATATTATGTTATCAACAAAATTTACAATATAGTATATAGTCGAGGACCCATAAATTTCATCCCAGGCCCTCTCATGCCAAAAACCTCAAGAGAGAGAGTAAAGGAAAAGCTTTCAAAAGCAGAGGCAACAAAAGATATAGTTGGATTTTCTTCCTCTTTTCGCTTCTGATGGAAAAAGAAAAAGGGATTTGTACTTGTTTTCTGCATCTCCTTTCTTTTTCTTCTTCTTATTCATTCGATAGATAGGTTGCAGGCAGGGGAAAAAGTACAACACACACAAGCTATGTAGTTTATACCCAGGGTCTATTTGTTGCAAAGACACACCAGGTAACTAAAATGTTTTTTCCAGGAAATCCCTGGAACTTCCTCCACACCGTACACCTATAGAAGGAAAGTGATCGCCAGCTGGGAAGAGTAACGGTGTACTTCCACACCCATCATGTGAAAGTCAGTCAGGAAAGGCAACTAGGGCACATCCACACCAAAATCCACATGCCTCTGAGGGTCCATGGCACTTGGAATGTCGACACCCGGGATGACCACATGCACTATCTCGCCAAGCCCTTCCATCAAAGAGGTGTCGAACATTTTCTGGCATAGTGAAATTATCATGGGTTTGGCCACACCAAAGTCCAATAGAGAGGCCACAAAGTGTGAAAGAACGTTGTAGTTGCTCTGCAACTAGTTCTCGTCGGTAAGGTAGTCTGCACCGATGACCCACTTAAATGCAAACATTCTTAAGGGGTTGCTATCCTTCACCGAGAACTTGATGTGACTGTTTGTAATCACTCCCGCAAAGTAGTTTTGCAGTCTCTATGGAAGAAGCCGATTAGGGGTGCCCAAACCAGCAGACATCGCGGCAACAACAAAAATGGCAGAAAAGGAGATGACCAAAGAACAACCAAGTTAGAGAAAATAAATGTTCAAATGAATATAGTCAAAGGTGGTGTGGCTATATATAGAAAAGGCTAACAGAGAGACTTCATGAACAGGATGTCTATTTTTGGCCAGACGGCAACGAAATTTTTCGAGGTAGAATGGGGCAAAGTTGGAAAATCATACGAAGAATCTGATAGCACACTTTGGGAAATAAATATGGGCATTAAGGAGTAATTACCCACATGCATCGATAGTTGACGCGTGTCCTTGCCATCATCTGTGCCAACCTGTTCGCTAATAAGAAGGGACATGGATTAACACGCTAAGGCTCTGACAAATTAATGAAGCCATCTTTTCAAGAGTACCTTGTGTCATCTCGGCACACTCCATATGATGAAAGGCACACTTTCCAATGTAATGAATTAAAGGAAACAAGAGGCAGCGAAAGGAATATACTAATTATTTTTCCACTACTTTTTCAGCTTTCCCAAGGGATACGGATCTCCCATCTGCACGTATTACCCCAATGGCAGCATTTATTGAGCTATCAATAGTGGAAAACTCATAATTGCATGCAAATTTTTGAAATTAATTGCATTCAAAGCAGGTTGATTTTAGCATGAAGGAAACATTTTTGTGACTAGAGAGTTCCTATATCACTTTCAAGCAATCATTGAAAAAGTATCTACCTCTGGCAAGCAGGCCGAAGCAACAAACATAAGACTCGGTTATGCAGATATTTTTGGGCACTACTCATTTGCTAATGCCCCAGCCCCAGAGCAATGACCATTTGAATGTTGTAGAAAGCTTCAAGAAAACAAACACCTTCTAAAAGAGGCGGTTCAAGATATAATTGATAATTTTTATGACCCTTGGTTATCCACCAACCCTAAAAACCTCAGGGAAGGTGATTTTCAGAGGATGCTAGGCCATGAGTCTATAGAGGGTTTTTCTTTTTGGCTTTGGAACAACAGCCTACCACAGTTTTTGCTGCCTGAGGTTCATCCATGCCCAGAGCTGGCTGATGCATGCACAAAAGGGTTTAACAAAAATACAAAAACTGTTGAAGGTCATGAAGTCAAGATCGTCATTTTAGTCCAAGCTATATGGGACATGTTGTGCATTCCTGTAGGTTGCAATGCAAACCTTTTTAATGAAGAATAGATGGATGCTTTGGGGGAAGATATGTTTGGGAGAAATTTTTTTTATGAAGATGAAATGAAGGAATGACCGCAAAGAGGAAAAATTTGTTGGCCTCTATCATGGAGAAAATTCAAGAAGGATACGTAGTCTATATTCTCAATGTTGGCTTGGGTTTTTGGCATTGAAAAAGATAAAGAGGTTAGCCCTTTCCAGTTTTCTCTAGGCCTTGTACTCAAAAGAGAAAAAGTGCAGAGACACTATGATTTTTCTAAAGTAATAGCTGGAAATATGAAGCTATAGTTGAGAAACTACAATACAAAGTCCAAATTCAGGTATTCTTTCGTCCTGGACCATTTGTTATTGCATCAAAATTTTGAATGGCTAGGGAGAAATGTGCTAGTATCTAGGACAAATGAGAGAGGTTATATCCAACCAATCTTTGTGTGGACCCCCATGTTCTCAAGGACAAGAGATTACTATCAGTTTGCAGATTGTTTTTTAAGACCAGTGCTGCAAGATCTATTACCTCACCCTCCAGGCCGATTTTCTCAAGAAGTTATTGAATTGATAGAGCACCCACCTATCCTAATGGATTATTTCCTTGGTGAAGATTTTACCTTTGTCAGATTCCATGGTTATCTCATAGAAGTTTTCTGACTCCCCAGATTTGTGACAAATATAACTTTTGCACTAGAAGCTTGCTGACAAGTATCTGCTTTCAACAAAATTTATGGTGCTGGAAGGAATAAAACAAAGATTTTTGATCTTCCCCTTATGATTGCAAAGATCCAAGTGGTATTCAGCAAGCGAAAGGTTGAAGATGAGATCCATAATCATTTGGTTTCTCTAGGCTTGGTCCTCATTTGTGACGAGTGGAATTATAACCCAGATGGGAATTTCAACTTAAGACATGAGTCCACGGGCTATTTTTCAAGAAAGAGGAATCCTACCCAGGAGAGTGAAAAAATATACATTGACATGACCCAAATACTAGAAAGACAGCCAAGATGGCTAATTTTTTATCAACCCTAGATGTAATACCAGAGGAATCTCCTAATGAGAAAATCTCCTAGTGCTTAGTTGAGACAAAAGGGGTGGTCGGAACGGAAAAATGAAGATTTCTAGAGGTTTCGACAAGAAATGAGGAATTTGAGTGCTTTGTTCAGCAACTTCTAGCTCCATGATTTGAGGACATATATGATCAAGAAGCTAATTCTGACAATAGTAATCCTGAGACCAGCCACAAAATTGAAGAGGAACAAGCTCCACTCCTGGTTCCTAGGCCTCAGGAGCTCGACAACTGAAGAATATTGGGATTAGAAGGCCCGCAAGTTCCATCCACATCCCAAGCTCAAAGCAAAGGAAAATAGGCCCGACGATCTCCAAAAGGATCCTCTGCAGCCGCTGATGCTTACCTAACAAAATTTTTCTTGAAAAGGAGATCGAAATGTGATGACTCTAATCGGGAAAAGCGAAGGATGATTCATGACTCAAGTTCCCTTGGTATGTTGATCAGTCGAGAGGAGGAAATGGAATCCGTCTTGCGGAACGTGTCATCGGCTCCAGTTCAGGTTAGTTTCACTCCCCCTCTTCTTCCTATTTTTGTGTCTCTAGTTCAACCCTAGCCCCTTCCTGTTGGAGATAATTCCCCATTTTTGGCTCCTGAATTAATAGTGATAAATGCAAACCCTGCCATTGAAAATAAACCCGCTGAAACTTTTCCGCACAGCGAGAGGGTGTTATCTTCCGTGGCTGCTATTATGCCATTAGTTGTTTCATCTAAAAACCCCATTATGATTTCCAGAACCATGGATTTTTCTATTACCCTTGACCCATCTACTTCAGGGAAGGAACCCCTCCATCAACCTTTTTCTATTTGTACCCCTGTTATTTCTTCCCCAGCTCCTTTTGGTGTTCCAACATTTTCTATGATCACATTGCCATTCGTGTCTCCTCATGCACACGCATCTGAAGTTTCCCCCCACTGTCACCATGTTTGGACTACCCCCTAGTGCTCCCATTACAACTCAGAGTGTTGATGTCCCTTAGACTCTTCAGGGCCATTTCGACGCCACCAAATAGGCCCGAAAGAACAAAAAGATGAAAATGTTTTCAAAGAGTGTCAAAATGCCTGCAGCCAAAAGAAATTTTTTTAATGATGAACATAATTCCTTGCTTATTACCACAATGAGGGCTCTAGTTTCCAAACCCGAAGGACAAATGCAAATGGAGGACTATGAAATTCATGTCGTGGGTCTGGATCTAAGTCAAATTCGCTCATGCGATAAAATGGTCCTAGCCAAAGCCACACAAAACATAGTATATGTTGATTATGAATGACTAGACAGGAAATTAAGAAAGCATGAGGTTGAGTTAGCAAATGTGAAAGGGATAGTGAGTAGGTTGTAGAATGAAGCCCGAGCCAAAGATGCTGAAATAAGCCACATAAAACAAATTCAGGGGAAACAAGGAGATATGTCCAGGTTTCTTGTGGATACCGGAAGTGAAAAGGTTCAGCTTCGTGCTAAAAATGAAAAAATATATAGAGATTTAGCTGATGTCGGATCCCGAAATATCAACGATCTGCAGAGAGTCCATATCGAGGCAGAAGAATGAAGACAAGAAGTCAGAAGACTAAGCTCCAAATTGGAAAAAGCTCTCCTAGAAAAGGGTCAAGTAGAAGAAGATACTAGAGTAAGAGAGGTTCATTGGAACCATGAGTTGACTGTTGCAAGAAGGTTTGGATCTTTGTCCATAATGAGAAGATTAGTGGCTATGCATTGGGAATAGATAGTAGCTAGTGTGTGTGTACTGGGCCCTTCCTTACAGTTTTTAAGGGATGTGTGGGAACTAAATGCCAAAGTTAGCCTAATGGCCAACCATTTTATATAGACATGTTCACCCCAGGTGGCAGACTCCCAAATTTTCATTTCAAAATTAAGTGTTGCACCTCATCAAGCTCTTAAAAAACTAAGAATTCTCGATTGTAGGGTCACCTCCATCAAAGCCAATGAGATTATCAATTGCCACTTGGTTGTAGAAAAATGCAGGAATCATCAGATGATATTGAACAATAGAATCTTTGAGATTAAAAGGGATTTCACCATCCTAGTTGGTTTTGGGTTGCCTCCCCTCCTCTCCCTAGACGAAGATGCACTAACAATGGAGCAAATCAATGAGGCAATCTGACGTAAGATTCAAACCACTACTAAACTCCTAGGCTTGAGTATTGCACCTACGGTGGATGATTTTGAGTGATAAATCCATCCTCTTTCTTAGCTCTATTATCACCTAGGTGCAATCTCTTCCAAATGGGGTTTCATCTCTTTTAAGGAAATTTTTGATCTCGAGCAGGCATGCCGATAGATCCAAACCCTTGTTTTACCAGCCAATGCAGATTGGGAAGCTCATAAAGTCACTTTCATCAAACTCCAAGAGTAGCCAAAGGACTAGGTTCGAATCTCTGCTGAAGCGAAGACCCCTATGAGTTGCCAGAACTGTAAAGGTTTTCTTTTTTGTCTCAGTTGTTTACCTTTTTGGATTTGTATAAATGCCTTTGGTATTGACTATCTCCACGCTCAAAGGAAACATCAAAAAGGTGCACAATATGCCACGTGGTGGTTGCACAACTTCTCCTTTTTATTTTCCTTTCAAAGGAGTTTGAGGACACATGTTTGCTGGTCGAACTTTTCCTTGGGAGCTATATTTGCAGGTTTAGGAGTTTTCGCCATGCTAACATGTCATCCTCTTGATACAGATTATCCACACCAACTATGAAGATATCTAGTCAAGTGTTTTTCCTGAGCTATCTTTTTCCTCTTTTCCCTTCTTGGTTTTTGGTACAAGAGTCTTTAAGTTGGCACCTCGCAGTAATGAGATCAATCAATTGTGTCAGGCAGTTTCTTTTAGGATCTGATCATTTTTTAGGTCTTATCTTTGTTTAAATATCTGGAGGACATTAATGCAGTAGCTAAGGAGTGAATGCAGAGATCTTTTGTGGTCTAACTAAGATTTTGGGATTGGATCGTATGCTATCAATTGACAACACTTGGCAGTCATTACTTTTGGTTGAGGCGGTGCTTTCTTCTTTCAATGGCTATAAAGGAGGGCAATGTTAACTTAAAAAGAAGGATTTTTTTAAAGATTTTGATTTTCCAAAAAAGAGGAATTTTCCAAGAGGAATTGCTTTTCTTTTAAATTTTCTTAGGGTTATGAAATATATTTTAGAAAGTAAGTTATAGAACTACTTTATTCTAGAAAATTATATCTATTGTTTAAACAATATTCAGATTGGCATCTGACCTTTGTTTCAAAGTTTAGTTTTAATTAAAAGCATGAACTATTAAGGGGGATTTTTGAGACTGTGCATGTATCACCTTTTTCAAGTTTCTTTTCTTTTTATTTTCGTTTTGAATGAAACACTGTGTCTTGCAAGCTATATTTTGATAGTTTAAATAGCGGATTTCTATGCTTTATGCTTGTACTGTGAAATATAATTTCAGGAAAATTGGACTATGTCATTGGACTTTTTTGTTATCTTTGAAGTTGTTATTTTTTTGTGCTATGCTGTATTGGGAGAAAAAGTTCTTATAATTTTCTGAAATATTATTCTTTTTCTCTAAGGAATTTTTATGTTTGATCGGACCTCAATGAACACTACCCGTGGAAAGATCTAAAATTCTGCACTGTGCTTGAAGTTAGCCTTTGTTTTTTGTTCTCTTTGCAACAATGAGAGGTTGTGGTGTTCTGTGTCTTCTATATCAATCATAGGAATGTTCTAAGTTTGAATTGTTGTAAAAGCTTTGGCATATCACCTTTCATGTTTTACATTTTCATTCTTTCTTTCTCCCTTATCTCAAAACCCCAAAAGAAGAGCCAACTTTCTATAAAAAACCTGGAGGCATTCAGTGAGACACAATTTGTCCCCCACTTGCTGAATATCCCATAAGACTGTCGGAAAGGCGAAAGCTTTGATGATCAACAGATAAAATAAGGAAAGAAGCACAAGAGGTGGTTATAAGGAATAAAATAAAGGAGTATACAAAAAATTTCACCTTTGTTATTCCAAATTATAGGAAAATATCAAAGAACCAAGGGACACAATAACAGAAGTAGGGGTGATCTACCAATTATACCTACAATGGTTAGGTTTGAAGGATCAAATTATGCAATTGGAGAGTTAGATAACCCAAGTGGCATAGAACCACAACCCTCTCCAAGACAAGGATGAAACAATCAAACCCCAGGTGGAAATCCTTCACTCCCAACAACAACAACTACACATTTAGAGGGAGAAGATCAAGGAGTAGATCAAACAAATGAGGGAAAAAACTAGCAATCAGAGGACATACCTATTAGGGATAATGGGGTAAGCACAAGAAATATCCAAAAATATTAAATCTTTGATAGTATGGTTGAAATAGAGTCAATAATGATTCAAATTTAGAGCCACACTACCACTCTACAATGAGCCAAAATGTAGTGGGCTAAGACACTAAGCCACGTCAAAGGAACATACAAGCATCTCCTTCCCAACTAGGAAACATGTCTTGAGGACAAGACATAATTTTAAAAGGGGGGATGATGTTAGTAGGTCAAGGTCCATAATAGATCTTACCGTAGGCTACCACAAAATGTCCATGAACGATATAAAACACATTAGTTGTAACTAGGGGGAATGTCCCTTCATGGGAATGAACATATCTATGCAATATAAATAAAGTGTGAAAATATATAGAGATAAAGATACATAAAATAAATCTATAGAAGATATGGATATGAGAAGAGACTAAGACCTAACTTTTGTATGTAGCACAATATAATATAAGGAGTTATCTATAATTTTCTTATGAATGAATGTTTCTTTGTTATTAATATAATTTACATGTCTTGTTCATGTGAAGATCCTACGACATATGTGTTGGTATGTGGCGACTGATCATGCTATACTGTATAGCCCATGGTATACTGTACACCCTGGCCCCCTAAAATCTGGAAGCTTCTAAGCTTGTTAAAAAGGGGTTCAGATGGGTATTTCAGTATGATGAAAAACGCGATTATTCACAAGATTGTAATAGAATTTTCCTCCTACTTTTTTGCGTGATCACCGAAAAAGGGAAAAATCAATGAAAAAGAAAAATTTGATTTTGTAGAACCCTAAAATATGGAAGCTTCTAAGCTTGTTAAAAAGGGGTTCGGATGGGTATTTTAGTATGATGAAAAATGCGATTATTACAAGATTGTAATAGGTTTTACTGGATAATAAAAGTATTGGATGGCTACGGTTTGGTGGATGTAGCCGGATTGGGTGAACCACGTTAAATTCTTTGTGTTATGATTTATTCTGTGTGTTTTAGTTTCTTTGTTTATTATATAGATCTGCATTTAATTGTTAGATATCTGCCATTTCTAACCCTAACAAGTGGTATCAGAGTGGGTTGTGTTTCGATTATCGTCTGTAGGAAAGTCTCACGGTTGAGTGGGAGTCTCACGATTGAGTGGGAGCAATGGCAGACGAGGGTAAGAAGGTTGAGAAGTTTAATGGGCAGAACTATCAGTTATGGAAGATGCAGATGGAGGACTATCTCTATCAAAAGGATTTATGGCGGCCATTGGAAGGGAAACCAAGAAACCTAGCAATGTTAGATGAGGGGGGAGATCTTGGATAGAAAGGCTCTTAGCATGTTCGTTTGTGCTGACACAATGGGTGGCGTTCAATATTACAATAGCAAAGACAACTCAAGAGTTGATGGAAACCTGGCGAAGTTATATGAAAATCCTTGCTTCGAATAAGGTATTTCTTATGAAGCGTTTATTTAATATGAAAATGGTAGAAGGTGGGTTGTTCTGATCATTTGAATGAGTTTAATACTGTCACTAGTCAATTAACTTCATGTAAAAGTAAACTTTGATGAGAGTTGGGGCTCTTGATTCTGTGTTCTTTGCCTGAAAGCTGGAATAGCTTGGTAATGGCTGTTAGCAATTGTTTAGTTCAAATACATTGAAGTTTGATGATGTTGTTGGTGTTATTTTGAGCAGAAAAATTGGAAAAGCTTCGGTGGAACATCCATCATGTTTTGAATGTAGAAAGCGAAGGAGAAAAGGAGAGAGAAGCGATTCGAAAATCATGGGAAGTCACGAGGAAAATCAAAGGACAGAAAGGTCCCAATCTAGAAATAAGAAGGGATGCTGTTGTGGTAAGCCGAGGTCATTTGAAGAAAGATTGCTGGTCTCAGAAAAATAAAGGAGACAAAAAGGAAGTAAAGAGGCAAATGTGGTAAGAAGTAATAAATTTGATGAGGATGCTTTGATTCTTTCCCTTGATAATGCGATGATTCTTGGGTGTTAGATTCAGGGGCTTGTTTCATGCTACCCCCCATAGAAGTTATTTTTCTTGATTATGTCCAAGGGATTTTTAGGCTGGTTATTTGGGAATGCCGAACCTGTCAAATTGTTGGAAAGGGAAGAATCAAGATTAAGTTCGCGAGAATGGGAATCATTGGCTACTATGTGAGGTAAGGCATGTTCCAAAGTTAAGCAAAAATTTAATTTCAATAGGGCAACTAGATGATGAAGGTTGTGTTGTTACATTTAGTGATAAAAATTGGAAGGTCACAAAGGGTGCCTTAGTGGTAGAAAAAGGTGTGAAAGTAGGCACCTTATATATTTGTATAGGTCATACTGTTCCTTCTACTTTGGTATTTCTAGGAAAAAGTTGTGTTGAGAATGGTTGATTTGATTCCAGGCGGGTAGAAAGATCCATCTTGGAGTTCTTTGTGGACTAGATGAAACCTTTGTGGCATGTAATAGACTTGGAGGCATATGAGTGCAATTATGAAAGTACTATTCAAATAATGTTTTATCAAGTCTAAAATGTGTTAATATGAGGGTTTATGTAGAAAGTTGTGTGTATGGAAAACAAAAGGAGTTAGTTTCTCAGGATGGGAAACAAAATAAAGGCGAAATTGGAGCTTGTGCATCTACAGTGTATGGGGACGGCTGAGGTGCTCTTCTCGGTGGCTCTGGCATTACATGGTACATTCATTGATGAGTACAATAATAGGAAGGTATGGATTTATTTCCTTAGGCAGAAATTTGATGTATTTGAAAATTTTTAAAAATGGAGAAGCTTGGTTGAGAATGAGACGGGTAAAAGGTTAAAATGTCTTAGATCTGATAATGGTGGTGAGTATTGTAGTAAATAATTTGAAGATTATTGTTCCTCTAATGGTATTCGTAGGCAGAAAACGGTTCCAAGGACTCCACAGGAAAATGGAGTGGCTGAGTGCATGAATAGAACAATAATGGAGCGTGCATGAACTATGAGATTGCATGTTGGGTTGCATAGTGGGAAGAGATTGTAAACACTGTTGTTTATTTAATTAATAGAGGTCCCTCTAATCCTTTGGGTTGTGGTATTCCAGAGGAAGCATGGAAAGGTAAGAAGGTGAGTTATTTAACACCGAAACTAGCCGGTTGTAGGCTTGTTGCACATGTGGAGTTCTAAATAGAATAAAACGATTGGAAATCAAAGAAATATTAATTTGTTGGATATGGCATTGATGAATTTGGTTATAGGCTTTGGGATTGGATAAAATTGCATGAGAAGATGTCGTATTCAATGAGAAGGTGTTGTACAAATGTCATTTGCTCGGCCTTGCTTGAGAAGAAAAGAAAATGATTATCTTTGTGTTGGATCAGTATTTAAACTAATGATGTTAGTGAGGTTCCTCATCTTTAGGCAACATTTCGCTGCAACAAATACCACAAACTCTGTTAGAGCGATCTTCAAGGATAGAGTGAATCGAGGAAAGATTCTCCCTCCCTCTTGTATACTATTTTGATGCTTGGAAATCTTTATTGAACTAGAATATTATAGTGATGAAACTATCGAGGTGGATACAAGGTTGATTAGGAGCATGGAATGGAAGAAGAAATGAGACTCTATGGCGAAATGGGCTTTTGGGAATTCCCATACAGAAGTTACTACTTGTGAGGTAAAAGAGCTTACAAACAAAATGGATTTATAGGCTGAAAGGGGAGGGATGGAGAGTAGAAGGAATTTAAAAGCCGATTAGTTGTAAAAAGAGTTTACATAGAAAAGAATTATTTATTTTGAGTGAAAGGATTTTTTTTCTCTGTTGTTAAAATGACTTCTATTCATATTGTTTTAAGTGTTGTGTTTGTTGAAGATTTACATTTAGAACAAATTAATGTTAAAACCACCTTTCTCCATGGTGATTTGGAAGAGGAAATATATATGGAACAACCACAAGGGTTTGAGGTCAAAGGTAGGAGAAACTAGTGTGTAGATTGAAAAACATATGGCTTGAAGCAAGCACCTACGACGTGTACTTAAAATTTGAAGTTTATGTTGAAGCGAGGCTATAGTGATTGTAATTCAAACCATTGTGTTTATTTTAAGAGATTAGATAATGATAGCTACATTATTTTATGTTTATATGTTGATGATATGCTTGTAGCGAGGTCTAACATGGATCACATAAGGGAGTTAAAACAACAGTTAGAAAATTCATTTTCTATGAAGGATTTAAGAGGCGATAAAGCAAATCCTTGGTATGAAAATTAGAGAGATAGGAAGAAAAGCGGAGACAATTATTTTTATCTCAGGCTAATTATGTTGAAAAGGTGTTGCGGAGATTTCATATGGAGAATGCAAAAGCTGTAAGCACACCTTTGCCTAGTCATGTCAAATTGACTAAGGATATGTGTCCAAAGACACAAGAGGAGGAAAGAAAAATGTCCAAGGTACCATATGCTTCAGCTGTAGGCAGTCTAATGTACACCATGGTATGCATGAGACCGGATATTGCACATCTCATAGGATTTGTTAGCAGGTATTTGATTTATCCCGGAGTTGAGCATTGGAATGTGGTAAAATGGATTCCTATTTAGAGAGGTACATCCAATAATTGTTTATGTTTTGGGGGCTCTAATCTTGATTTAAAAGGCTATGTTGACTCAAAGCATTTAGCAGGATATAGATACCGGTGGGTACCATAGGTTATGTATTTACGGTTGGTGGGGCAGTGAGTGAGTTGGATTTCACCGATTCTGAGGTGGTTTGCTTATCCTGCAGTGATATGTTTGCTACAACGAGAGGGTAGAAAAGGAATGATATGGCTGCAATTTTTCATGGATGAGTTGGGAAAACAACAAGATGGAAATTACTTATTTACAGATAGTCAAAGTGCTATACATCTTGCAAAAAATTCTGCCTTGCATTCTAAAACAAAACACATACAATTGAGATATCATTTCATTCGGTCAGTGTTGGAAGATGGACAGGTCAAGTTGGCCAAGATTCATACAGATGTCAATCTAGCGGATATGTTTACGAAGGCGGTGCCAAGGGAGAAGCTAAGCTCCTCTTAGAGCTTAGGTTGGTGTAAGGTTCAATTCAAGTATAATGAAGGCGGCGGTCCAAGGTACTTATTTCCGGTGGGGCTGGCATGAGTACGGCCAGTCATCATCGAGGAATCGGTCCAAGAATTGGGGAGATTGTTGGTATGTGGTGACTGATCATGCTATCTTGTATAGCATGGTCTAACGTACACCCGGCCTCTGTCCTTTCGAGTGCAGAGTAGCCCAAAACCCTCCTACTTTTTTCGTGATCGAAAAAGGGAAAAATCAATGAAAAAAGAAAAATCCAATTTTGTAGAACCCTAAAATATGGAAGCTTCTAAGCTTGTTAAAAAGGGGTTCGGATGGGTATTTTAGTATGATGAAAAACGCAATTATTCGCAAGATTGTAATAGAATTTTCCTCCTACTTTTTTGCGTGATCACCGAAAAAGGGAAAAATCAATGAAAAAAGAAAAATCCGATTTTGTAGAACCCTAAAATCTGGAAGCTTCTAAGCTTGTTAAAAAGGGGTTCGGATGGGTATTTCAGTATGATGAAAAACTCGATTATTCGCAAAAAGATTGTAATAGGTTTTACATTGGATAATAAAAGTATTGGATGGCTGCGGTTTGGTGGATGTAGCCCGGATTAGGTGAACCACGTTAAATTCTTTGTGTTATGATTTATTCTGTGCATGTTTTAGTTTCTCTGTTTATTATATAGATCTGCATTTAATTGTTAGATATCTTCCATTTCTAACCCTAACAATATGCTTATTTATCTTACTGTATCCTTCAAAGTATAAATTGACTACATAAGAGGTCCTAGGGTATATATCTCTAGACTTTACTTTCCCATCCTTCTTTCCAACAAGCTATATTAGACCATTTTTATTTGAGGACTAGATCACTAACATAAAATTCCCTATATTTTGTGTTTTTTGTAGCTTCAACACAACCTATTTTGATATACCTATAAATTATTTAGTGATTAAGTTGTTTCTCATCAAGAAGTTACAACTCATGAAGATGTGCAACCTTGTATTCTTCATCACTGATTATACCTTGCAAGGAAATTTGCAACAAAGGTAACTAAATCTTAATGGGAATTTAAGCAAATTAACTTCCAAAGAATAGTGAATATGGTGTGACTCCTATTTGTGTGCAAATACTTGGTTGGTAAGCCAACAAGGACTTGGATAGATTTGAAGATGCTAATCTTGACCAACAACATTGATAATATTTTTAATGATCTTGATGATTGTTTTGTTTGATGCTTGAAATTGACCATTACCTTGAGGGTAATGGCAGTAGATTATTTTGTCTTTGATATGTAAGAAAAACAAAGGGATTGGACCTCTCAAATTTTCAAGGACTTACCATTTTTGGTAATGATGGTAGAAAGGATATCAAAATTATAAATGGGATTGTTGAGTATGAGTTTTAATATTTTTTTCTAGTGATATATGTGACAGGGATGGATCTGACCTAGTTAGTGAATTAATTGGTAGTGGTGATAATGTGCTTTTTATTGTTAGAGGAAGAATGATTAATCTTCTTAACAAGATCGAGTTCCTATGAAGAAAAGGGCCAAGGGTTCATGATCAGTTGGAGTGCTTGAAAAGGTGCATGAATTAGATACCCATGTTGACAAGCTACTTATTTTTTGACATATAGAAACACATATTTTTTCATAGTAGGCTAGTAATATCCCATTCTAAGGAGCTTCTTTACCACAACCATGCCGCTTGAGTGTGATCTAAAGATACCATTGTCGACTTCCTTTATCATCATGTTAGCCTTATCTAAATTTAAACATTGTAATAGAGTACCATCATAGCCTCTATGATGAAGAGTACCACCAAGGAGAGTGAAACATGATGCATGTGGGATAAAGGATTTATATTGGTTTTGTGAAAGTTTGGGTGGAAGAGCTTGATTATAAAGGTAAGCGTGGTTATCTTGATATCAAGGGGTTTGTGAAGCAAAAATATAACACACCATATTAGATTCTATGATATCATATGTTGGATTTGAAGTTTTTTCAACCAAAAATTGACACTAATGGGTGTCCCTATCTAGTGAGAGAAGGGAACCAGTTGTTTCCATTGCATATAAAAATTTATTGGTTGCAAGAGAAACTTGCTCAAACTAAACATTTAAAAATAATGATTGAAGCAATCAACCATACTCTTGTAAGGGATGAACTTGTTATCTTTGGCAAGGTATTCAAATGTTGAAGCTGTAAAATATTAAATGTTCCACTATATATTTAGTCTAAGACTTGAGAGGAGAGCCTCACACTTAGTGATATGGTTGGAAAAAAAATCAAGTTTGAAAGCTTTAGGGATGAGGTATGATTGTAGTGTAAGGAAAATGATCCCTACCCTCAAATAATGAGTGGTGAAGGAGTTATCAAAATAAAGGTTGCATTTAGGCGACTTGTCAAGTGATATAGTGGAATCATCTAAAAAGATAATACATAAGGGTTATATATTAGTCGAAGGTTCTTCTACTAGTTTATCTACAACTATTTGTTCTTTGATGGCATTTTGAATGACATATCAATGTAAAACTCATTGAGCAACATGACCCACTTTTCCATTCTTCTTGTGAGAGTTGTCTTTGATAGTAGATATTTGAGAGGATCAATTTTGGTGATGAGGTGTCTTCTTTTTTATTAAATAGGTGAAATGTGTTTTGAAGGGACCCCAAAACCCTTCACAATAAGTGTCATCTAGTGAAAATATAGACAACTATGGAACTATAGTCAAGCTGCCTCCTAAAAATAACTAGGTTTTGATAGAACCTAAAAAAATTTACACTTTTGTAGTGAAGTTGTCAACACCTATACAACCCCATGCCACTTGCTATAATTTTGAGCAACCTTATACAAGGTGTGGGAGAAAAAAACATATCTAGGAAGACCTATCTTCCTTTTTTGAACAATCTTCCAAGAACCATCATCCTCCAAAGGCTTAGAACAAGGGGAGAAGGGAGGGCTAGCCTTTGTTGAAGATCTATATTTATCCCTCATAGGTGTTGACGGTAAAATCAAATCTTTTATCACACCATGATTTATAGCCTCAACATCTAGTATTAAAGGGTCCAAAATTGGAGTAGCCAAAACCATGAAGGGTACTCCCCTTACAATTTGAAACTCACAACAACAATAAATAATTGCACAAAAAAAATACAAGAAGGAAGCAAAGATTTTCTATTATCACTAAAATGAAAATGAAATTACAATATTACAATTGCCATTACATGGGCTTTCTAATTGCATAAATTTTCAAATCAGAGCCACCATCTACACTGCTCTGCCTCCCTTCTGTAACCCTCATTCACATCCTTTATTTGGGAGGTATAACCACCCTAGAATCTTCTAGAAAGTATAACTTCCTTAAGAAGCTATTTCAAAATTTTATTAATTTTAGTAGTGCAACTTCACGGAGTCGTAACTTTTGATCCGACTATTGGATTTCCAATTATAACTTATGATAGGACTTAAAAAAAATTTAGTGGTTCTATGGTTACGTTCAAAATTTTGGGTTTTAAGTGGTCTTTTGAAGGGTAGGGTTTCATTTTTCATATGCTTGGGTTCATCCTTAGGGCTAAATCCCCCCTAAAACCTTGACAGTGTAAGCCTTAACCTTTTATTCTAATCGTTCGTTGACATGATATGGCCAGTTCTTGGTTTGTTATAAAATAACTTGAGCCATTGGTGATGTTAAAAAATTGACCCTTTTTTCCTAGAAATATTATTCGCATTCATTCTGAAATATTTGCTTAAGTCCTAAGTTTAGTGGGCTAATAAACTTCATGTCTTATTTCTGAACTTTAGACCTAGGTTCAAAATATTTTGTCTATGTCTAAATCAAATAACCTAGGGATGGAACCACTTTAAGTTATAAACTTAAAGCATCTACATTAAAAAACTCTTTAGGACTTAGACTGGCCCCAGATATGTCAGATACTTAACTCTTATTGGTTCCCCGCTATCCCCCAACAATAAAATATTCAAGGAAAAAACAATGGAAAACTACAAGATAGTGCCACGTGTTTCATCTTTATAATGGGCCCGACAAGATTATAAAGGATGCTAGTGGTGGGCCTAACAACTAAAATGGAAATATACAAATGCAATCAAGATTGTTCCCCACCATCCCACAAGAGGTATTTAATTAGATCTAAGATGCATGCAGGATAGCGAGTAGCTGGCATGTGGCTTCATCTAGAGCGTTCAATGAACTATTGTAGGAGGAAAATATTTCACCAAATATTTCAAGTGACTTAGGAAAAGCTAAGGATCATGCTACTAAAGGGATTTGAAACTTTATGGTTAAAAGGTAATTGAGATGTTATAATCTCATCCATCTATCTTGCAGTGATTTAAGACATATGCTGAAATATTTCTAAGTATGGCCATAATCTTGGAAGGTTAAAAGGGCACACAATTTGGACACACAGAATGATTTGGTAACTTTTCCCACTTTCCTGCAACCATTGATCTACTTCCCAAAAAAATCATGTAGGATTGTAGGGAAGCGACACATAAGCATTTTTAAAGGCTTTCAAAGGATGGTGGAGCCCATGGTGATGATGCAAGGCTTCTCCACATGGAATTTTCTCATTGGTATGATGTTGAAGTCAATTTGAGTCAAGTTTTCAAACTCAATTGACTCCATTTGAGCTATCTGATGATGCAAACCATCACAAGATCAACGACTATGATTTAAAATTGTGAAACTAGGTTGATAGAGCTATTGTGGTTCACGTGAGTGAGTAGTAATGGTGGACATGATGTTTTCTCACCAAAATTAAAGGAATCTTTCACCATAAAAGCATGATTTAAAGCATAATTCATAGTTACCAAAGCATCCCAAAGAGAATTGAAGATTGTTCCTACGGAGTATGAGGTTTTAATGACCAAGAACTAGGGTTTTCTATAATTCAAACACCAGTAAGTGAAATTTACATCCTTTGTACCAAATTTCCTTTGAATTTGTGTGTATTTTCTAGTTTTGTGCTTATAATTGCTTGTTGCATTTATTTTAAGGTTTGATGTTCATTGATTAGTGTCAAATTGATTTAAAATTCACCCTTTTTTGCATACACCTTTTTAAGAACAACTAAACCAACTTCCAAAAACCCTAAATTTCATTTTATAAAGCCCTAAAATGGCACCCCCAAAGGCCCAAACCTTTGGTTCTAACCCCAAGAGAGGCATTCATGAGAATGTGTTTGACCAATTGAAGTGTTCAGATGCAACCATGGAAACAATTCAAGGTAAACTATTGTTCCAAGGCTAGGAGCAGAAATAGGGCATTATAGATAAACAATACACCATAAGTGATGTAGATTTGAAACATGTCTCAGGATGGAAATTGTTTAAGTACTGGTTCAGAAGGAGAAATTCTAGGGTTTCTACTTGTAATGGGCTGAGAATTGACATGGGAAAGCTTATAGTACCAAATTTCTATTTAGACGTGGACTTGCTCAAAGCCATTGTTGTAAAATATAATACATACATTAGGGTTGTAAGGTCAATTACAAGAGTTGAGATGGTGAAGTTGAGCCAAGAGGGTTTTATTGAGATTTTCAACCTCAACCCTGATGCAATTGAGCCAATCAATATTGAAGCTCTGAGAAAAGAGTATGAAAAAATAGGAACACCTCAAAGTGACAATTTTACAAACTTCATGGTAAAGGGGAAGGGAGGGATCAAAATGAAGCTCACATCTACTAACAAAGATCCCTTTCCAACTAATATGTTTGAATACTAATTTTTCAGAACATTCCAAACACTATGATATATTCTAGGGTTTGATCTTCCACAAAGAATGCCCAAGGATTACATGTATATGGCAGCCAATATCCAACATGTGATGGAAAATAAATTGTATGACTTTGCTACCTACTTGTTTGATGAGATTCACAAGGTTCTGATAGCCTTAAAAATGTTGAGACTGGAGTAAGATGTTGGTGGTATTCATTATTATGCCACATGTTTTTGGCTAAGGGAAAGTAGTTTGGGAAAGAAATGCCATTGAATTTGAGAAATGAGAACAATAATTCCCTTATAGTCTAATGTTGGACTCATCATTTAGATAAGCATGATCACAATTCTAGTTTTGTTTCTATTTCAAATATTTTTTCTGCAAAGTTGAAGAGCTATTTGGTAAGGGATCTCCAAAGAATTCCCAAAGAATTGCATGACTTCCCGAGGCCCAAGGAAAGAAGGCCTGACTTGGGCATTGATCATAACTAGGGGGATGTCATTCCTCATGCCACCTGCACTATTCTAAGAGTATATGGTACTAATGTAGATCCTTATATGCTACCAAGGTTTTTCCACTCATAATAGGTTTCTTAGAAGTTATGTGGAAACTTGGACACATTGAAGATGTATTTTTGTCAAGACAAAAAAAGGGAACTCTTTTCCCTACATACATTGTATTTCAGAATTTGTAATGATAGAGGGATGGAGGAATATCCTCAACATGATTTCACCTTTGAAGATGAAGAATTGTAGAGCAATAAATCATGACCCTGAAGGATCTGTTGCAGCCTTGAAAACAAGAATCAAGGCAGGTAAGATTTGGCATGTCCTTGATTATCTTGAAGATATCATTAGGAATGAGTTTGATTTGTAGAAGGAAGAGAATGGGAAGGTGAAATGGTTAGAATTTTCCAATGGAGAAAACAAGAAAAGAGAAGGATCCCAATTTCAAGGGATCTTATATGGATGTTACAGATCTAATGCTAAGAATTAAGACTATATTGTAGAATTTTGACAGAGTTGTGGGGAAACAACGAGAGAAGATTGAAGTTCAAGATAAGGGGAAATCCACCATAGTTGAGGAGAGACCTTCATACCAACTATCTAAAACACAATATGTCTTCTCAAGAAGAAGACAAAAGGAGGTGTGAGAAAAGAACGGAAAATTGCTACTCCTACACAATCTGAGGAGTCAAGGCCATCTCCCTCTATGCCACCCTTGCCACCATCTCCACCACCTTCATCCCTTGTTCAATACTTTATTGATTTGCATTCACTACCAAGAGAGCGTTATCCTAAGAGGAGAAAAATTGAACAAGAACCAAGGTTAGTTGACTACCCTCTAGACTCAAATGATGAGGTTGTCGTGACCTCCGATGATATAATGCAAAACATGCCATCACCTACAAGAGGGGTAGAGTTTTCAGTTCGACAAAGAAAGATAAAAAATGCATTATTAACTAGATTGGACAATGCAAATGATGTAAGAGAGAAGTCATGCACTAATTTTATGAATGATGATACATTTGTGAAGATAGATGCATTCAATGAATATGTGTGGAGCACCAGAAGAGATGAATATGGGAACATAATGAAAGATGAAATGGCCAAGTCCCATGAACTACCTAGAGTAGCCATATCTGAAAGGGTAGTGGAAAAAATGAAGGCTAAGAAAAAAGAGCTCACACCTGCAAAAGGGAGGACTTGTGAGAGAGAGTGGTGTACTCTTGCATGAATGGGATTTAGTCTCTACTATTACTTTTGATACCATTAGGAGGTAGATTTCACAAGTTTATGTATCTAATGAGGAGGCTTTGGTTGCATTAAAAGGATTAGAATTTAGCACACAATGGAACACATTAGCTATTTGGGCATTGGAACCCAATACCAATAAGCTTGAGGTTGCAAAACCTATTTCTAATTTGAGAGTTTGACTAATAATCAAAAGGGTTTCAGATACTCTTGCAGTAGAAGTAGCTACCATGGTAGTGAATGTTGCACACTTCAACAAGGCTATTGTGGAGTCACTATAAGAAAAGTGTGATCAAGAGACTAAAAAGTAAAATTATTTATTAATTTATTATAATAAAGATAAGCATAGGATCTCAAAGTTAGAGTTACAAAATGAGATGCTATTAAGCTAGCAACAAGGGCAATCAGTGCCACTCATGCCACAAGTGCAAGGTAATATTCCATCTTCTTCACTATTTCATCTTGTCCTTTCACCTCCTCTCACATCTATGGAAATGGTGGTATACAATGAGGAAGATGTACCAATTTCACATATTGCCCAAGGTACTTCAGCAACACCTCCCCCACTAGGAAGAAAAGTAAGAAACATGGAACTAATTGAGAAGTTGGAGGCATATGAAGAATTTTTTGAATTATATAATGATAAAAACATTTTTAATGTTTATAATATCCTAGAACATGTTTTAGGGAAAGCAATAAAAAGATTCAATAATGTTCATTCAAAGTATTCTTTGATGTTCAATTCAATAAATATGTTTGAAAGGGATAGATCAGTTGCTATTCCACTAATGCAAATATGGGTTCCAAGGCTGAGTGAATTGAAGAGAATTGTTATAGGGTCAATACATGATAAAAAAAAACCAATGCAAATTTCCCCTACATATAAGGAAATAAAAGAAATTATTTATTTTTAAGGGTTAGTGGATCAACTAGAGAAGAGGATCAGAGCATTGCTCCTATAGTTTGATGAGAATGATCTTGGCCTCTTGCCAGACATTTTTAATAATAATGGAGTTGTCAAAGCATTTGAAGAGTGGAGAGCTCACATGGATGATGTTGTTGTTGTAGAGGCTACCTTAATTTGTGAGCATGGAAATTTCAAAATAGATATGTTAAAGGATAGGATGAACAAGTTGTCTATCACTAGCACATTCGTAGAGGAGTTTGAAAAAGATGCAAATCAGATGATGAAGAAGCATGGTCCTTATAGAACAAAGTTGGATGAATTCATGGACTTCAATTGGCCCTCAGAAAAGGACTATATTGTTTGGGAAAAGAAGTACAATGATATTTATGATTTGTAACCTTCTTCAATGGTGATGTGGCAACAATTTTTGTCTAGTTGGTAGTTTTCAAAGATCTTCAAGGGCACCAACAAATGTGTTTTGTCATCTTTGACAACAAGATTTTTCCTTCACCAATCAACTTAACTTTCTTGGGTCCACAACAAGAGGAATGAAGAAAGGAAGTGACACAAGTACAAACCAACTACTTCAAATAACTTGGGAAAGAATGATGGACGTAACAAATTTTGTAACTACTTTGCACTCAAAATATTCCCTCCACGAGCTTGCAGTTGCACCTATATTTTGAAATGTAAGTGAGTGTCAAGTGAAAATGTGACATGTGTAATGGCCCAAAGATTTTTTCTCCCTTTTTTTATAAAAGGGAATTCAAGGCCATTCACATGGGTTGTTGATTGATTTTCTTGAAGAGATTTTTGTAATACAGAGCGCATATACTTTTATTTCTAAGTCTTTCTCTAGGTTTTGAGTTTTGAGTCTTTATGATTGTTAATGTTGAATAACAGTACTATCATTTCTAGAATATAATGGCATACTTCCAAAGCCAGTGTTCTCCTATTGTATATTTCACATGAATTATGAATGAAATGAATCAAATATCATTCAATTCATCTTCATTGTCTTTGATTTGAATGTTTATTTATTGTTAATTCACTTGTTGAAAGAATGAGTTAAATTTTATTTAACAAAGATAAAGATTTATGTGAATTTATGTAGGGATCATTTAGGTTTAATTGGTTTAGATTTATGAGTTCAATGTTTTAATGCATCATTAAGTAGTTTTGTTATGTTTAGATGGAACGTTGTTATATGTTTTCAATTGCATTGGTTGAAACTCCATACCCTAGGATTGTTGGTATTAAGGTGTCTCAACCTTAGAGTCCTAATATTGATTTGATTTGATGTATTAATGTATTTATTTTATTATTTAATTGCCTATGGTTTCATGTCACAAATTGGGACCCACCGACTGGGTGGCATCCCCATTGGAAGTGATTTTATGACACATAATCATCCCAAGTGGACATAGGAATCCCCCTTTGGAATCTATGACACATGAAAAATTCTATGACATGTCATAAGGAATATTTGAATGCATAGAGAAAGTTGGTGCCCAAGTTGGGCTATGATAGGATGTAAGAGAATCAATTATTTTTAGTCAGTTATGACAGATTCACTTATGGATCCTATGATAGATTTTATGGAAGATTTATGACATATTCTATTACAGTTGTAAGGCATATGTCATAAGCTATTTTTAGCATATTCTAGGTGCCCAAGCTTGGAAGAAGAATATTTGCATATTTGACAAGTGTAAGGGGTGTAAGGGAATATTGAACATGTGTCCAAATGCATGTGTATGGTGTGGAAGAATGTGCCATGTGGTTTTGGATGTCCCTCACCTTCTAGATGCTTCTTGAAGCTTGTATCACTCTATTTATTATATGCCTTGTGTTGTAGAATGCATAGTTTGTTTGCAGGTAATGAAGTGTTGTTGGGTTAACTCTAGAATAGGTGTTTGTGTTGAAGCAATTATGTAGAAGCTTTGTTCTTGGGCTATGTTGTAACTCCTATTTGAAGTAATATAGAAGTACTATGATTTTGTAGGGTGGGGTTTTTTACCTAAAAGGGTTTTACCCACTTATATCTGGTGTATGTTATATTGTGTACTTATTCTATTTCCATTATTCTTTATGTGCTTCTCTTGTGTTAATTGTTAAAGGTGTTAAAATGTAAGTTTTTGTAACTCTCCCCTACTTAGATTAGTGTAGGAAGTTGTTTCTACTCACCTGAATTCCTTTCAAGGATAAGACATTGATCATTTTAAGTTGTGTTTGTGTTGCATCTTCTTGGTCTTTCACAAACAAATACATTTAAATTATTATATCTTTACTTTTTGTTTGAAAATGTATGTTGAAGTGAAGTTCTACCATATTCTCATGCTTTATACTATTAAATTATGTAAAGGATTAGCCAAATCTTTGAGGTTTTTCATCTATCAAGTGACATATAGGAGAATATATCTGTTAGTTTACAATGTATGAGGTAATTGGCACAAGAGTATCTTAAAGTATATTGTTGGGATCACCTTCCCGAGTTTTGCATAGCCTAAAGTGTAGAGGGAAAGTTTTACAAACTTTCACTTGTTCATTGGCCAATCCCTCCAGATAGCTAACCATTGGAAATGAAAAATCCATAGGCTATCTGTAAGATCAACTTGGGTATTTAAAAACACTAACAGATTGGCAACTCTACTAGGGAAAAAACTTGTCTAAATTATCTAGTTCAAGATTATATATAGTTAGATTCATTTAGTTCATTGTTCTTGACTATGTTAAGAACAATTTCTTACAAATTCTTATCAGAAGTCAATTTTGTATTTCATGTGTCGAAGTTCTTGCTCTCATTTTTTATTTTTTGTTAGGACGTGTTCTATTCTCTCAGTATTTACAAAGCCTCCCTGGGAGTTATTAAATATTTTAAATTCCCCATTAAGTGGGTGGTGAATCTAAAGTCTCTTGTGCCAATGCATTGTTAATTTCAAATAAGACAGACAGAGAGAGAGAGAGAGAGAGAGAGAGAGAATTGTGAGATTCATTTGAAGTCATGAGAGTAATCAAAAGTAATCCAAGAAGCATCAATAGTAAAAACTAGAAGGAGATTTTCTGCACAATCCCAAGCAATTATGGAAGCAAAAGAATGCAAAAAAAAGTAATTTTTTCAATCCTCCTAATCTAGAACCTCCAAATATGAATGAATATTTATATAAAATATAGTATGCCCCTTGAAAATGAAGAAAATATTGTTACAAAAGAGACTACTAATAATAGTCAACCTGGTCCAAATCTTAAGGTTTCTAAGTAATCTAAGCCATGGAAGTTTTTTGATAGGAATGTTGATGTTACCTTGGTAGCTCGAAGGTAAAATCCTAGAGCTACATCCATTCAAAATAATCAAGGATTTGACCCAAATAAAAGATCTCATAGTAGAACCCCTGACCCTTTTTCACAAAGGGAAGTGTTGAACCTCACAAATTATACTCCCAAGCATTCAGATTGAGAGGTCACTCTAGAAAATGAGGAGGACTTAATACAATATATGAAGGCACTTCAGGAGGAAGCCATAAGGCTTGACAAGTTAAGATCCAAACAAGAAAAGGAGAAGGAGGAGAAATTAAAGGTTGTTATTTATGAGAGAGATCAGTTGAGAAGGGTAGAGAGGATGACATTGATGGTTGATCAAGAGCCCATTCTTGCTACCACTTACCTACATGTCCTTACTCCTAATCACGAACACCTTATTGTGAATGTTCCTATTGGGACAAGTACTACAAGTACATACACTAGTTTCATTGTAACAACTACAATTGCAGATACTTCTACTACCACTAAATTTTTTTATCTTGTAGACACAAAAAAAAGACATGTAGGTCAACCTAAGGGATCTACCACAACAAGTGTCTCATCTAGTACTATCCCTGCAACAATAGTCCTTGACTTTGTAAATTTAAAAATGTTGTTAGAAAATGAGTAGCTACAAAGAGAATTGGATAGGTTACAAATCGTTACTACAAATACAAAGATGCAAAGGAAAATTTATTTCCTAAAGTTTCCAATTCTAGATCCCCAACTTTCTAGTTCTCAAAATCCACCACATTCTAAACCACAAATCACCCAAACTACTGGCATGCATATTTTTTCCACTTCTAGTCAATCCATTCCGCTTTCCCAACCACAAAGCACTTAGTTTGGTGGCATTATTCCCAGTGGAAGTCAAAATACTAGTCATCAAGGTGGTGGTAGAATTCTCACTGGTCAAGGAGATCAATTCACCAAAAGACCTATGAAATTATATAGATATAGGAAATTGTGATTCAATGGAATACCTGGTTATCTAAACCCTTTCCCAAATGACATAAGAAATGTGCTAGTCAGATTATCTGGCAATAATGCCATAAGTGGGGAAGATTAGTTGAGGTCATTCAATAACATGATGGATGAATTTGAGGTTGAGAATGAGGATGTGATGATGAAGCTTTTTATGCAATCACTCATTGAAGATACTAGAGATTGGTATAGAGCCTTTCCAGTTGAAAGTATTGGATCATGGGACGAATTTAAAAGAGTGTTAAGAGAAAAATGTGGTGATAAGACTAATCCTAGATTCATGTTGAATGAGTTTAACACCATTACTAAAGGTCATAATTAGATGATCTATGATTTCAACATAAGATTATAGAAGGCTATGCATAGAATCCCAAATCATTTGAGACCAAATGAACATGTATGTTTGGTTGCATATAGTAATGCCTTTGACTCAAAAATGGGATATGTTCTTAGAGATAAAAACCCTCAGACCTTAAGAGATGCTTACAAATTTGTTTTACATATTGAAAGCAACAAAAGAGCTGTTGGTAAAGTGGGGAAAAGAGACGTAATTTTTTTGAAGAATCCCAAACAAGAGAAGGGATCTATAGAAAAGGGATCTTTTGTTGAGGACAAATTGGATAAGATCATGAGCATTGTGAAGGATTTGAACTATAGAATGGTCAAACAAGAAAAAGGATTGGGAAATGACAAAACTTTCAAAGAAATGAAAGACCTCCTAGATTACATGACCAAACTTACAATACCAATTGGCATAATGGAAAGAAAATCCAAACTAACTAGAAGAATACACAAGGTAAAGTTCCCCTAGATCCATTAAAAAAGAACTCTACAAATTTTGTTGATGAAGCCCCATGGTGCATTGCTTGTCAATTTCCACATTCTTCTCATCAATGTGTAGTAGAAAAATGCTTGAAAGAGGAAAAAAATGGACCTAATGGTTATGATTCATCCCATGGAAATGATGAATAAATACATGTGCTCATAAATAGATCAAATTTTTTTGGTGAAGAATGTTCCTTTGATGAAGAATCACATGAAATAGATATTGTTAATCAGAGACACAAATCAAATTTTGTACTTTAGAGATAGATGAGCTAAATGTGCTTCTAAGAAGACCATCAGATGAAGAAATTGAGAGAATGATAGCTACAATAGTTGCACAGGATAAGAGTACTTACCATTTGAGAAACAAAATTGTAAATGGTGATCAAGGTAAGGATGGTACATTATTCATCAAGAAGCAGAGTGGAGAAAAGAAAGGGACTACACCAAAGGTTAAAGTGGATGAGGCTAAGATTAAAGATAATAAAGGAAATAAAATATGGGCTATGAAAAAATGAAACAAAAAAGGTTGATGATGGTATTGTGTCTTCAGTTGTGAAAGTAAAAGATCAAAAGTAGAAAATGGAGAAAGGAAAGAAGGATGGTCAAAAAAGGACTGAGGAGAAATGTGAAAAACAAAGGGATAGAGTTGGTGAACAAGGTAAAATATCTCATGATATGGCTAAGTTTACTTATGTAGATATGTTTTAGTTTCTATCTCAAGTTAAAATCATAGTCCCTTTGCTTGAAATTATGAGGATTGATGAGCATAAACAAAAGGCAGTCACTCTTATCAATGGTATGGCTACAACTTGTAATGAAAAGAGGGTGTCTACTCAGCCTAAAGTGAGTAGAAATGAATTAAGTAATGAAGTAGAATGGGTAATAAATGATATCCCTCAGATCTACCTGGGTTCCACCATTACATCTTGTCCAAGCTAGGTAGATCCATTTTATGTAACTCTTATCATTGATGGGAAGTTGGTGAAGAATTGTATGATTGATTCAAGAGCTTCATCCAAAATTATTCCAGTGGAGATAATGAAAGAAATGGGATTACAAATAAATAGTGCATATGTCAAATGTTATGCCATGGACTCTAGGGAATTACTAGTTATTGGAGTTTTTCCATTTAGACTTGTTGTCCTCCTGACAAAAAAATTACCATGAGTATCATAGTGGTGTTCATTCCACCTAACTATTGGATGTTATTATCAAGAAAGTGGAGTGCATCCATGGGAGGGAGCATGCAATGTGATATGCCATATTCTACCTTTCCAATTAAGGGAAAGGATATAAAACTCATTAGAGAGCCAATAGCTCCACACATGATAGAATGCATTGCTCAAAAAGACAAGATTCATTTTGTTGATATTGGCATAGATAACTTCATAATAGAAGAGTTACAAAAGGAACAAGGCAAGCAACATGCACCTTTGGAGAAGGAAATATTGCAACAAGAAAATAATGATGAATTGTGGACCATGTATTTTGATGGTGCTTGTTCAAAAGAAGGATCAGGTGTAGGAGTGATACTTATCTCTCCTAGTGGTAAGACTTTCAAGTTTTCATTTTCTCCATTATTTGTATGTACAAATAATGTAGCTGAGTATGAAGCTTTGATACTAGGATTGAGACGAGCCAAGAAGCATGGCATTAAGAAATTGAGAGTCATTGGTGACTCAAAATTGGTTGTTTCCCAGGTCATATTCAAATTTGCATCTAAGAATAAAAGAATGAAACAATATAGAAATGATTTTTGGGATTCCATTGAATAATTTGATGCTTTCAGTATTAACTGGCTAGAGAGAAATAAAAATGTTGTGGAAAAATTATTTGTCGACATTGCACTCTGACCAGATGATATAACTTTTGCAAGCATCTCCAAAGTTGAGGTGCAAACAAGATCATTAGTTCCTGACAATATACAAAACTGGAAAGTCTTCAATGATGATGAAGACATATTGAAGTTTTTGAAATGCATAGATTAGTATGAGAGTTAGGAAATTAATTTTGGGGAATTTATTGAGGTGGTAGATGGAAAAGAAACTGTGTTTGGAAATGAAGTAATCCATATTAAGACTAATAAGATTCCAAATGGTCTAGTGGCCTTAGAAAGGGTTTTTGATGGCCATGATAAAAGAAATGCCAAAAAAACATCCACCTATCAAGAATATTTAGAAGAATTAAACGTGGGTACATAAAATTCCCTAAAAATGGTATATGTGAGCAAAAATATGAAGCCCCAAGTTGAAGCAATGTTGATTTCTTTACTCAAAAAATAAAGGCATGCATTTTCCTAGTCATATGATGACTTGAAGGCCTACATATAGGATTTTTTTCAACATGTAATTCCTCTTAAAGCATATTCTAAACCTTTTAGGAAAAATCAAAGGCCTATCAACCCTACTTTGGCACCAAAAATGTAGGAGGAGTTGATGAAATTAAGAGATGTAGGAATCATCAAGCCTATTAGACACTCAACCTGGGTGTCCAATCTTGTGCCAGTAAGGAAAAAAAATGGTGACATTAGGCTTTATATTGATTTCAAAAACCTAAATGTGTCATCTTTGAAGGACAACTATTAATTTCCTAATATGGAAGACATGTTACAAAAGGTGATTGGTTGTGAACTATTGTCAATGATGGATGGTTTTTCAGGATATAACTAGGTTAAGGTTGAGGAGTTTGAGCAATATAAGACTGCATTCAAAACTCCTAGGGGCACCTATGTGTATGCCAGAATTCATTTTGGCTTGAAAAATATTGGTGCCACATTTCAAAGAGCTATGGATGCAGCTTTCTTAAATTTTATAGAAATATTCATGGTACTCTACTAGGATGATTTGATTGCTTACTTCAAAAAGGAAGAAGAACATTGTATGCATTTGGAGAAGATATTCATTAGAGCCTTGGAGTATGAAATATCCCTCAATCCTAAAAAGTGTGCTTTTGGGGTTACTGAAGGAAAACTACTAGGACATATAGTGTCCAAGGAAGGAGTGAGGATAGATCCAGAAAGAGTGGTTTTAATTGACAAAATTCCTCAACCCAAAAGTGTGAAAGGAATACAGTCTTTCTTTTGTCAAGTGAACTTTCTAAGAAGGTTTGTAACAAACTTTTTAGAAATTATAAGACCTATTTTAAATTTTTTGAAGAATGAGAAGATAGCATGGAGTGAAGAGCCATCTAAGGATTTTATAAGCATAAAAGAGGAAATTAAGGAAGCACCAGTATTGAATTCTCTTGATTTATCTAAGCCTTTTCAATAATTTTATTTTTCTTCGTTTCACACTATAGCTGCAGTGCTTCTACAGAAAAATAATGAGGGGTATGAGAAACCAATTGCCTTTTTAAAAAAATCATTGCAAGTTGCAGAGATAAAGTATGATATGAATGAGAAGCATGCATATGCTTTGGTGAAGGTAATAAACAATTTAGGACTTATCTGGTTGGTGCAACAATTATTGCATATGTGCCTACAGTTGCTATCGAGGACATTTTTACTCAACAAGAAGTTATTGGAAGAAGGTGTAGATGGATCAACCAAATACATGAATTCAACATTGACATTGAGATCACAAAGCTTGTGAGGGGATAGGGATTGGAAAAATTGATGGCTAAGTCAAATTTAGAGGCCGATCAAATAAATAATGTTGATGTTATTAATGTATATCCTATTTGTGATATGTAGAATTTTGGGTGGTACAAACATATTGTACACTATTTGCAAAATTTATCATGCCCTGAAGGGATGGAAAATAATAAAAAAAGGACATTAAAGCTCCATGCCATCAAATATGTGATTATTGATAATGAACTATGGTGGAAAAGTATGGATGGTGTATTTCTCAATTGTGTAGATGGACAACAAGCCAAATACATTTTGAATGAAATGCACAATGGTGTATGTGGTGATCATTATATGGCTAAAAAAAATACTTATAAGGTTATGAGGGAAAGTTTTTGGTGGCCAACAGTCTTTAAGGATGCACAAAAATTGGTGAGAGCATGTGATGCAGGTCAAAAGTTTTCTAGTAAGCTAAAAATTTCTAGAAACTTACCTCTTAGGCCAGTTGTAGTGCAGGAACCATTCCAACAATGGGGGATTGATTTCATTGGTGAAAGTGTAGAGAAGTCAAGTGGAGGAAAGTCATGGATACTGGTAGCCATGTATTACTTTACTAAATGGATAGAGGTCATTCCCACAAAGAAGGCCACTAGTAAAGTGGTTACTGGTTTTTTGATGAATAATATTTTGACTAGATTTGTTGTACCTGAGAAACTAGTAACTAATAATGCTATGTGTTTTTAGTTGGAAGAATTTTTTTACTTTTGCAATAAGTATGGGATTTCACTCTCATATTCATCCCCTTATCACCCACAAGGAAAGGGACAAGATGAGTCTAGTAATAAGAGTTTGATAAAAATTATCAAAAGGGTGATAGAGAAAAAAAAAAAAGGGATTGGGACTCCAAGTTAAGACAAGCTCTTTGGGCTGAAAGAGTAACTATAAAGAAGGAAACAAGGAAATCACCATATGAATTAGTTTATGGACTTGAGGCTAGGATGCCTACTAACAATTTTTTGCAAGTGTACAAATTCATCCAAGAGTATGAAGATGATATCCCAGATGAAATGTAGATAAGAATCAACGCTTTGGTTGAAGCCATACTTCACTTGAGGTATGTTATATTTCCATGTACAATGTATTTCTATGTATAGGTTTGTAAATAGGTTTTGTTTTCACCTTGTCTAGGAGTCCTCTAGTTTTTTTTGGGTTTATCTATGTTTTGTGTGGTCTACTCTACCTTGAGATTTTGGGTTCTCGCTTTGTTCATGTTGAAAAAACATCCCCAACAAGAGTGCCATTGATAGGACTTTGAAAGTTTTAAGTGGTTCCATGGTTACATTTCAAAATTTTAGGTTTTAAGTGGTATTTTGAAGGTTAGGGTTTCACTTTCCATGCACTAGGGTTCATCCTTAGGGATAAAACCCTCCTAAAACCCTAACATTGTTAATCCTTGACCTTTTATTCTAATCATTCATTGACCTGATAAGGCCAATTCTTGGTTTGTTATGAAATAACTTGAGCCATTGGTGTTAAAAAAAAAACCCTTTTGTCCTAGCAATACCGGTCGCATTCATTATGAAATATTTGGTTAAGTCCTAAGTTTAGTAGGCTAATAAATTTCATGTCTTATATCTAAACTTTAGACCTAGGTTCAAAATATTTTGTCTTTCTAAGCAAATAACTTAGGGATGGCCACACTTTAAGTTATAAACTTAAATCATTTTCATTAAAAACTCTTAAGGACTTAGCCTGGCCCCATGTATGTCAGATACTCAGCTCTCATTGGTTCCCCGCCATCTTGTAGAAATAAAATATTCAAGGAAAAAACAATGTGAAACTACGGGATAGTGCCACATGTCTTGTATTTATAATGGTCTCGACAAGCTTATAAAGGGTGCTAGTGGTGGGCCCTTCATCTAATGGTTGAGATGGAATTATATAGATACAATTTGAAATATTCCCCACCGTCGCATGAGAGGTCTTTAAGAAGATTTGAGATGCATGTAGGACAATGGGTAGCTGACACGTGCATCATTTGGAGCACTCAATGAACTATTGCAAGAGGAAAATATTTCACCAAATATTTTAGGTGACTTAGGGAAAGATAAGGGTCATGCTACTAAAGGGATTTGAAAATTTATGGTTAAAAGGTGATTGAGATGTTATAATCTTAGTCATCTATCTTGTAGTGATTTAAGACAAATGTTGAAATGTATCTAAGTGTGTGTAATCTTGGAAGGTTAAAGGGTGCACAAGTTCGACACATGGAATGATCTAGTAGCTTTTCCTGCTATTTCACAACCATTTATTTTCTTCCCAAAAAACTCATGCAGGATTGTGAGGAAGCAACACATAAGCATTTTTAAAGGCTTCCAAAGGATGGTGGAGCCCATGGTGATGATGAAAGTCTTCTCCACATGGAATTTTCTCATTGGTCCGATGTTGAAGTCAATTTGAGTCAAGTTTTGAAACTCAATTGACTCCATTTGAGTCGTTTGATGATCCAAACCATCACAAGATCAACGAATAAGATTTAAAATTGTGAAACTGGCTTGATAGAGTCATTCTAGTTCGTGCAAGTGAGTAGTAATCATAAAGATGATTTTTTCTCACTGAATTTAAGGAATTTTTCACCATAAAAGCAAGATTTGAAGCATAATTTAAAGTTACTAAAGCATCTTGAAGAGAATTGAAGATTGTTCTACAAAGTATGAGCGTTTAACAACCAAGAATAGGTTTTTCTACAATTTGAACACTAGTAAATAAAACTTACATCCTCTATACCCAATTTCCTTCAAAAAAGTGTGCATTTTCTAGTTTTGTGCTTAAAATTTCTTGTTGCATTTATTTTAAGGTTTGACGTTCATTGATCACCATCAAATTGCTTTAAAATTCACCCTTTTCTATGTACACCTTTTTAAGAATACTTGAACCACCTTGAAAACCCTAAATTACATTTTAGAAAGCCCTATGTTGTGAAATTATTAAGAATGGCACCCCTAAAGGCCCAAAGATTTGGTTCTACCCTATTTAAGTAATGGTTTAGAAGGAGAAATGCTAGTGTTCCTACTTGCAATGGTTGTAGACTGGAAATGAGAAAGCTTTTAGTACCAAATATCTATGTGGAAATGGAATTTTTCAAGGCCATTGTTGTAAACTATGATCCTATCATTAGGGTTGTAAGGCCAACTAAAGGAGTTAAGATGGTGAAGTTGAGCCAAGATGGTTTTATTGATATTTTCAACATGAACCCTGATGCAACTAAGCCAATCAATATTGAATCTATGATAAAGGAGTATGAAACAAATAGGAACACCTTTAGAGTGATAATTTTACCAAAATTCATGGTAAAGGGGAAGGGAGGGATCAAAATGAAGCTCACATCTGTTAAAAAAGAGCCCTTTGCAACTGATATGATTGAATACTAATTTTTTAGAACATTCCAAACACTATCCTAGATTCTAGGGTTTGATCCTCCAAAATGAGTTCCAATGGCTTACATGTATATAGTAGAAAATATCCAACATGTGATGGTAAAAAAATTGTATGACTTTGCTACCTACTTGTCTGATGAGATTCACAAGGTTCTGATAGCCTTGAAAAATGGTGAGACTAGAGTAAGATTTTGGTGGTATTCATTATTATGCCACATGTTTTTGGCTAAGGGAAAGAAGGAGTTCTAACAAGAAATTCCATTGAATTTGAGAGATAAGAACAATAATTCCCTTCCAATCCAATACTAGAATTATCATTTAGATAAGCATGATCACAATTTTAGTTTTGTTTCTTTTTCAAATATTTTTGCTACAAAGATGAAGAGCTATTTGGTAAGAGATCTCCAAAGAAGTCCTAGAGAATTGCATGAATTTTTGAGGCCCAAGGAGATAAGGCCTGACTTGGGCATTGATCATAATTTGGGGGATGCCATTCCTCATGCCAACTGCACTATTCTGAGAGTATATGGTACTAATGTAGCTCCTCATGTGCTACCAATGGTTGTGCAATTCATAATAGGTTTCTTAGATGTTATGTGGCAACTTGGACAAGTTGAAGATGCATTTTTGACACAAAAAAAGGAACTCTTTTCCCTACATACAGTTTATTTTTGGAATTTTGTAATGGTAAAGGATGGATGGAGCAATATCCTCAACATGATTTCACCTTTGAATATGAATTGTAGAGCAATAAATCATGATCTTGAAGGCTCTATTGCAGCCTTGAAAGCAAGGGTCAAGGCAGGTAAGTTTTGACATGTCTTTGATTATCCTGAAGATATCATTAGGAATGAGTTTGATATGCAAAAGGTAGAGGATAGGAAGGTGAAATGGTGGGAATTTTCTAAGTTGGAGAAAACAAGGTAGGAGAAGGATCTCAATTTTAGGGGAACTTATATGGATGTTACAGATCCAATGTTGATAATTGAGACTATATTGTAGAATTTTGACAGAGTTGTGGGGAAGCTCCGGGAGAAAATTGAAGTTCAAGATAAGGGGAAATCCCCCATGGTTGAGGAGAGGCCTTCATACCAGCCACCTAAAACACAATATGTCTTCTCAAGAAGAAGAAAAAAAGGAGGTTGTGAGAAAAGAACAAACAATTGCTACTCCTACATAATCTAAGGAGTCAATTCCATCTTCCCTTGTGCCACCCTTGCCACCATCTCCACCACCTTCATCCCTTGTTCACAAATTTATTGATTTTAATTCACCACCAAGAGAGCCTTCTCCTAGGAGGAGAAAAATTGAACAAGCACCAGGGCTAGTTGAATACCCTCCAGACTTAGATGATGAGGTTGTTGTGACCTTCGATGATATAATGCAAAACATGGCATCACCTACAATAGGGGTAGAGTTGTTAGTTTCATAGGATAGGATAAAAAAAGAATTGTTAACTAGATTGGAGAATGTAGATGATGTAAGAGAGAAGGCCTACATTGATTTTATGACCGGTGATGCATTTTTGAAGATAGATGCTTTCAATGAGTATATGTAGAGGAATAGAAGAGATGAATATGAGAACATGATAAAAGATGAAATGGAAAAGTCCCCTGAATTTCCTAGAGCAGTCATTGATGAAAGGGTAGTGGAAAAAATGAAGGCCAAGAAAAAAGAGCTCACAGATGTAGAAGGGAGAAGGCTTGTGAGAGATATTGATATACTCCTCTTGCCTGAATGGGATTTAGCCTCTAATGTTGATTTTGATACCATCAAGAGGTAGAGTTCACAATTTTTTTCATCCGATGAGGAGGCTTTGGTTGCATTACAAGGGTCAACATGTATTTAACACAAAATGGGACACATTAACTATTTGGGAATTGGCTCCCAATACCAATAAGCTTGATGTTGCATAACCTATTGTTGATTTGAGAGGTGGACTAATAATCAAAATGATTTCAAATACTACTACAATAGAAGTAGCTACCATGGTAGTGAATCTTGTACACTTCACCAAGGCTACTATGGAGTCACTATATAAAAGTTTGATCAGGAGACTAAAAAGTGCAATGATTTATTAATTGCTTATAATAAAGATAAGTAAAGGATCACAAAGTTCGAGTTAAAAAAATGAGATGTTATTGAGCTAGCAACAAGGGAAATTAGTGCCACATGTGTGAGATAATGTTCCACCTTCTCCACCACCTCCTCCTATCCATTCACCTCCTCCCACATTTATGAAAATGGTGGTATACAATGATGAAGATGTACCAATGACACATATTTCCCAAATTACTTCAAAAATACCTCCCCCACCAAGAAGAAAAGTAAGCATTTAGGGAATTAATTGAGTAGCTAGAGGCATATGAAGAATTGTTTACAATATATAATGATAACAACAATTTAATTGTTTCTAATGTCCTAGAACATTATTTAGGGAAATCAATAAAAAGAGTGAATAGTGTTCACTCAAATCATTCTTTGATGTTCAATTCAATAAATATGTTTGAAAGGGATAGATCATTTGCTATTCCAATAATGAAAATATTGGTTCCAAGGCTAAGTGTATTGAAGAGAATGGTTATAGGGTCAACACATGATCAAAACAAGAAAATGAAAATTGCCCCTACATATAAGGCAATGAAATAAATTGTTGATTGTCAAGGGTTAGTAGATCCACTAGAGAAGAGGATCATAGCATTGCTTTGGAAATTTGATGAGAATGATCTTAGCTTCTTGTCAGACATTCTTGATAATAATGGAGTTGTCAAAACATATGAATAGTGGAGAGATAATATGGATTTTGTCATTGCTACAGAGGCTACCTTAATTTGTGAGCATGGAGATGTCAAAATAGTTATGTTAAAGGATAGCATGAACAAATTTTCTGTCACTAGCACATTCCTATAGGATTTTGACAAAGATGCAAATCAGATAATGAAGAAGTATTGTCCTTATAGAACAAAGTTGGATGAATTCATGGCGTTGAATTGGCCCTCAAAAGAGGATTATATTGCTTGGGACAAGAAGTACAATGATATTCCTGATTTGTAACATTCTTCAATGATGTGGCAACAATTTTTTTCTAGTTTGCATATTCAACAGTTTTAGAGGTCTTCAAGGGGGCCAAAAAATGTGTTTTGTCATCTTGAACAATAGAATTTTTCCTTTGCTTACCAACTCAAATTTCTCAGGTCCACAACAAGAGGAATCAAGAAAGGAAGTAGCACAAGTATAAACCAACTGCTTCAAATATTTTGGGAAAGAATGATGGACGTAACAAGTTTTGTAACTGCTTTGCACTCAGAATATGCCCTCCATGAGCTTGCAATTGCACTTGTATTTTGAAATGTAAATGAGTTTCAAATTAAATTGTGATGTGTAATAGATCGAAGCTTGTTGCTCCCTTGTTTTATAAAAGTGATTTCAAGGCCATTTACACATGTTGTTGATTGGTTTTCTTGAAGGGATTTTTGTAATATAGAGTGCAAATACTTTTTTGTCTAAGTTTTTTTCTAGGTCTTGAGTTTTGAGTCTTTGTGATTGTTAATGTTGTATAATAGTACTATCATTTCTAGAATATAAAGGCTTACTTCCAAATCTAGTGTTCTTGAATTGTATATTTCACGTGAATTATGAATGAAATGAATCAAAGATCATTCAATTCATCTTCATTGTCTTTGCTTTGAATGTTTATTTAGTGTTAATGCACTTGTTCAAAGAGTGAGTTAATTTTTTTTAACAAAGATAAAGATTTATGTGAATTTATACAGGGATCATTTAAGTATTATTGGTTTAGATTTATGAGTTCAATTTTGTAGTGCATCGTTACATAGATTTGTCATGTTTAGATGGAATGTTGTTAAATGTTTTCAATTGCATTGGTTGAAACTCCATACCCTAGGATAAGACATTGATCATTTTAATTTGTGTTTGTGTTGTATCTTCTTGGTCTTTCACAAAAAAATACATTCAAATCATTAAATCTTTGCTTTTTGTTCTAAATGTATGTTGAAGTGAAGTTCCACCATATTCTCATCCTTTAGACTATTAAATGTTGTAAATTATTAGCCTAATCTTTAAGGTTTTTCATCTATCAAGTGGCCCATAGGAGAATATATCTATTAGTTTAAAATGTATGAGGTAATTGGCACAAGATATCTTAAACTACATTGTAGGGATCACCCTCTCAGGTTTTGCAGAGCCCAAAGTATAGAGGGAAAGTTTTGCAAACTTTCACCTATTTGTTGGGAAATCCCTCCAAATAGCTAACCATTCTAAATGGAAAGTAGTACAGGAGAAGAGTACCAAAAGCACCAAGGATAAAATAAAGCAAATGTAGTCACAAGACAAGGTACCAATACCAGATGATAGGAAGTGGTACCAGTAGAAGAAGAGATCTTAGGAGGGGAAGAAGGATTTTTCCCTACTAAATAGGAACATGATAAAATATTAGAACACACAAATCAAATCATTGAAAAAGAATAAAGAAAGGAGAGAGGACAAAATAATTTCTTTTTAGGGAAATAATTAAGAATACTAAAACAATTAGCACAAATGGAAGGAAAAAATAACCTACTTACAAAATTGAGACAAATTACTAAATATTGGAATAAGAAATCCATTCCACAAGTCAAGAAAGTAGGGGAGCATCAAAAAATAGGGCCCATCATGATTAATCTCTAAATTCATAACTAGAAAACCTCTAAAGTAATGGTTGATTAAGGAGAAGATGTCAATCTAATCCCAAAATGAATATGGGAATACCTAGGAAGATCTACACTAGAACCTACCCCATACAACATTAGTTTGGTAGATGGTTTTGAAATGAAAACCTTAGGCACTTGGAGACAAGTAGAAGTAAAAGTTAAAGGATTAAAACATATTATAGATTTTGAGGGGGTCACAATTAAGGAAAATTTTGATTCCTTTGATGCACTTTTGGGATTAAGATGGTTTGTAGACTCACGTGGAGTAATAGACGTAAGGAAGGAAGAATTTTTTTTTATAGATGATAGAAGAATAGTACACATCCCATTAGGAAATAATCAAGATGAAACCTATGTAGAAGAGGTGGATGTGGAAGAAGAAGATGATAAGAAGAATCGAACACCATAACTAAGCTACCTATAATTGAAATTTGGGAAGAACCCAATTCAGAAGGGGAACTAGAGATAGATGAAACTGATGGGAGCACAAATAATGAAATTGTATTGGAAGCATGGATGCAAGACAAACTAAATGTATATTCTTGTCAGATCCTTGGCTCCAAAAGGGTATTTATGGTCAAGAAGACACCAAAAGAAGAATTACTTGAAGAAAACATACCACATGACAGTGGTGCCAACATAGAAAATGAAAAATAGAACAATACCATGGAAACTCACAATGTCCATCATATTTCATAGGGAATATCACATATTGAATTACCTAAATATTCTAGAGTAGGCGACTTACTAGCATACATATCACAAATAGAACAAATTTTCACAATAGAAGCCCATAAGCTTAGCATCCTATCACATACCCTCACTTGGACTACCACATGTTGGTATAATATACATAAGCATACTATTATAAAGTGAGAAACTTTAAAGAATAACAAAATCAAGATATCTACCAAAAGTAGGAGAATATGAGGACACACCCACATATGAGGGATATATCTTATTGCAACGCCATTTAGACAGTTGTGTATACACTACTGGGAAGAAGAATATGAGTACAATGACAAATTATACATCTGACTATTCTATTGGATGTTAAATGTTGTGGTAAAAACTTGGTATATTGACCAAGAGAGAGAGAAATCAAAACTTGGGATGAAGTAAATATAGAATTTCTCCATAATTTTTATTTTTATAGTAAAAACATTCAGGTACATACCACATTAGCCAAAATGAAGAAAATCATATTTAGATCGGAGGAAGATCGGAAAATAATGGTACTACAACTTTCCTCTCTACCACATAAAGAAGAAGGTATATGTCAGTATATTAAATGGTTGGAACAAGAATCAACTAGAGCACATAAGCATTGTTGTGTGGTACAAAATGATGAAGAAGAGAAGATTTCAGAAATAAAAATAGACCAAGGAGAAAGAGAAATAGAAGAATCTACCAAACATAAGAAGAAATACTATAATAGTCTCATCCAACTAAGACAAGAAAACATTATGGTAGGGGAATACTAGGATGAAAAGGTATTCACACAAACAATAGAAGCTCTCTCTAAATTTCAGTAATTATTCACTAGTACTTTCACATAAATGAAAGGGATTAAAGAAGAGGTAGGATTGATGACAATCTAGCTAAAGGAAGGAGTTAAACCAATCTGGAAAAGACCCTATAGATTGAATCCAAATATGAATAGAAAATTCAAAACAAAGATAGATAAGATGTTATATGTCGAAATCATCAAACCAATGGAGGATATTGATTGGATAAGCCCTATGGTTGTCCAAAACAAGAAAACCAAAGAGATAAGAATATGTGTAGATTTCTAGGAATTGAACAAAGCTTGTATACATGATCTCTTTCCTACCCCATTCACCAAAAAATTCCTAGAATCAGTTGCAGGTAGAGAGATTTACTCATTTACTGATGGATTTTTCAAATATCATCAAGTCAAGATGAAGGAGGAAGATCATCACAAAAATACTTTTGTGATAGAATGAGGATCATATATGTGCATTGTAATTCCTTTCGGGTTGAAAAATTCCCCTATTTTATTTAGTAGAATAATGATTAACACATTTAAAGATTTCATACATAAATTTCTAGAAGTTTACTTGGATGATTGGACTATTTATGGGCTAGTGAAAGATCATGTACATGTACTTTTCATGACGCTAAAAAGATGTAGGAGCATGTAAATTTTACAAAATGTAAAGAAATGTACCTTTGTGTTACCCTTTGGAGTGATATTAGGCCATATTATATGTAAAGAAGGATTAATGGTGGACCCTATGAAAGTTTCACTAATTCTAAACCTATTGCCATTGACGAATACACCAGGAGTCAAGAAATTTTAGGGATATACATGATATCATAGAAAGTTCATAAAATGATATGTTTGTATTGTTGCACAATTAGAAAACATTTCAATGATGAAAACTAGTAGGAATATTGAATGGAATGAGGAGTCTCAAACATCATTTGATACATTAAAGTAGAAGATTGTGGAAGCACCAATCCTCATATTTCCAGATTGGAACAACCCTTTTCATGTTCATGTCGATGCAACTTTCGCTATCAATATAAGAGTAGTGCTTACCCAACCTAAAGGGAACAATGACCATCCCATAGCCTTTGCTAGCATAAAACTATCTACCACAGAGAATAATTATACTACCACCAAAAGAGAGACACTAGCTATGGTTTATATTTTACCAAAATTTAGACACTACTTACTCTCCACCCCATTCACTTTCTTTACTGATCATGAACCTCTTAAGTATCTACTTATTCAATTGGTAACACATGGACAAATATGTAGATGTTTGCTATTGTTTCAAGAATTTAATTTGAAAATTATGGTAAAACATGATAAAAGCAACCAAGGATTGAACTACCTATCTCAGATTGAAATCAAAGAAGAACTAGATGCTCAATGATAAGATATCCTTGGTGCACACCTATTTTACATTAAAGAAGTACTAAAGGAATTATAGGATATCACATTTTTACTTTCTACAAGGGAATTTCCCAAACATATCTCACCACAAGAGAAACAATCACTTGTGCGGAGGGTTGCCCCATACATCTTAGTTGAAGGATATTTACATCATTTAGGTAAGGATGATATCTTGAGAAGAGTGGTCTTTAAACATGGAAGGGATTCAATTCTTAAGGAATCACATGAAGGAGTTGTAGGGGGCCATAGCTCTGGAGAAACTACAGCTAGAAAGGTACAACTTGTAGGTTTATGGTGGACAAATCTTCATAGAGATGCTAATGAATATACAAAAGGTTGTAATATTTTTCAAAGGGTAGGGAAACCTACTGCAAGAGATGAAATGCCATTAATATTGGTACTAGCACAAAATCCCTTTGAAAAATGGGCCATAGATTTTATTGGACCTATTGATCCACTGACAAAATGCTCTAAAGCTAGGTTCATCATAACAAGAGTGGAATATCTCGCAAAATGGGTGGAGGTAGAACCTACAAAGGATTGTACCATGAAGCCTTCCACCAAATTTTTATATCAAAACATAATTACAAGGTATGGATGTCCATTAAATATAGTGAACAACCAAGAAAAACATTTTGTAAACAAAATGATTAAAGAATTACTACAAAACTTCATGATAACACACAATAGAAGCTCCCTTATCACCCATAGGCCAATGGATCAAGTGAAGCATTACACAAGATAATTCGAAAAGCTCTTACTAAAACTATGTTGGGAATAAGACAGACTAGGATATAAAAGTACTTGTAGTACTCTAGGAAATATCACACATCATATAAAAGGACTAGCAAATTCACCCCATTTCAACTCGTATATGGCACTAATTCCATAGTCTCTATGAATTTAGTAGTTCCCAACCTATATACCACACTTACATTGCGATTAGAAGATGACCAATCCCTCAAACAATGAATAGAAGACTTGGATAAATTAGATGAGTATGGAAAAATTGTAATGTATAATGACCAACTTGAGCACCTAAGGAAAAAAGCATGGCATGATAGAAACCTAAGATTAAAAACATTCAAAATAGGATACATGGTATTACTTTAGGTCAAAAAGTTCAAGAAACAAGGGAAACTAGAGATTAGATGGTTAGGACCATACTATATCCATGACATCAATGATTCTAGAGTAGTGCAACTTAGAAAAACAAATGGAACACTTCTAACCAGTTATGTAAATGGCACACACCTCAAACATTACCATTTGGTAGGAGATTGAAAAAAATAAAATATGAGAATCACATCCTAATGTATATCACATACTATAGTTCAAACAATAGAAACAATCAAAAAATCAAAACACCCAAAAAGTAATCCATCACATCAAAAAAGTGAAATGACTAGGAAACCCCATGTAATGGGAAATACCATTAATTAAACTATAATCCACTCATCTATTTAACACTACATCCCACTCATAACACTCCTTTTCCTCCTACGCATTCTACTTTTTTGTGCTAAATCAACTAAGATAAAACCCTTGAAGCTCCCCACACTACAATTTTTTTTGCTAAGACAATGGCCACACCAACAGTAGTTAAGATCTCTAAGAAGCCTCAACCCAAGTACCAAAAGTACCCATATAAGGCCCTCAAAATAGATAAGGATGGGCTATTCTCCCAGGTTCCCCATAATGTGGTATACCTAGATGATGTTCATATATATATATATATGAACAAATTATAGAGATTGATCACACTAATTTCGAGGAGCTTTTCCTAACACTCCTGAAAGATGATGAGAATAAATATAAGATAGAATATATGGATTTTGGCCAGAAAAATAGGACATCTGGAAATACTATCTAGACTTCTGTGATGAAGATGCATGGGTTAGAATTGTATTGATTCAGGTGCATGATGAATTAATTTACCTACATAAACCCTACTGGATCACAAAGGAAGCTATTCACATAGCTACATGGATAAGAATGGAAGGTGGCATTCCCATCAAGAAAGCTATAAAAAATAGAAAATTGAAAGAACTAATCAGAGCAACCCTAGACGACTAGAGCATGAACATAAAGACAATAAAAAATTATGGAGTCCACTATGTTGTGATGGGGATTGTATATAAAATATAATAGGCCAATTGGAAACCTTTGCCATAGATACCCCTATCCATACAACATATCAAATGGTGGTGGAGGGTAAATATTTTGATCTCTTTGAGGTCATGCAGGAGCAACTAATGGAAAATATCTAGAATATCAAGACCTCCAAGTGTCACTTCTGGTATGGTACATTGTTTATATGCTTAATGTTTTATTTTCTCAAATAATTACCAAATTTCAAAGGCAAAGTTTGGAAACTCAACCAAATAGTGGCAGCCCAAGTCAAGTACCATATTCATCAATTCCTAGATATCAAAGCCTACAAAGCCACATACTGGGGGTTCTTCAAAACCTTCCAAGAAAAAATGTAGAAAGGGAAAGGATTACCAATATTTCCACCACCGAATACACCAATACAATCACATTCATTATGGAAAAGGACTACACATATATTGAGGCAATAGAACCACGTACAGTTTGGGTACATGGCTTCCATATGAAGTCACTATACAAGAGGTAGATGCTTATGCCACTACTCTACTGAGCTAACCCAAGGACCCTAAAATAGATCAGTTTGACACATGTAGAGAAGTGGTGGAAAAAATGATCAACAAGGAGGCACAAGAAAATTTAGAGAAGAACAAAGATAAACTCCATAAGCAATGGGGAATATTGGAAGATGGATTCACTCAATTCTCTACTACCGCAGCAAGGTCAAAGCCCTCCTTTTCAAAAAGATTGAGAATGCTTCAAATTACCTCATTGGGAAAGTCAAAAGGCCTCACCACCTCCGCATAGATAGTATACACGCCGAGGAAACCACCAAAAGTCACTCCAAATAGATCTCGATGGGCGGCAAGGCCCAAGAAAATAGAAAAGAATGCAAAAATTTATGGAGAGGAAAAAAGAAGTAGAAGAAGAAGAAGAAGAAGTGGAGGTAGACGAAACTGCAGAGGAATAAGAAGAGGTTGAGCAACCTCTCAAGAGGAGGAAAAGAGGACAATAGAAAATGATAACCCCCTCCACAAGTAACTCCAGAGCAATATCAACAACTGATTGACATCCTTGACATCCTTGCGACTACAAATTCCATCCTCCACTTCGGGTTGCTACCAAAAATACTATGACATGGAGAATCTGATAAAAAAATAAAGCTAGAATAATATAATGCCTCCTTTAATATGTCAATCAATCTAATAAAGGGCTGGAGGAAGCAATGAAGGATTTTTTAGAGGAAATTATTTCTACAATAAGGGAGAAAAGGGAAAGATACTAAGCAAGGAAGAAGAAATAATGGAGAAATCCATCTCCATACTTAGCTCAAATATCATTGAGTAGTAGAAGCAGGCACTAGCCCAGGTGCAAGATCAAGAGCTTTGTAGAAAACAAAGAGTAGACAGTTTCATGGAGGATTCAAATAACATAGAGACAATCTGAAAAGAAACTGAGGATGCCACTTGGAAGCTCTATAAAGAGATGTTGAAGAATACCAGAGAAGAGGTAGAGAATTATGGGGAAGAGGAAGAAGGCCCCCCCACTAGAAACTAATCCAAATAGTGAAGAAAAGGAGAAAAGTGAAGACACTACCACCGCAGAGACAACCACCCCCACTTCTACAACAACAAGTTCCATCATTGTATTTGTTGCAAGTACCAATGGTAGGATCATAGGTGGATTTTTCTAACATTTCCCCACTACAAAAGATTCAATTGGGAGACATTCTCCACACTACCACAAGGGATGAGTTGTTAAGTGACCATGTCAATATAGTAGAGTAATTGCAAGATGCAACAAATACACTATAGAAGGCTATTCCACACCTATTGTGGGACACTTCATTTCCCATGTTGCAACAACTTAAATAGTTGGTGGATAGCTTGCAAGGAGTCTTTGTTTCCACTAAGGATACAATAAGGAAATAAGCACAAGAGGAGGTTATAAGGAAGAAAATATAGTATACAAAAATGTGCACCTCAACATATTCCAAAATATAGGAAAATATCAAAGCACCAGGGAAAAAATAATAGAAGTAGGGGTGATCTACCAATTCTACCTACAATTACAAAAGGTCAAAAGTATCAAATTGTGCAATTGATGAGTCAAATAACCCAAGTGGTAAAGACCTACAACCCTCTCCAAGAAAAGGATGGCACAATAAAATCCCAAGTGGAAACCCTTCACTCCCAGCTACAACAACTACACATCTAGAGGGAGCATATCAAGGAGTAGATCAAAGAAATGAGGGGAACAATCAACAATTAGAGGACATAGTTATTAGGGATAATGGGGGAAGCACAATAAATATCCAAAAAAAATTAGTTCCTTGATAGTCTGGTTGAAAAAAGAGTCAATAATGATTCAAATTTAGAGCCTCACCACCACTCTACAATGAAATAAAATGTAATGGGATAAGACACCAAGCCACCTCAAAGGAACATACAAGAATATCCTTCCCAACTAGGCAATTTGTCTTGAGGACAATACATAATTTTAAAAGAGGGGATGATGCTAGTAGGTCAAAGACTAGAATAGATCTTATCGTAGGATACCACAAAAGGTCCATGAAGGATAGAAAAAACATTAGTTGTAACTAGGGGATATATCCCTTCATGGGAATGAACATATCTATGCACAATGTAAATAAAGTGTGGAAAGATATAGAGATAAAGACACATAAAATAGATCTATAGAATATATGGCTATGAGAAGAGACTAAGACCTACCTTTTGTATATAGTACAATATAATATAAGGAGTTATCTATACTTGTGTTATGAATGAATGAATGTTTCTTTGTTATTAATGTAATTTGCATGTCCTATTCATCTTAAGATCCTACCACATATGCTTATTTATCTTATTGTATCCTTCAAAGTATAAACTAACTACATAAGAGGTCATGGGGTATAGATATTTGGACTATGCTTCCCCATCCTTCTTGCCAACAAGCTATATTACATTGATTTTTTTTTAGGACTAGATCACTAACATCAAATTCCCTAGATTTTATGTATTTTTTTGTAGCTTCAACACAACCTATTTTGATATGCCTATAGATTATTTAGAGGTTTAAGTTGTTTCTCATCAAGAAGTTACAACTCGTGAAGATGTGCAGCCTTGTATTCTTCATCATTGGTTATATCTTACATGGAAATTTGCAACACAGGTAACTCAATCTCAATGGGTAAAGCAACTTCACTTCCAAAGAATAGTGAATATGATGTGACTCCTATGGTTGTGCAGATACTTGTTTGGTAAGCCCACAAGGACTTGGATACATTTGAAGATACCAATCTTGACCAACAAAATTGATAATATTTTTAATGGTCTTGATGATTGTTTTGTTTGATTCTTGAAATTGACCATTACCTTGAGGGTAATAAGGGTAGATTATTTTGTCTTTGATATGTAAGAAAAACAAAGGGATTTAACCTCTCAATTTTCAAGGACTTGCCATTTTTGGTAATGATGGTAGAAAGGATATCAAAATTATAAATGGGATGGATGAGTATAAGTTTTAATATTTTTTTCTAGTGATATATGTGACAGGGATGGATTTGACCTATTTAGTGAAGTAATTGGTAGTGGTGATAATGTGCTTTTGATTGTTAGAGGAAGAATGATTTATTTTCTTAACGATATCGAGTCCCTAAGTGGAAAAGGGTCAAGGGGTCATGATCAGTTGGAGTGCTTGAAAAGGTGCATGAATTAGATCCCCATGTTATTGACAAGCTACTTATTTTTTGACATATAGAAACACATACTTTTCTATAGTAGGCTAGTAATATCCCATTATAAGGAGATTCTTTACCACAACCATGCCACTTGAGTGTGATCTAAAGATACCATTGTGGACTTCCTTAGTCATCATGTTAGCCTTATCTAAATTTAAACATTGTAATAGAGTACAATCATAGCCTCTATGATGAAGAGTGCCACCAAGGAGATTGAAATATGATGCATTTTGGATAAAAGGATTAGCATTTTTTATGAAAGTTTGGGTGGAGGAGCTTTATCATAGAGGTAAATGTAGTTATTGTGATATCAAGGGGTTTGTGAACCAAAAATATAATACACCATGTTAGATTATATGATATCATATGTTGGGTTTGAAGTTTGTTCAACCAAAAATAGGCACCAATGGGTGTCCCTATGTAGTGAGAGAAGGGAACCAATTGTTACCATTGCATATGAAAATTTATTAGTTGCAAGAGAAACTTGCTCAAATTAAATATTAAAAAATAATGATTGAAGAAATCAATCATACTCTTGTAAGGGATGGGATTCTTGTCTTTGGAAAGGTATTTAAATGTTGAAGCTGTAAAATATTAAATGTTCCACTATATATTTAGTTTAAGACTTGAGAGGAGATCCTCATACTTAGCGATATTGTTGGCACAAAATTCATGTTTGAAAGCTTTAGCGATTTGTTCTACTTGTAGTTTAAGGAGCATGATTCCTACCCTCGAATAATGATTGGTGAAGGAGTTATCAAAATAAAGGTTCCATTTAGGCGACTTGTCAAGTGATATAGTGGAATCATCTAGAAAGATAATATGTTAGGGTTATATATTAGACAAAGGTCTTTCTGCTAGTCAATCTACAACTATTTGTTCTTTGATGGCCTTTTGATTGACATATCAATTTCAAACTCATTGAGCAACATGATCCACTTTTCCATTCTTCTTGTGAGAGTTGTCTTTGATAGTATATATTTGAGAGGATCAATTTTGGTGTCGAGTTATCTCAATATTTTTTATTAAAGGGGTGGAATGAGTTTTGAAGAGGCCCCAAAACCATTTACAATAAATGGTATCTAGTGAAAATATAGACAACTATGGAGCTACAGTCGAGGTGCCTCCCAAAATAACTAGGTTTTGATAAGACCTAAAACTTTTAACACTTTTGTAGTCAAGTTGTCAACACCTATACAACCCCATGCCCCTTCCTATAATTTTGAGCAACCTTAACCAAGGTGTGGGAGAAAAAAGCATATATAGGAAGACCTTTATTCCTTTCTTGAACAATATTCCATGAACCATCATCCTCCAAAGGCTTAGAACAAGGGGAGAAGGGAGGGCTAGCCTTTGTTGAACATCTATATTGAGCCCTCATAGGTGTTGATGACAACATCAAATATTTTATCACACCATGATCTCTAGCCTCAACATATAGCACTAAAGGTTCCAAAAGTGGAGTATCCAAAATGATGAAGGGAAATCCCCTTACAATTTGAAACTCACAACAACGATATATAATTGTACAAACAAAATACAAGAAGGAAGCAAAGATTTTCTATTATCACTAAAATGAAAATTAAATTACAACATTACAATTGCCATCACATGGGCTTTCTGATAACATAAATCTATAAATCTACAAATTGGAGCCACCATCTACATTGATCTACCTCCCCTCTATAACCCCCATTCACATCCTTTATTTGGAAGGTGTAACCACCTTAGAATTTTGGTAGTGCAACTTCGCGGGGTCATAAATTTTGATCCGACCATTGGATTTGAAATTATAATACCTTTTCAGAAAGCTCTCGAGAAGGTGCATCCCCAAAAAAATTTACCAAAGGTAGACTACCTTTGTTTTTTGCCAATTTTCAGGCCCATCCAGAGCCTCTAAGTGCTTCAAAATTGACTTTGAATATTTAAATAGGATTTTCAAAAATTGAAATTTTAATATCTCAAATGATAAATGATATTGAAGTGATTTCTTCGCCATTGGATTCATTTCACCATTCTGGAGGTCTGTGCAAGATTTTCTATTGAATCGTGTATAAATGCAAACTTACTAAAAATAGTAACCCTACCAAATTTAGCCCTTATTGAAAAGAAACAACATTTTTTGGGTGATGCAATATTGCTCTTGCACCCTAGATGCTCTTGCATCACAAATTTAGGCATTAATGAGACAACACAATAAGAGAAATCTTTGAAGTATCAATGACCCTATAGTCACGGTCCTTTTCCAATCAATCATCCTCCAAATCAAATAACCCATAGTCAAATGCTTAGAAAGGGTATTCCACCACAAAGTTGCCTCACCCTTCTTGTGGCAAGAGCTTATGAAATCCAAAGCAAGGTATCCAATAAAAAAGAATCTCTTGTAGCAAATGGAAATACCCTCATAGTTGAGTGTCTGAGTCCACAATCTGTCTCAAAAAATCAAGACAATATCCCCATGTAGATCCCTGGAGGTGTCAATATCCACAAGAATGTGAGAAAAATTATCATGGCCAAAGTTTGTTAATTAGGCATCCTCTTGTAAAAAATGACCAAGATCATTGCTAATAGATTCAAAAATAGAAGATTCCCAAAATTGAAGAGCAAGATTAAGTAGTCTAGCCCAAATAGGCATAATACTTAAGGATTTAGTTAAGAGTTGAATGAGGGAAACTATAGTTTGAGTGAGAGGTGGTGTTGTCCCCACAACCAAAACCCACACATCAAAAACTTCAATCAATCATTTTATGATTGGAAGAATGCTATAAAAAACCACTAGCTCAAGGATAAAGCTCAATCATATCCTCAGTAAGAGGCCTCCATGAATCCAAAGCCCAATGAGTTGTATTTCTATTAAGCATGTAGTGTCATAGTTTTTAAGAAGCAAAGAGAACAAATAAACATATTTTCTTGAGGGGCATAATTTAGTTCATATGCCACAAAATTCCCACTAAGATAATTAATGGACATTTCTTTACCTTAATCATCATGTTAAGATAAGAGGGATACTAAGGAAAATTGTGTTACTAAGATGTACAATAGTAAAGGTCTTCTAGGTGTAGGTGAAGCCAACATAGGTGGGTTCAAAAGATATTGCTTGAGTTGTTTAAAATCATGCTAACATTTTTCATCCCAATAGAAATTTGTCTTTTTTCAATAAATGTGAGAACGGTTTATCTTTATCTTCCAATTGTAAGATGAATAAAAAAATGGGTTGAAGCTTCCATTGTAGATTATGAAGCTTCTTAATATCTTGGGAAGGAGGAATTTAGACTATGGATTTGATCTTTTCCAAATATACTTTGATGCCTCTTGTAGATACAATGAACCAAACATGAAACCAAAAGTAATTTTATAGGTTTGAGGTGTACCTTGTATTCTCTCAATTTGTAAAAAATTATCACAAAGCTATGGTATATTTTTCTCTTCTTTTTTTTTTCTCTTGTCTTTGACAATACCAACTTTCTTGAGGCCAAAAGGTATGGCTTGATAAAAAAGTTTCCCCAAGGTGTAGTGAATTTTATCTTATTTTGATCCTCAAGTGCAATTATTTTTTGATTATATCCTAAAAAATTGTCCATGAGAGATAGCCTTGCATACCTTGCTATTAAGTTGATAGTCATGTCAATATTGGGTAAAGGAAAATCATATTTGGGATTTTATTTATTGACATTAAGAAATTCTATACATATTCAAATACTAGAGGGATTCTTGTTTATAATAACATATTAGCAATCCATTCATAGTAATCAATAGGCCGAATAAACCCAACTTCCAGGAGCTTCTACAATTCTTCCTTAACAAGGAGGGATGCCTTAGATTACATCTTAGTTTTTGTTTCATTGTCTTGGCATAGGGATGAATGATAAGGTGGTGAACCACAAGAGGTGGTTCTAAGCTATACATATTAGCATAAGACGAAGAAAAATATTTATAGATTCTTTTAGTAGAGAAGAGTTTCCCTTTCCTTAATGATTACTAAAAGGAAATAGAAAAGATTAATGGAAAGAACTAATAAATGAGAAATTGTTTGAAGGAAAGATATTACCAAATAGATTGAAGTAGAAAAACCAAGCACTACCAAAGCAAGAGAGACACAAGAATTTGATAAGGGGAAAAAACAAGAAAAAACCCCAATATTATGGAGGAAAAATGCCTAAAGAATAATACAAGAGAGAGAGAGAGTTGCAGCCTTAGGCTTTCTTTCTTGAGTCTTGAAGAATGAGAGGAGAGGCACATCAATAAATAGAGGTGAGAAGAGGAGTTATAATGTAACTCCCAACTCAATGAATGCCACCATTCATCTATGTGTGTGCAATGTGTCACATCTTAAGGAGGTGGCTACAAAATATTCCTTAATAAAGGAATTAAAAATAAAATGAGTCATCCTCATACGTGTGAGGAGACAAAAAAGACAAAAGACTTGTAGGGATTCCTTTGGAATATTCCTACACGTTAATAAATAATTACAATTAAAGAATAACCTTTACCAAGTAAAGATTAATCTTCTAACATCCCCCCTTAAGCTTTACTTTGGGGAGGTTACATCAAACCCTTCAATGGGTTGTGTATACGTCTAAAAATGGTCATGGTTAATCAAGATTGTTAATTAATTAAATATAAATTATTTAATTAATCCTCTAAAAGTCATCTACATATAAATAAATTTAATTATTTATTTATATTGTTCACTCTTATAATTCTTCTACCTTAATTAAATAAATAACTTTATTTAATTATTATCATCCCCCATATTCCTCTTAATTAAATTAAATAAATTTTATAATTTATTTATATTGATTATCATGTTATTCTAAATTTGAATATTTGAATTCGAATAAGAGAATATTCCTCCAAACACCCCCTTCATCTCATAGTTAAATTAAATATTATAAATATTTAATTTAATACCATTTCTCCATCCACAAATAATTAAATATTTTAAATATTTAATTACCTTCTAAAATCATCTCTCACACATAATTAAATATTACTTATTTAATTATGCAAACTTCTAATTTCATCCTCACATATAATTAAATAAATTAATTTATTTAATTATGAAATTCATTTCAACTCATTCTTCAAATTGCAACCTTTCTTCAGATCTGAATGAGAAAATTTGAAGAAGAGGAAACCTTCTATCTCTCTCCCAACTTTTGAAAATCTCTTACCGTTCATCTTACCAGACTGAATCTCAACCGTTGATCTTTTCCAACTAAGCTTTTTCCATCGAAAATCTATAAATCAAACCTTTCACAAGCCATTTGGATCGAATCTTCTTCTAGGATCTTCACTCTGTCAAAATAATTCTTCAATCACCATCTATCATCTTCATCACATCGTTATGCTATAATAGTGAGCACTCAACATTCCTTCAACAATCAACCTTCGAAATCTTGCATCCTTATGTAGGTGGAGAAGAGCCATGGAGATCAATCAAGTCTAGTTTGAAATTTTGTTTGCATGTTCTTTCATTTATTTGTATTTTCATTCTAGTTTGTACTTCATGGTGCTTGATAGGATTTAATTTGTTTATTTTCATTCTCAATGCATTTAAACCTATTTGATTTTATTCCTATCTACAGGTTGTAATCCAAGATTTTAAAATGAAAGAGAAATTTATCTTTACAAAGATCTTTGGTGAGAATATTTGCCACTTGATCTTCACCTTTACAATAGAAAAGAGAAATTTGTTTGTCTTCAATTTTCTCTCTAATTAAGTGATGTTTAAGAGCAATGTTCTTGGTCCTTGCATGAAAAATATCACTTTGATTATCACAATATAAAGGAGTAGGATCCTTTTGAGGTAGAATCAAGCCTTCTCAAGCCTTCAAGTAATCTTCTTAACTATAATGCTTCTTTGGATGCATTAGTACAACCTTTATATTCAGCTTCTATAGAACAAAGAGAAGTAGATTGTTTTTTCTTACTATTCCATGAGATTGCACCTGATCCAACAAAGAAACAATAACCACAAGTGGATCTCCCATCATTGGGATCACCTTAGTATAACCTTTTAAAGAAAAATCACAATATGCATCATAAAAGAGACCAAGATTAAGAGTTTCTTTAACATATCTTAAAATTATTTTTGCAACTTTAAAATGAGTTTGTTGTGGTTTAGACATAAATCTAGAAACCAATCCAACACTTTAGGTGTTTTCCAAATTTGCATACCCAAAAAATAATGTAATAGGCCTAAATCACTCATTTGAAATTGTTGATTGAGTTGAGACTTAACATCACTAATCAAAATGTTAGAACTAGAAGTAATAATTAAATCATCAACATATAAAATAATAATCACAATATCATTTTCACTATGCTTAATATATAAATTTGGATCATTTTTACTTCTAATGAAACCATGAGATAGAAAGAAAGCATAGCCCAAATTATAAAATGTCAATATATAGACATAGCAATAATATATCTAGGTTTCCTCTCACTACATCATTGTATTGTAAAGGGAAATTGTATCAAGATTAATAATAAAGGACTTTGAAAAAATTGGTCCTAAAGATGGTTTTAAAAAAACCATATTGCCTTCAATAAAATAATGAAATAGAAAGGTTTCAAGAACTTGATCTCCATCAGTTAAGAAAATAGATCTAAGTTCATAAATAAGTATGTGCATACCATTAAAGTGGATGGAAATATTTTCCATGGGTCCCTAAAAAAAACTCCAATGAGACTTGATAAAATATATGATTCATTATAGATAGGGCTCCCTATGCAGCATTACTGCAAATGCGGCTAGTGCATAAAATATATATGTAAAGGCTCCATTGAGACTTGATAAAGTGATTAATTTGCGAAATATATATAGATGGAATAAATCCATCAAGAAGGAAAATACTCCAATGAGTTTTTAATTTTCAAAAATATATAGATGAGATAAATCCATCAAAAAGATAAATTTACCAATCAGACACAATAAAAAAACAAATTCCCTTTATCAAAACAATATAATTGTAAATGAGAACGAAACACTAGGTTTGTTTTAAATATTGTAATAGATCAAGTCTTAGGTAGAGAGAATGATAATTTCTCACAAAGTGTGATAGAAAGATCTCATAGATATATTTAAATATGAAGGGGCACAAATCAAGCCACGTTGAATTAAAAAATAAATAAATTAATATTAAAAAAAATTGTGATGGAATAATGAGAATTGCATACTATGACGTGAAGGATTATTAAATATAAATAAGTCAGTTAAGATGATATTCATGCATTCATGACTACATGAATATCCCCTTTTCATATTCCAAATATAATTGAGTAAAACAAGTACACTATTATTGGGTTCATCAAGTCCAATAATAAAATACTTGTGAAGTTATTTAAAAAACAAACTTTTTATGTGAAGTAACATGTTGAGATGTACCTGAATCAATAACCCATTCAAAAGGTTTAGAAACATTAAAACTACATGTAAAAGCACGTATAGATTGATTACCATTGTTATGAAACTTTTGATTATTTTGATTCATAGGCTTTTTCTCATGTTTCTTTTTAGAACAAGTGTTTTGCCAATGACCATCCTTATTACAATAAGTGCAATGTGGTCTCTTAGAAGAGTTAAACTCTCTAGGATCATTGCCATTATTATAATGAGGTTTAAAATTTTGCTTATGATTAGACAAAAAAGCATGTTCATTAGACTTAAGAGTACCAAACTGAATTAACTTAGCTTCTTCTTGTCTTAATAAATCTTGAAAAATATCATAAGTTAATTGAGTAGCTAAAGAAGGAATAGTTAATCGAACATGAATATTAGTAATGAATTGTTGAAATTGCCTAGGAAGACACTTTATAAGAATAAGATGAATTAATCTAAAATTATCTAATTTTACTCTTAAACCATTCAATTGACTATTAAAAGCATCAAATTTCAATAAAAAATCAACCATAGATTTAAAATCAAAACACCTCAAAATCTTCAAGTTGATCTTGAATTTGAATTTTTCTTGATTCATTTGAACTATCATAAATGGTTTTGAGTTTGTCCCATGCTTCATAGGCAGTTGTGCATGTCCCAATGTGAACATAAAGTTCGGGTGACATAGAGATACGTATGAGACCAAGGGCTTCTTCATTTTGGAGATTTCATCTTTGGATGTAGTCAAACCTGGTTTAGATTTAATATCTGTAGCTACATCTAAAAGATGTTTAAAACGAAAAAAAGAAAGAAATATGGGTCTTCCAAGAATGGTAGTTAGAAGAATTTAACTTGATTTCAGGAATTAAAGTTGACATAATTGCAATAAAAAAATTAAAACTTTACTAAAAGAAATACTTTACGAGTTGAGAAAGGAAATAACACTAATTAAGCTTAACAAAAAAAATAGCCCTTTTTGAATAAAATTAAGGTCTTGAAAAATACTTTTGATTAAATTATTATTATCATTTTTTAAATCCTCCTTTAAAAAACCAACTATAAAAATAAATAATCTAAAAAATAACTATAAAATTAAATAAATGCAATTAAATTGATATATAAAAAATATGTGAATTAAATTAAATTTGAAATTGATATTATTAAATATTAAATATTAAATTAATAAATATTTTAATATAAAAAACATTCATATAAATGTAAAAAACAAGATATTTTTTTAAAAAGAAAGAGATATTTTAAAAAATCTTTTTGCTTTTTAAGGACATACGTTTAAAAAAACTTAAATGAATGAAAACTTTTAAAAGATTAAATACTTTACGAGTTGAAAAAGGAAATAACACTAATTAAGCTTAACAAAAAAAATAGCCCTTTTTGAATAAAATTAAGGTCTTGAAAAATACTTTTGATTAAATTATTATTATTATTTTTTAAATCCTCTAAAAAATCAACTATAAAAATAAATAATCTAAAAAATAACTATAAAATTAAATAAATACAATTAAATTGATATATAAAAAATATGTGAATTAAATTAAATTTGAAATTGATATTATTAAATATTAAATTTTAAATTAATAAATATTTTAATATAAAAAACATTCATATAAATGTAAAAAACAAGATATTTTTTTTAAAAGAAAGAGATATTTTAAAAAATCTTTTGGCTTTTTAAGGACATACGTTTAAAAAAACTTAAATGAATGAAAACTTTTAAAAGAACTTAAAAACTTTATTCACATTAAAAGAGATGATCAAAAAAGAATTAATGAAATGAAACTAAGATATAATCGATTTTTTTTTTAAGATCTTATAAAACTTTAAAATAAATTGAATGCAAATAAAAGAAACATGGGTGGGATAAAAGGAATTTGAACTACAGATTTAAAAGAATAAAAGAAATGTGGGTGGGATAAAAGAAATTTGAATTGCAGATTTAAAAGAAAATTGTGCGAGTAGAAAAAGCTTAGAAGATATTAAAAAACTTAATTAGCATCGGCGGAAGAGAGGTATTCTGAGCGGTGTCGGGAGGGTTGGGAGAGCCGAGCACAGAGTAAAATAAAGGACCCAGGCTTTGGTAGTGATGGTGATGGCGGCATGGGTTGAGGCTCTAAAGCCTTCAAAAAAACTAGTTTAGATTGATTTATATTTAGGATTTGTTATATTTTAGAAACTTTGCTTTGTTTTTATTTATTTTTTTAAAATCTCTAAAACAGAATAATAAGGGCTGAAGCCCTTAAAAAAAATATACATATATATTTTTTTCATAAATAAATCTACGAAGTTTTTTAAAACTTAAAAGAAAATAAATGTAATTTTTTTGTTTAAAAAAAGATAGATATTTTTATTGATTTTTTTATTTATTAAAAACAAATCTGAGCTAGAATAAGGTTAGAGCCTTAAAAAAATTGATTTTTTTTACAAAATGTAAAATATAGTGATTTTTTTACAGATTTAGTTGAAATTGTAAAAAAGATAAAGATTACAGATCTAAAAAAAATTGAAATATAACCCTTTTATTTGAGGGTTTCTAAAATTTTGCAAAAAAAATTAAATATGCATGCAAATTAAATAGCTTTGAAATTTGAAATAAAAAACAAACTTAGAAATGAAATCCTACACAAGGTTAGAAAAACAAAAAATCAAACAAGAAGCAAGATTAGACTTTTGACTCTTCTCCTCTTTTAGAGTACATCCAATGGTGTGCTTTTAAAACTTGGTAAACCTTCAACAATATAGCTCACAAGATTAGTAATACCAAGCTTTAATACCATGAAAGGAAATAGAAAAGAGCAATGGAAAGAACTAATAAATGAGAAATTGTTTGAAGGAAAGATATTACCAAATAGATTGAAGTAGCAAAACCAAACAAAATGCCTAATAAATGCAATGGAAAGAACTAATAAATGAGCAATTGTTTGAATGGAGGAAAAATGCCTAAAAAATAATACAAAGAGAGAGAGAGAGAGACACAGCCTTAGGCTTGCTTGCTTGAGTCTTGAAGAATGAGAGGAGAGGCACCTCAATAAATAGAGGTGAGAAGATGAGTTAGAATGTAACTCCCAACTCAATGAATGCCACCATTCATCTATGTGTGTGCAATGTGTCACCTCGTAAGGAGGTGGCTACAAATATTCCTTAATAAAGGAATTAACAATAAAATGAGTCATCCTCACACATGTGTGAGGAGACAAAAAAGACAAAAGACTTTTAGGGATTCCTTTGGAATATTCCTACAAGTTAATAAATAATTACAATTAAAGAATAACCTTTACCAAGTAAAGATTAATCTTCTAACAATTACCATTTGATGAGCACACAAGTATATTGAGGGAGGGGGGTGAATCAGTATAACAATATTCTTTTACCTTTTGACTTATTCAATCACATCAAGATTTAACCAAAATTAGCACATATGTAAAATCAAATAATAACAACACAATTTATGTGGAAACCCTTACAGGAGAAAACCATAGAAAAAATATTGATTTTATTAATCTTCTACAAATTTTGTAGGAACCAACCTACTAGAGGCACAAACTCCTATAATATGAGGCACCAACCTCACCAATACTATATCACCTTCACAATGTTGCTTCTTTTATAGATAATGGAAAATTCAATCTCCTTATAATAATCTTAATCTCATATATCTTCAATGCTATTCATATAAACTACTTCACAAAATCTTCCTTGAACAATTATTCTTGTCTCCTCATCGATTTCCTTGTGTTTAAATAATGTATCTTTTAGCCTCCAAACTTGTCTTTATTCCTCTTCTTAAATTATCTTCTCATATCTCTTACTTCTCAACACCCACTACACTTGGTGTATATGTTTGATATTTCTTCATATTTCTCACACACTCACTTTTCATCTCATATATATTCTTACTTGAATAAAGAGTTGCATCTCTTCTAATGGAGATATATTTTTGAATGGATATGTCTCTTCTTTTATTCCATTGATCCCTTTGAAGACTCTTAATTGCTATCTTTATTATCCTCTTTTACTAACAAATCTGAGCACTACACTTTTTCTTATTGTTTTCTATTTTATATTTTAAACACTACATTTTATTGTTATTAATCACTATATTATTAAATAAATATATTCTCCTTATTGCATTATTGCACCTTGTCAATTATTCACAATCATTCAATAATAAATTATGGTTATATATTAACTTGGGTGAATTCATTAACATGTATAAATATGCCTTGGAACAATGTGGTCGACCAACATGTATAGTTAGCTCAAGGAAAATAAAAATTTAAATATGTTTACCATAGACTTAGGTGTCAAAGCAATGAAGGTCAACCCATAAAATATTTTTTATTTTATTTTTAATGTGGACACTATTATTAGGGGGTCGGTCTACACTTTAGGTTTATACTTTAACCAACATTAATGATGTAATCTCATTCTTGAAATTTATGAACCTTTAACATCAATAAAAAATATTCTTTTAATCTCCCCCTTGGTCATTGATGGCAACACACTATTCCCCTTGTCCTATTTCGCCTCCTATCTTTGTTGCTCCCCCTGTCTTTGTATTTCTCCCCCTTTGACATCAATGGAAAAGGATTCTATGGAGCTGTGAGATCATACAATGATAAGTGCACCCTAAGGAGTACAATAGAGGATGAGACCACTCCTAGTTTTTGTCTTATAAACTAAAAGTTCCCTTTTGGAAGAGTCTTAGTAAAAAAATATCCACAATCTGATCATGAGTGTCAACATAATCAAGCTTTACCTATCCATCCACTACTTGCTCCCTCAAGAAATCATACTTTATAGGAATATGTTATGTTCTTTAATGAATCATTGATTCTTTGAGATATTAATAGCATTTGTATTGTCATAAAATATAGAAATTGGATCTTCAAACTCAAAGTTAATATCCTTCAAGGTTTGCTCATCTAGAGAACTTGTATGCAACAAGATGCTGCTGAAATATAGTTTGCTTCTACTATGGATAGTGATATTGATGCTCACTTCTCAATCATCCAAGATACCATATTCATACCAAGGAAGAATGCTCCTCCACTAGTACTATTTCTATCATCTACACTACCAGCCCAATCAACATCTATATATGCTTTTAAGGTGAAGTCTTCACCTCTTGGGTACCATAGAACAAAATCCAATGTTCCTTTTAAGTATTTAAATATCCTCTTCACTTCCTGCACATGTGTTTCTTTAGGATTAGCCTAAAATCTTTCTACCATCCCAATTGCCTACATAATGTCAAGTCTTGAAGCTATCATATAAACAAAAGTTCCAATAATTGATTTGTAGAAAGTTTGATTTGTATAAGGAGATTCATCATTCTTGCTCAATTTACATCCTGTGACCATTGGTGTACTCATAGGATTGCAATCTTGCATTCTAAAAAAATTCAACATTTTTTTATCGTACTTAGTCTATGAAATGAAAATTCCTTTGTCAAATTGAGATATTTGTAATCCTAAGAAGAAAGAAAATTCACCTAAAATGGACATTTAAAATTCTTTTTGTATTTTCATAGCAAAGTCTTGACACATTCTACTATAACTTCCTCCAAATATAATATCATCCACATACTAAAACAATCAATTGATGATCATTTTCAATTTTAAAATATAAATTGATGTCCACAACACCTCTTTTGAACCCTTTTTCTTGTAAGTACTTGTCCAATCTAGAGTACCAAGCCCTGGGGGGCTTGTTGTAACCCATTAAGAGCTTTATTGAGTCTACATACATATTCATTGTCTTTTGATAAGGTAAATCATTAAGTTTTTTTGATATATACCTCTTCTTCTACATGTCCATTAAAAAATGCTGATTTAAGATCCATTTGGTAAACTTTAAAATTTTTGTGGCAAGCACATGCTAGGAACATCCTTATGGCCTCTAATTGTGCAACCAGGAAATTTTTTCTCCAAAGTCAACCCATTCTAATTGAGCATAACCTTTACATACCAAGCTTGCTTTATTCTTTACCACATGAACATTTTCATTTAGCTTATTTTTTAACACCCATTTGTTACCAATTACATTTTTATCTTGGGTCTTGGGACAAGTTCCCAAGTTTTATTCTTCTATTTTTTTATTTAGTTCTTCTTCCATGGCACTTACCCAATGTGTGTCTTTTCTAGCTTCCATAAAATCTCTAGGTTCAATTTTAGAAAGTAAAGACATAAGTCCCAGTGTGGTGTCCAAAATTCTCCATGTTTGGATTTTTGTATCCATTCTCCAATAACAAAATTTTCTGGATGATTTTTTCTGAAAAATCTTGATGGTTTTTAGGTGCCTTTGTTGGTGTCATAGACTTATCATGTTCAAATTATTCCTCTTATTTTTCTTTGCAACTTTCTTCTTCTTCATGATCAACTTCTTGAGTTATCTCTCCTTGGTGTATGTTATCATTTATACAAATCTTTCTACTTTCAATGTTTTTGTGTAGCCTTTTATTGTAGTATTTGAAAGCTTTGCTCCTTGAAGAGTAGAAAAGAAATATCCCTTCATCAGATCTAGCATCAAACATGCATAAATTTTCTTCATCTCTCTTTATATAGAACTTGCTACCAAATACTTTAAAGTACTTAATTGTGGAAGGTCTACCTTTTCAAAGCTCATATGGAGTCTTATTATGATTGAATATGATTTGTGCTCGATTTAGAATATAAAATATTGTATGCACTGCTTCTCTCCAAAATGAGTCTAATAACTTGGACTCATTAAGTATGGTTCTTTCCATTTCTTCTACTATTCTATTTTTCCTCTCCACAACTCTATTTTGTTGTGGTGTTCTTGCAGCTGAAAAGTGTCTTCTAATCCCATGTTTTTCAAAAAAATCCTCAAATTCATTTGAGGTGAATTCACCATCTCTATTTTATCTTAGAAATTTGATTTTTAATCCATTTTTATTTTCTATTGATGCCTTAAATATCTTAAACTTCTCTAGGGATTCAAATTTTTATTTCAAAAAAGTTACCCAAGTAAATATAGACTAATCATCAATTAACAACATAAAGTAACTTTCACCTAGCATACTCTTTGAATGGGTTGGTCCATAGAGGTCTATATGGATGAGCTCCAATGGTTTAGATGTTTAATACTCCTTTATTTTGAATTTGACCCTTGTATGCTTCCCAAGTTGGTAGTGATTACAAATGGTATTTGAGGGTTTTGATATTTTTGGCATATCCCTTACCTCATGTGTATTGCTCATTTTGACAAGATTGTAAAAGTTGATTTGTCCCATACTCCTATGCCAAAGCCAACTTTCATCTTATTTTTCCATAAAATATTTTTTACCTTTATTTTCATTTATGATGTAGAGATTATTAGCTGTCCTATATGGTTCTGGTATCAATGTTCCTTCTTGATTTTATATCCCTCTGCATGAATGAGAGAGTGTGACCTTGATCACATAACTAGCTTACACTTAGAATATTGTGCTTTAATAATTCAACATGAAAAACATTCTTTATCTTTTTTCTTCCATTGTATAAACTAATAGTTCCTTTTCCAACAATATTGGCCATAGAATTATCCCCAAAACTCACTATTCCTCCATATGTATTTTGTTGAACATATGTTTTCATTAATGTCAAAGGAGTAATATCAAGGTGTATCATACTTGAATATTAGAGGATTTTAAGTAAAATGAAGAAGACTGATTGTATTATGCTTACAATATCATGCTTGTATCTATTCATGTTGATAGAAGGAATCTGAAAGTCTGATCCAAAATGTTTGTGGTCAGTTTCCCAGGTAGAGAGATTTTTATGGCAACACGTTCATGATCTGTATTTCCTCTTAGATGTTATTTTTGGTCTACGGTTTGAAATGAGAATACGTCTACACTTGTTCTATCTTATTCTAGAGTTTCTAGAATTTATGTTCAATATGCAAAAACATTGAACTGACATAAAGGTCACTATGATGGTTAGTTAACCAGTTGATGTTTCAAAACTGTGCGATAACAAATTATATCATGTGACCTCTAGAGGTAGTGTGGGAAAGTGAAATAGGTCTTAGTTAAGGTTCCTAAAGGAAGCACATGGAATCATGTTCTTTTGGTGGAAACAAATTTGATTTTGGACCTACCCGCTACATGTTTCATGTAAATATGAATTTAGGTCCACCTTAGTTGACTTATCTATTTATGAATGGTGTTAAGGGACTCCTGGACGATATGAAATAATGTTAATTTAATGATATGTATATAATAATCATAGTTTTAGATCTCACTTGATATGATGAGTGTGAGTGTGTTGTTGTGCACCATCATCATAAGATCATAGATTGTGTGGGAGAGTGTCGGAAGGAAGGCTATATATTGTGTAAGCTATATAATCAACATTGAAGTTCTACAAGTTTTATCTTTGTAATTTGGTAGGACTAGTGTCTTACTTAATGAGTTGGTGCTTAGATCTTTGTATTGGAGATTGGTGTGTCTAGTAGGTTGGTGCCTACAAATACATTAGGGGATTGGTGTCTCCAGTAGGTTGGTGCCAACATTATTGTAATTTATTCATTATTTTATGAGGCTAGATTTGGGAAATAGCTCCAAGAAGCTTTTCTCATCGTGGCTTTCCCATTCTAGGTTTTCAAGTATATCTAGTATGAATGTGTGCATCTGTGTTGATTGATTGATAATAGCTGGTTTGATTCATGTTTGATGATTCATGCTTGAGGATACATGTTGAACTAAAGAGTTTTAAATAGATTTAATATACTGATTCACCCCTCCTCTTAGTATATTGTGTGCCCTTCAATTGGTATCAGAGCCGAGTTGCTTTGAAGAAGCTTAATAGCTTGAGGTAGATTCAATTTGGCACACTCAGTGGATCAAGAAGGATTATCTTAAAATAAGGCACCACTCTTTGATGGATCCAATTATGCTTTTTGGAAAGTAAGGATGGAAGCATACTTGATGGCCCTAGGGTTTGAGATTTGGAAATTAGTTGTGGATGGATATGAGATCCCTAAAATTCCCCCAAGAGATTAGGTCAGAAAGAAGGCTTGTGAAAATAATTCTAAGGAAAGGAATGTTATTCTATGTGGATTATCTAATTATGAGTTTGTAAAGATTATGCATTACAGGACAATGAAGGAAGTATGGAGTAAGCTTCACAACATCTATGAAGGTGATGACAAGGTCAAATAAGAAAAGATTCAAACTCATCGAGGTTAGTTTGAAAGTCTGAAAAATGAAGTAAGAGGAAAACATTGCCACATTCTTACTCAGGGTTGATGAAGTTGTCAATTCTATCAAAGGTCTTAGTGAAGAATTGAAATAAGATATGATTGTGAAAAAGGTACTTAGATCCCTTCCCAAAAAGTTTGATGCAAAAGTTTTTGTTGTTGAAGAATCTAAATATTAGAATACTTTAACTAGATGGATGATTACATGGAATTCTGACTGCTTATGAAATGAGAATTGAGAATGACAATTTTGTAAGGAAAGAGGTTGCATTCAAGGTGTTCAAAAAGAAAGATGACCTAGATTCAAAAGATGGATTAGATCCAAAAATTATAAAGGTAAGTTACCTTTAAATGTTTTAATTGTGTTGAAGTAGGTCATTTCATGGTTGTGTCCATATAAGGAATCTAATAATGATGAGAAGAATTCATTTCAAAATGGGAAAATATTTCCTAAAAATAAGAAAAGTTTATTTATCAATGAGGAAGGCTACTCATATGATGATGATGATCAAGCCAATTCTAAGAATGAATGAGAAAAGGCTCTTTTCATGGCTATGGAAACCTCTGAAGAAGATCCAAAAATAAAGTCCAAAATTGAAGATGATGAAAATGTAGACCTTGTGGAAGAATTACTCTATGCTATCAAGGAAATCAAAAGGATAAGGAAAAAGATTATAGAAAAAGTGAGAGCTAAAGACATACTATCTCATAATCTTGAGAAGGAAGAAAAGATGATAATTGATTTGAAGATTCAAGTAGAAGAGGAAAAGAGGATTCAAGAAGTTTTGACTTAAAGATTGCTATCAAGAGACAAGGACTGTGAAAAAATTGAAGCAAAGATTGTATCACTAAGGAAAGATCTTGAGAAGTTAAATCATCTGTTGAAGTTAAATTTTGGAAAGGGCACTAAGATCTTGGATCGGATAATAGGAATCCAGAGATCTCCACATATCAAAATTAGTCTTGGTTTTGTTGATGAACAAAAGAATAAGGTGACTGAGTAGCTTGTGAATTCAATTGTTGTGAATTTAGAAAGGAATGGCTCCAAAAGAAAGGTGTTGAATGATGGACTCATTCAAGTGCATAGATTGAATAAAAGATCTGAAAGACAAGCTTCGAGAGGACAAGGCTACAATACTAGGTTCTATCATTCTTTTTTTGGTTACTGTTTTAATTGTAATCATTTTGGTCATAAGGTTGTGAATTATAGAAAGGTTCCAAGAAGAAGAAATGATTTAGAAATGATTTTTTAAGAAAAAATGCATTTTCAACTTTGTATAATTTCAATATATTTGTCACAAATGCAAGAATTTTGGACATATTTCTAGAAATTATAGTAGCAATTTTTTGAGTCCTATATTGGATAAAAAAGGAGATAAGTTAGAATGTCATAATAATGAATCAAACAAGGTTTGGAAGAAGAAATCGGGGGAGAAAACATCAAAGAAATCCATGGTGGCTCAAATTGCATTACATGATCAAAAGGAGAAGAATCTATGAATCATTGACAATGGATGTTCAAGTCACATGATCAGAGACAAGAGTAAGTTCATGCACTTCAAGAAGTTTGATGGAGGATTTGTAACTTTTGGTAACAATTGTGTTGCTAAGATTATCAATAAGGGTATTTTGAGTCTTGATGGTGGAAAGAAAAAACTCATAATGTTATTTATGTAGAAGGACTAAAGAACAATCTTTTGAGTGTAAGCCAAATGTGTGATAAAGGCTATAATTTCTCATTCAGTACTGAAGGTTATGAAATAAGAAAGATTGGTACTAGTGAGCTAGTTGTAGAAGGAAGAAGGAGTGGCAATGATGAATATCATTTGAATGAGGTATTTAAATGGACAAAACTATTTTGTAATACAAAGAGAAGAAAGTTGGATTTGTCATAAAAGAATGGGACACATCAATTTTGATGATCTTATGAGGATCAATTCAAAAGAATGGTTAGAGACATGCCAAAGATCAAGAAGCCTCACTCTACTAATTACAAACCATATCATGAGGGAAAGCAAACAAGGAACATATTTCCTACTAAGGAATATTCTGCAACAAATCCATTGGATCTGATTCACATAGATCTATGTGGACGTATAAGGACAAAAAGCATTCAAGGTGATAGAAATTTTATAATTCTTATTGTTGGTTAATCTAGAATGACTTGGATTACTTTTATAAAGGAAAAATTAGAATATTTTGAGAAGTTTAAAGCATTCAAGGCTATGGTTGAGAATGAAATTAGAAGAATAATCAAATATCTGAGATTAAATGGAGGCAAAGAATTCACTTCTAACAGGTATGATGAATTGTATGAGTTGCATGGCATATAGAGACAATTTTCTGCTCCTAGAACTCCACAGTAGAATGGAGTAGCTGAGAGGAAGAATCAAAACATACAGGAGATGGCTAGAATAATGTTAAGTCAAGGAAAGTTTTCAGATATGTATTAGAGAGAAGCAGTTCAAACCACAATGTATATTTTCAATAGAGCTCAAAATAGACCAAAGAATGATAAAATACCATGTGAATTATGAAGAGGAAAACCGACTTTAGTTAGACATCTCAGGATATTTGGAAGTAAGTGCTACATTAAAAGGGATGAAGAAATTTTTGGTAAGTTTGACTCTAGATCTTATGAAGGTACTTTTCTTGGTATTCTATGACAAGCAAATCCTATAGATGCTATAACAAAAGACTAAAAAGAATTGTGGAAAGTGTAAATGTAAGTATTGATGAAATAGTATAGTCTAATGATACTCTATATGAAGAAGATAATGAAGATCTAATCCACAACAGTGATGAAGACTCAAAAATTGATTATGAAAATACAATTACAAAGACTTTGGCTAGGTATGTTCAAAAGAATAATTTTGAAGATCAAATTATTTGAGATAAGGACAATGGGGTTTAGATCCAAAGAATAATTGAGAAATAAAATGAATAGGTACACTTTGCATTATTATCAAAAAATGAACCAAGTTCCTATGCAGAGGCAAGTAAAGAGAAAGGATGGTTAGATGCCATGGAGGAATAATTGACTCAAATTAAGAAGAATGAAACTTGGGAATTAGTTTTGAGACTCAAAGACACAAATTTCATTGGTACCAAATGGGTCTTTAGAAACATGTTGAATGAAGATGGAAAAGTGATTCAAAACAAGGCCAGACTGGTATGTAAAGGTTATGCTCAATTTAAAGGAATTTATTTTGAAGAGACATTTGCTCCAGTAGTAGGGTTGGAAGCAATTAGAATGTTTTTGGCCTTATCAACATTTAAGAATTTCAAGGTATATTAGATGGATGTGAAATTTGCATTTATGAATCGACAAATAGAAGAAGTATGCATTGAGCAATTAGAAGGATTTCAATGCTCAGATAATTTGGATTTTATGTGCAAACAAAAGAAAGCACTTTATGGACTCAAATAGGCTCCTAGAGTATGGTACTCTAGATTGGATAGATATCTGCAACAATGTTTCCAAAGAGGTAGTCCAAATAGTAACTTATATATAAAAAATTGAAGGTGATCAATTATTGATTGTTATTGTTTATGTTGATGACATTATCGTTGGTGGTAGTAATGTTTCTATGTTTAAAGAGTTTTGAGATGCAATGCAGAGTGAGTTTGAAATGTCAATGCTTGGTGAATTGTCTTTCTTTTTTGGTTTATAGATTTATCAATTAGACAAAGGTATATTCATTTCTGAAAATAAGTACATAATAGAAATGTTGAGAAAGTTTAAGGTGGAAGAATGCAAACCAATGAGCACACCTATGGTTATTGGGTATAAATTGAGTAAGGATGATGAATTTGCTATGAGAAACCAGAATTTGTATAGATCAATGATTGGTAGCTTGTTGTATGTGATTGCATCTAATGCAAGTAGTTGGGATGGTAGCTATATTTTAGGAAATTCCTAAGGAAACTCATGTCAAGGCAATAAAAAGAATATTTAAAGGCTATAATAGATTTTTGCTTGTGGTATCCTAAGAGTGAAAAATTCACACTAATTGCATATAGAGATGTAGATTGGGCATGAAATGTAGATGACCATAAGAGTACAAGTGGTGGAGCTTTTTTTATTGGTGATAGTCTTGTATCCTGGCTAAGAAAGAAGAAATATTTAGTATCTTTATCTACAATAAAGGAAAAGTACATTACAACAACTTCATGTTGCACTTAGGTACTATGTATGAAATTTTTTTTGGAGGAGATGATAGATTTTGATGCACCTATTCCCATTCTTTGTGACAATACAAGTACCATAAATATTTATAATAATTTGGTGTTGCACTCAAGGACAAAGTATATTGCAATTAAGTATCATTTTATGAGAGAGAAGGTTGCATACAAAGAGGTGAAGTTGGAGTATGTTGAAACCAAGGGGAAAATAGCAGAAATTTTCACAAAACTTCTTTCCAAGGAGACCTTTGAGTATATCTTATAGAGGTTGGGAGTTGTATCTCTGTCCTCTTGAATCAAGAGGAAGCACAAGTTGAGGGGGATTGTTGACTCCCCACAAGAAGACTTGGTGGTCTTGTGATTTTTTTCAGAAGGAGTGTGGTATGGACTTAGGGGGAGTCTATCCGAGAAATAGGTTTTCAAATTGTGTAGAAAGCAGATGACCTTTGCTATTGGTGTCAAAGGGGGAGAAATATGACTCAAAATGCTAAATAATCTAAAGGGAGAAATAATTCAAGTGGCATGGCTTCATGTTTCTGACACATTAGATTTATCTTCTTGTGTCAACAACATTTTGCTATATTATGTCAATGATAAAGAGGTAGATTCTTGAACATATGTTGTCATTGATGTCAAAGGAGTACTATGAAGGTGTATCATGCTTGAATATCAGATAATTTTGAGTTTATTTTCCTAGGCAAAGAGATTTTTTTGGAAACATGTTCATGATCTGTATTTCCTCTTGGATGTGAGTTTTGGTCTACGGTTTGAAAGGAAAGTATGTCTCCACTTGTTCTATCTTATTTCAGATTTTACACAATGTATATTTAGCAGGAAAAAAGATTGAAGTGACAGAAAGGTCACTATGTTGGTTAGTTAACCAGTTGGTGTTCTACAACTGTGCGGCAATAGCTTATATTATGTGACCTCCAGAGGTAGTGTGGGATAGTGAAATAGGTCCTGGTTAAGGTTCCAAAATGAATCACATAACATCATTTTCTTTTGGTGGCAACAAATTTGATTTAGGACCTACCTGCTACACGTTTCATGTAAATTTGAATTTAGGTCCACCTTAGTTGAACTAGATATTTGCAGATGGTGTTAAGGGACTCTTGGCCAACATGAAATAGTGTTAATGTAATGAGATGTATATAATCATCATATTTTTAGACATTGGTTGATCCCACAATAGTGGGTTACACTTTCTAGCCAAACTTGACATTGAAATGAACATTTTGAACTAAATCTTCACTTTCAGACACCTATAGTAGCTAAATTGTGAGGAATTTGAAGATGATGAAAAATAATGATTTGTGATATTTTATCTATAGATTCTAAATATATATTTTGAATTTTTTGGAATCAAATTGCATTTATTTTTCAATCTCCTTTGATAACTAGTTTTTAGCAGTAAACACCATTTTTAAAGACTGATGTGTACTATAAACCACATAACCTTTTTTCTATGGAGGATTTTTTATTTTTTATGAATTTAGATTTGTAACTACAATATCTAGAGGATGCATTTGGTTTCATAATGTTTTATTAAATATATATTTTTAATTAAGTTTTGAATTCAAACCAATTACAATTTAGACATAGGTGTACTATAAGAGCATAATTTTTTTTATATGTATCAGAATTCTATTTTTTTGTTGTTGGAATAAGGACATATATACCTAGAGGACATGTATTTTTTAGAAATTTTTTTCTCTATTTTCCTATTTTTTTTGTATGTGTGAAACAAAGACCTTGATGTTCATTGAAAAACCTACATTCACAAGAAATAAAAAATAAATATATTTAAAATTGTACTTTTTGGGAAGCTTATAATAACGACTACATACTTACAAAATATAAATTTTAAATGAATTCATTTGATCCCCCAAAAGGTAAATCAAATGTGGTTTTTTATCAACATTTTGATAGGTGTAGAAGAGACTCCATTATAGGTATGGTTTAAAACTAGTGAGGTTCTATCCAAGGGGGTTTGATCTAAAGGGATTTGATCAAACCCTCTTCAATTAAAACCCTTTAAATGAAACCTTTCAAGGCTTGAATCATTATATTTTCTAAAAAAATGTGATTTTAGAAAAAATTAGGATGTCTCAGAAAGTGTAACCCATTATTGTGGTAGCACCTTATCACTTGATACATGATGAGTGTTATTGTGTAAGTGTATTGTACAAGTGATAATAATTCAGTGGGAGTTGCATCTCAATCATTGTGCACCATCATCAAAAGATCATAGTCTATGTGGGAGAGTGTTTGAAGGAAGGTCAGATCTTGTGTAAGTTGTGTAATCAAGATGGAAGTTCCACAAGCTTTATCTTTGCAATCTAGTAGGTCTAGTATCTTACTTGTTGAGCTAGTTCTCAAATCTTTGTATTGGGGATTGGTTTGTCTAGTAGGTTAGTTCCTACAAATACAGCAGGGGATTGGTATCTTCGATAGGTTAGTGCCTACTTCATGATTGTAAATTATTCATTATTTCTATGAGGATGAATTTGGACAGGAGATCCAAGCAGCTTTTGTCACCATGGTTTTTCCCATTTCGATTTTCCACGTATATCTAGTGTTCAGTGTGTGAATGTGTGCATATTCCTTGATTGATTGATAATAGCGGGTTTGATTCATATTTGATGATTCATGCTTGATGATACATGCTTAATTAAAGAGTTTTAAATATGTTGATTCACCCCCCTTAGTATATTGTGTGCCCTTCATGTTCTTCAATGTGAGAAATTTACTTTTCTCACCAGTCACGTGACATGAACAACCACTGTCTACATGCCATTGTTCTCCATCATTTTGAGCATGTAGGTTAGCTTGTATTAACATGGATCTTTCTTTTCTCTCTTCTTTCTTCTTTTTCCATACTTTTGAATTCTTCTCCATTTGTTCCACAAGGATGTCTTTCTTTTTATCTTGCTTTGGGGCATATACAAAAATAGTTCTACAAAATCATGCTATGTGTCCATATTTATTGCATTTATAACATTCAATATTGTATAGTAGAGGAGAATAAGTTTGTAATTCCTTCTATCCAACCTAGAGGTATTCTTACCCTTGTTCCAAGTAGATTTTTTTATATGAGTCCTAAAATTTATTACCTTGAGACCAAAATTATTGCATGTGAAACAATAACCAAAAAAAAGATGATGAAACTTTGTCATATGTGCTTTCCTTTATGGAAATGAATTTTTGAATGTGTTCTTATTCATTTGATATGTGCTTGGTTTTGATGCAACATGACTTTCTTTTGCTTAGCTACATTCTCCTTTGATGGGGATTTTAAGTGCATCAATATAACTCTTTGGTTTTTCCTTATTTGATTCTACTTGTGCATTTTCTTTTCTTTCTTCATAACCAAGACCAATTTTATAGATGACGATTGTTGTTCATTTATGATATTGTTTAAAATACTAGTGCTCCTTTCAAACTTGAGACTTTTGTTTAATTTTGTAGTAGTTTTTTTAATCCTTCCTTAGAGAGATAATCTCAAATTCTAGTCTTCCCAAATTTTCTTCTTTTACCTTTATTTGAGATCTAATCTCTTTTTCAATTCTCTTAGCTTCCGCAATTTGAACTTTCAAATCTATGACTACCTTTCCGGATTCCTCAAGTATTTTGGCCTTTGATTTAAATTCTTCTTGAAAAAATGGCTCATAATTTGAATTCTTCTTTCTATGTCTCTCAATTTATTCTATAACATGATAGATTTATTCTTGAAAGTTATCTTTACCATCTTCATTATTAGATTCAATCTCTCTTCCTCATGTGAGTGCTCATTTTCTTTATCACTATTTTCAATAATATTTCTTCTATTTCAAATACCATAAAAAGCATCCTTCTCTATAGTTGTCCCAATCACTTTCATTGGATGTATCATCTCTATAAGCTTAGAGACTCTTCTAGTAATCATAAGATTTCTTCTTCTTATTGGTTTTATCATGCTTGTGACTATTTTTGTTTCCTTTCTTTGTATAAATCTCTTCTTCATCACTATCACTTTCTTTCAAATATGAGCAGTTCTTAGCAAAGTGTCCTATTTTTCCACAATTGAAACATTTAAATGGCAATTTTCCCTTGTTTTTTTTTAATTTCCTTAAAAAAAAGCTTCCTCCTTGTCTGTTTCTTCCTTAGAACTCCTTTATAAGAATCTTAATCTCATATATCTTCAATGATATTCATATAAACTACACAAAATATTCCTTGAATAATTATTCTTCTCTCCTCATCAATTTCCTTGTGTTTAAATAATGTATCTTTTAGCCTCCAAACTTGTATCCATTCCTCTTCTTAAATTATCTTCTCATATATATTACTTCTCAACACCCACTACACTTGGTGTATATATCTGATATTTCTTTATATTTCTCACACACTCACTTTTCATCTCAAAATATAATTAATATTTATATCTTCTTACTTGAATAAAGAGTTGCATCTTTTCTAATGGAGCTATATTTTTTAATGGATATGTCTCTTCCTTTATTCCATCGCTCCCTTTGAAGACTCTTAATTACTATCTTTATTATCCTCTTTTATTAACAAATTTGAGCATTTCCCTTTTTATTATTATTTTTTGTTTTATATTTTTAAACACTACCTTTTATTGTTATTAATCATTGTATTTTTAAATAAATATATGTTCCTTATTGCATCATGCATCTTGTCAATTATTCATAACCATTCAATAATAAATTATGGTTATATATTAACTTGGGTGAATTCATTGACCTATATAAATATGCCTTGGAACAATGTGGTCGACCAACATATATAGTTAGCTTGAGCCAAATAAAAATTTAAATATATTTACCACAAACTTAGGCACCAAAGCATGAAGGTTGACCCATAAAAAATATTTTATTTTATTTTGAATGTGGACACTATTATTAGGGGTCAGCTTGAATTTTAGATTTATACTTTAATCAACATTAATGATGTAATATCCTTCTTGAAATTCATGAACCTTTGACATCAATGATAATTATTCTATCACTTTTTTGGTGATTTTAGGCTTTTCTTTCATACCTAGGTTAACATCAATGGTTTATTTGACAACTGAGTTGGATCCATCCTATAACTATGTTGATGTATCCTGGAAAAGGTTGAGTGCATCATCTATCAACCCCTTTGAATGGTTTTCACCAATAGACACATCTTTATTTTCTTTATTTTTCATTTTTTTCAATTGATAATACCTCAAGGAGGTTTTCACTTTTTCTTGACTAAAGAATTCTTGTCGCTCCCCAAAGTATGTTTCCACATCAAAATTAATCTCAAATCCTTTTTTATGATCTCCTAGTGAAATGTAATCTTGAATTCCTAGGAATTTCATAATAGCTACATTATTTTGAAACAATTCCAACTATATGTGATCTTGTTGGTACCAATCTATGGGCTTAGGATATTGAAGGTCAAGATTGATTGTTAGGATAGTCACATTATTAAAAAAGGTTGGTGGCAATAAGATCCTTGTAAATAATACAAGCGGAATTTATTTCAATATCAAAAAAAGTTTCCTCATAAATCATGGAATCATCACTAATCTCTTTCAATTTCTCATTAAGAGAAATGTACCCTAAGCTTCATGTTCCTTGATGTTCAAAATCTTGTATAGGCCATAGAATCCCTAGTTCCTTTCCTTTATAGTTGATAACCTAACACATCTTTCTTGCAATGGGATATTGATTATTTTATAAACAATTTTTTTGTGTTTCCAACTGATTGTCTAGGTTTCTCTAAGGATTAGCTAAATCCTATGCTCAACAACCCTAGTTCATTGGCCAACAAACAAGAGATAGATTTTATACTATTTATCCTCTACACTTTAGGCTCTGCACAACTAAGGTGGGTTCCCCTTTGTATAACATCATTTGAAGTATAGCAATGCTTATAATAATGCCAAAACAAATCTTGATATGTGTAATGCCCCGTCTTGTAACCTAAGGAATGTTGTAATTGTCTACGAAAGTGAAATAATTTTTTTTTTAAAGTAATAATATTAACTTAATTAGTTGCATACATTCTCTAAGTTACGCGACGTCACACTACTTGAGATTCCATAGACGACTTTAGTATTTAGCAATGCACATATTTAATTAACATAAACTTAAAAGTAAACATTGCATATCATTTGAATTCCATTCATGATAGTATAAAGTACATATAAGATTCTTACATTGCAATTGAAATAACTTTACAATACTCATTCTTCAGATGAGGTAGATCAAGTAATAGATTACAATTTACATATTTCAAATGTTCACCTCATAAACAATTGAGGGATGTTTCAAATACAAGATTTCCAATGATACAATAAAGGAAGTACATATATATCCAAATACGAGATCTCCATCCATGAAGCTCTCGTTGCCATGATCATAAACTAGGGACCCAACGGAGTAAGGTGCACGTTCCACCCAACCATGTGGTACCCGTAGGTCCACCCCCCATGCTAGGAGATAGTAATAAGGTTACCTAGACATAACCTATTCACCCTAGACACAAGTACATAACTAACTGATGGTTACATTGCTTCCAGAATTAAGACAATCAAATGTGCTAAGTACACAAGGTAAACTGTTATTTTAGGTGGAGTGTCATCACAACGTTGCAAAGGTTACCCTGGTGTTTCTTCCTAGGTTCTGGCCCCCAACTTGGGTTACCCTAGTAACCTCTTACGAAACTCGGCCCCATTTGCAAACTATTGCGGAATCGAATATCTTTTAAAGTAACAAGATATCGATTTTCCATTCCAGGCCTTCTCATCTTATACTCAAAACTGAACTAGCTCTTGAGTCTATAAGCGAGGCATAATAATCTTATTAAAGATTTTAATCTAACTACTGTGTTGTTTAGTTTTCACTGACTTACTAACCCTTTGTAAGTTACCCTGGCACCACTTTGTGTGCCGGCCCTCACACAGAGCCACTCCCCTAAACATAACAAAGGAATCTAAGTTTCTCTGACTAAGGTAAACAAGGTGTACAAAAATACAACATATAATTCTACGCTTTTCATAACGAACATCAATGTCTATGTTCATAAAATCAGGTGTCTAAACACCATGCAAAACCACGTACACAACCATAGTCAACACAAAAATTCTACTTAAACAATCACAATTCCCACATTTTACAAATTTTCTAGAAGACTTGTACATCTAAAACATGCCCAATTTTCCCAATAAAAGAAACACAATTTTAAGCAAATTGAAACATAAGAAATCTACATTAGGATTTACTAAATCCAGTCATTCAATATGATTTGCATGTAAACAAGTCAACTTAATTAAAATTCACTATTAAATAATCTAATTTTAACTTTCTCAATTTCACTTATCAATAAATGTCAAATTTTCTTTTCCAACTTTATAGTTATAAATCTAACTGTTTTCTTACTTAACATACATTAAAACCAAAAGAATTTCTTATTTCAAAACTAAAATATATATATATATATGAGTTTTATTTAAATAAATAATATTTAAGTATATATATATATATATATACATACATATATATATATACATACATATATATATATACATATATATATATATATATACATATATATATATATATACATACATATATATATACATATATATATATATTTAAAAGTATTATATATAACAAAACCCTAAATTGAAATCTCGTACGAAATAATATATGATCGAAATTTCTTTTTTGTTTGTTAACAAAAGTTTCATTCAATAAACAGTATACTGCAATACCTATAGTCACGGCTATAAGCACAGCCTACAACCCTCCTGTATGGGAAGGCAGCTATGTGATAGCCGCGCGCTGCCTGTGAGGGCAGCGCTGGCTGCCTCCACAGCCGTTGCCCCATATGGGGGCGGATGTGGGGTAGCCCCGCGGCCCCCAAAACAAAAACTATTAACCATAAAATACAATATAAAATGTGTGAAAATGCGTTTTCTTTGGTTTCGACTACGGATTAAATTTCGTTCCATTTAAAAATAAAACCCCAATTTTCCTGTACGACGATTTCACAATATTCTTCAAGAATATAAAATTTTCCCAAATAAAAATAAATCAATAAAGTTTCACAATCCAATTTGTATATGAATATATATATTATATATAATATATATATATATATATTTACAAAATCCTACAGGGTTTTCTTATGGGGAAATTGTAAAATTTCAACAAGGATTTAATGAAAAATACGCGCAAGAATTTTCCAATCATATTCTAATTAATCCCCAGAGGTTTCAATAGTATTTCCCCAAACAGATGATTTCCCTTCACAAATTTAACTCAAATATTTTCTACAGAGAGAAAGCTACAGAGTTTTATTTTGAATTTCATCTCTCGTTTTCACTGTTTTCTCTACATATCCATGATTTCTTGAAATATTTACAGAAATCAACAAATCTTATAGAAAGAATATAGTAAACAATTTTTCCCGAGAAGTACAAGGATTTTAATAAAATGAAATTTCTTTTCACATGCATTTTTTTTCAAAGCAAACAAATTAAAAACACAAGGGAAATACTTGTTTTCCTTAGCTTCAGAAATCTGTCTGGTGAAGAATAGCTTTTCCTGTAGCTTCCAAAGCCTTTCCCGAACACAAATTCCCAAATATGCTAAAATCTCAACCAGAGAACTTCCAGAAATATACAACAATACAAAGGAAATCACAAATTCTTTGAAAGCAATTTTAACAAAACCCTATTCTTTCATTTCCCGTGCAGAAAAAGGTAATCCTCTATTTTTCCCCAAATCCCAGATAACCTCCGAGAAAATCCTCCACCCAAAAAGGAAATTAATTACACTGGCACACATGTCGAGAAGAAACAAATATCTTTCAACAACCTCATGACAATCATTCATTTCTTCCTTATCAAAAATTGAATGCCTTTTTAAAGAATTTTCAATTTTCAATTTTCAAAATACAAATTTCCTTTTTCTTTATTTTATTTATTTATTTAACAAGTAAAATACCATTTCCCACATAATAATTAATTTAAAATTAAAATATATTCACACAATTAAAGCAACTTGAATTTAATTAATTAATTAATTTAATTTAAATCAATAGCAAATTAAAGAATAATAAACTATCATAAAATAAACAAAATTTTCCTTTCAAAGTAATTGATCCAACCAGGGACAAACAAGACCACCAAAGTCTCCAAACTAAAACTGACGATGTACTATGACTGGGTTTAAGACTAGACTAGGATGAACCATGTTACTACCTCCCAATCAACATTTTTGTTGAGTCTTGACACGCTCAGACCTGAGTAATCAGGTGGAGTCGGTGTCATGTACCTGCAATCCTGCAACCAAACAAATAACATGCATATATACATAATCCATTGTACAAGCACACCGTGTGGAGAAAATCACGGAAATCACAGGGCACTTGCAAGCGAGTGATGCAACTCCGTTCTCCACACCAATACACGTCACATCAGACTAACAAATTGAATAACAGTTAGTCCATCATAAACATATATCTAGCAATAACATCTGAAGGAAATATCTACGCCATCACAAAGCATGTTAGAAATCAATTATCACCATACAATGTATCATCATATCACAAAGTGAATCCACTGTCACTCAAAATCAGTGATCAAAATATCCAAACCAAAGTACCAAAGTCTAACAGTGTGAAAACACGCAAACAGAAAACATAAGCATAAATGGAGGGGTACTACAATATGCACACTAATATTATAGAGTATGAGCCTGATTGGCTAAATCATCTTCAAAAACCTCTATTAGCTTTGCATTTTTTGATAGTGTGGATTGAGCATGAAATGATAAATTGCAATAAAAGTAATTTTTACTTTTTGTGTGTTTGATTCTACTTAATTTTGAGCCCTATGAATTAATTTGGCTAGTACCTTATCCATTATAGAGTAAAAAAATGAAATAAAACTCTCCCACAACAAATAAACTCTATGAATTCTTGTAACCTCACTACATTACAATGAGAAACTGACAAAAGAGACAATACTATTACTCTACTTATCAATCCTTATTGTGATAACAAAATATTTAATGACTTAATTGAAAGAAATTTTAATCTATTTCTTGAATATAAGCCCAAAATTAAACATTCATAACAACAAGTGTGAAATGGGAACCATGAATAGTCCTTGATTATTGAGATTCAAAAGAAATTTTATTACAATATGGAGAGAATAATATCTTGACATACAATTTGAAGAAACAACAATGTTTGAGTTGTTTGTTGTTATTACAAAGCAAAATTACATCATCCTTTTTTTGAAACTTTAGAATAATTAACTATACAAAACCTAATTCTATATAGAGACTAAAAAAACCAAAGACCAAAATCCTTAGAATGAGGCTCAAAATTACCTTTTATAGACACAAGGGAAGCAATAATTAAAAAAAGCCTCATTCAATGCGTAAGTCATAAAAAGACAAAATCTTAGGCAGTGACACTCTACAAAAGGACAAAAACATAAATACAAAATGTAGTAACACTCAAAAGGTGGTTGGAGATATTTTAGAGAATTGATACTAGCAAATGTGATTGATTTCTTCAAAATTTCTCCTTGCAGATGATAGGACATTTTTTATATTTCATTCTTGACAAGCCCATGCAATAGTAATGATTGATGGAGACGTATTAAAATGTAACTCAAATTTTCGCACCATCATCTTCTTTATCTTCATTATGCACTATTGATGTGTCCATCCTAAGTGGAAGGAATTGGTTGACCCTAGCCATGTGTACTTTGTAGTCATCACCAATCAAAATCTGTACCATATCAGAGAAACCTAGCATACTATATTCCAATTTGGAAAGTGAATCCATGCATGGGTTCAACTGCTCTACATCAACTTCTCCACCATTATTTATTTTGTTGTACATAGGGGTGAGGATATCTCCAAATTTGGATCCCCATTCCTTGTAGGACCTTATTTCCCCTTCCTCACTCAAAATTGAAGGCATAAAAATTCCTCAAAATCATTAAAGGTACTTAATCCCTTCTCATTGTTGCAAAGACGATTTTTGTTGCACAAAAATACCAATTTGTTGATTCCCAATACAACCACCAAAGTTAATGAATCCATGGGAGGTGATTAATCCATGTCACGAACTCGAGCACTACATTGCACACCATAAGGAGAACAAGGGAACACACCTTACAACAATCCCCTCAGTGCAAGAGAGGGGTTCAAAATTGTGACCCAGGCTTTGATACCAATTGTTGCAAAGGTGATTGTCGTTGCACCAAAAGATCAAATTGTTAATGCCTAATACAATTGCTAGAGTTAATGAATCCATGAGGGTAGTTAAGTCATGTCAGAAACTCGAGCACTGCACTGCACAACATAAGGAGACCAAGGGAATACACCTTGCAACACTCATAATGTCCCTATATTTTTGATGACTAATTATGTCATCCAATAAATATGATTTATTCAAAATATTTTCTATCAGACTACTATCAAAATTGGGACTTCTAGTAACAATATTCAATAAAGTGGCACCAAAAGACCAACTAATTTGAAATCATTTTATCCTTATTCATATTTTAATGTGGCTAGTATATGCATCCCTCAAAATGTTGTAGCTATCTCATACCTTGTCTATCTAGGGAAAAAGGTTTGACAACTTATGTACCAAAATGTTGTCAACAAAATAAAAAATTCTCTTTTTTGCCCCCTCTTTTGCTACTCTAGCCTATGCTTTTCTTGAGCTCTTATTCTAATCTCCTAATTTCTTGAACCAAGATCTCCTTGTTTTGTGACCCTTGAGCTTCACTTATTTGTTGTGGTGGGGGAAGCAATCTTGTGGCTACATTTAGTTGCTCTTGCAACCTCAGATTTAGAACATTGGCCTTGTCCAAGTCTCCATGCAACTTCTTCATTGTTGCTTCAATGAAGGGAGCTATGTTTAATGTGAGGGAAACCGCTTGGACAACACTTGTATCCCTAATTATTCTAAATATAATATTTTCAATGAGCTCACTAGGGTCACTTATAACTCGTAGTTTATTGTTTTAGGAAAAATGAACCAAATTTCTAAGATCTCATGCCTTGACTAAAATTGGTCCCAAAATATAGGGCCTCAACTTGCTCTTTAGAGCTTAAAACTGGTTCATCACCTCCTTGTCTTCTAATTATTTCAAATTCTATTGTAGATGACATGTCCCATCTTGGAAATAGGAGACAACCTACACTTCTAACCAATTTCCTACCCCTTTAAGGGGTCATGACATCCATTTCCTTTTTCACATTCTCCCAAAATTTCTCAATTATTTCTTTATTTTCCTTTTTTGAAAGGCTTCTATTTGATATCCTCTATTGTAATTCCTCTCCCTTATTCTTGAGGATGAAATATTTGAACTCTTGGTTGTGATGAACTAGTCATCTTGCATGAATTCATTGTAAACTTGAGCCCTGATGTCATCCACAACCTACCCTCATATTTTAAAATTAATGACTAATCTGTCATCAATGGGTCTTTCAATTATGACCATTGGAGGAGGGCGCATCACCTGCACTATACTTGCATCACCATAAAACTCATCTAGTCCTATAGGATAATCTGCTAATGGTCAAGATGAAGGGTCAATTTTCTACAAGGGAGTAACCTATTGAGGACTAGGTGGTACACTTACTCTGGAAGTGGAAGGACCAGGAGTGCTAGGTGGAGGAGTTGACACATTTATCAGTAGCTAAATGGTATTATCCAACATACTCATTTCCCTAACTATAGGATATTTGATGTGCAAAAATGATTCCTAAAAAATATGGATCTTCCTACTTCCTTTTGCTCTGTGTTGTTTGGATTTTCACCTATAAAGCCCTTCTCTGTGTAGCTTCCTTTTCTATTGAGCGGTTCTTGATCAAATCCTCCACCTTATCAAAGTCATGTGGATAAGGTGCCAGTTTGAAAATGGTTATTTGGTCATGAATGAACCTCTCTAGATCACACCTTATTATTTTATCCACCTTCATCTTGTAAGACAATAACTTGCCATATAACAACTCCATACCCTGGACCTTAGCGTTACCAAAAAGTTTGAAAATACAACTATTAATGGGAGGATAGCATGCTTCTTGTTTTTTCTAAAATTATTTTTGTTAGACTCATTCAACTACCACATGATCTCCAAGAAATCAATTCTATCTGGCACATTCCTAGGGAGCACATGTGGTGCCACTAGGGATCCATATATCTTGATGATGGTGACATTTGAGTAAAAGAACTAAACACCCCAGTTATGATTGATTCCATTCTTTAGGATTAAATCCTTAGGCCTTAAGAACCACCTAACCTCTGATCATAGCCTCCAATCCAATGTAAGACCAAAATTTCTAAAAAATGTCTTAACTATGAACTCTTCAAATATATAGTTGTATAGGAACTAATTTTCACCCCTTACACAAATTCCCCTTTTACATATCCTCACGTTAGAAGACCAAATCCAAAGTTGAAATTCCACATTAGCTAGTTGCCTTCATCCCACTTAGCATCTATCTGTTGTGTTGGTAGGAGAATATTGTTGGAGATGTGCACGCAACATGTAGACATCCACGTGGCACACTTACATCCCTAATGGATTCCTACATTTGAAGTTGGAAAAGGCATTACACTTTCAATTGGAGTCGATTTGTAACGTCCCTCTTCGACCAACCGACCTTGAAAATGGAAGATTCCTCCTTCTTCTCCTTCAAATTCATTCATTCTCACTTCACTTGGATCTCTAAGCATTCAATCCATCTTTCTCTCACACTCTCAATAATTTTTCCAGCATTCCCTCCATTCTCAAGTAGCACTTCAACACTCCATTCCAACAACAACACTCCATCAACTCCGCAAAGCAAGTGTGAAGCAATCCATTAGTAGCATGGGCTTGGGGTCTTGTGAGACTCTCCTTTCCAAGTCTTTATTCTCCTCCATTAGCTAGTAAGCTTTTGAGTGGAGGTGGTAATGTTTCACTCCTCTCCTTTGTGATTTGGTTGAGTATCTCTTTACTGTTTTGTAGTGTTTATTGCAATCTCTACTTTCTTTGCTTCTTTATTGCATATTTCTATCTCATTGATATTTGGCTATCTGTGGAGGTGGAAACACCAAAACGGGGGTCTGATTGAGGCAAGCCCCTATATAGCCCCAAAAAATTTCCCCTTCTTTCTTGTTTGCAAGTGAGAGAATGTGTGGAGCTAGCTAGAAAACATGCATCTTTGTGAGATCATCTTTGCCACCCTAATTCTTATTTAATTGTTTTATCACTTTAGTTTCCATTTTTTGTACCTACTTATTCTATTTTTACTATCAAGATTAGCTAGCTAGGCTGTAAGTTTTTTTTGAGTAGTTTGTATTGAGTTCATTATTTTCTGACCGTATGGATGCCAACATGCCTAAGAGACACCATTGCATCGAGCTGACATCCTAGAATTGCGCTACCATCCTCAGACAAATAGTTTTCTGAGATGCAGTACCGACTCCAAAAACCAGCTCACCTAGCCCAAGCTTAAGTTCAGATATGTAGAGTGATTGAAGTGCATTACAGTCCTCATCATTCTCGATCCTTATCCTAAAACATTCTTTTAGAGTGAGGTAAATTAGGGCAGCCATCTGCTCTTGGCTCTCCGTGACCTAGGGCCTTGATGTGGTTGGTCCCCCTCTCTTATGTTTTTGGTGAACCCGACGTGAACTAACATCTTTCCATTCATCGGTGTTGAGACTTTTCCCTGGTACATTGTGATCATTGAATGCTTGAGTGTTGTGAAGGTTTATGAGCATCACAACCTAGTCCATGAATTTTGGGTTTGTTGTTAGGAGAAGTTTGCAACACCTTCCGATGGAGAGGACAAAGGTCTCTACTGGTTTCTCTACAAGCCTTTTTGTTGGATCCGTCATTGGTCTTGCTGCTTAGGAGCAGTTGTCAAGGGGAAAGGTAGGGATCTTTGATGAGACTGACCACGTTCCCACTCCTCCTGTGTCTCCTACACCATTATTGGTAGATGAGCATGAAGCCATTCACATTCCTTCAGAATATATCTCTATCATTAGCAAAGGACTGGGTGACTTGGAGAATCACTTGGAAAAGGACCCGAAGATGGCTAGGGCTGCTCGGGTTATCAATGAAATAAAGTATATGGTGGGAAAAGACCGAACATGCATAGAACTCCTGGCTAGTCTCTCTTGTCTGATTGAAGGATGTGCCCCTCCAGACAACCTTAACCTCATACAAGGGGTCACTCTCAAAGAACATGAGAAATAGTTAAGAATGTCGATGCCTCCCACGTTTGTGTACATGGCCGACACAGTCCCATCAATCAACATCCCATTTGCTTCTAAGAGATCTGAAACTATCAAAGCGAACAGAGTACCCTTAGGGTTTATCTTCACCCCTCCTGTCACCTCTAGTGGTGGAGGTTTTGGCGGGATGAGTGGTGGGGGCTTTGGTAGTGGTGGTGGCTTTGACAGTGGAGGTGGCGCTGGTGGAGGCAATTCTAGTGGAGGACATGGTGGTGGCTTTGGAAGTGGAGGTGGCTCCGGCGAAGGCCCTATTGGTGGTGGTGGCTCTGGCAGTGGTCATGGTGGTGCCTTCGGTGGTGGTTCTAGAGGAGGTCCTGCTGGACCTTTGTCAACCCAAGACCCTATTTTGAACACCCTTCTTCAGAATATGGGCAAGATGCAAAGCTAGCTGGTGAGTCTCTCCCAGGCCTTTGCCCAGCCTATATTTCAACCCTTTTTCTGACATAGCCAATTTTCGGTAGCAATCTTAAACACTCCCTTCCTACAACAAATGGAAATTCCCAAATTTGAAAAATATGGCAGCAAAGGGGACCCACAAACACATGTGTCTACCTTTAATGCCATGTGTACTGATTTCTTCCATCATGAAGCATTGATGGAAAAACTATTCTCTCGATCCCTTAAGGATACAACGCTCGAATGGTACTTTTAATTACCTGATAACTCTATTTTCTTATTCGATCAACTTGTAAACCAGCTTCTTTGACAGTTCCAATCCAACCTCGAACTAAAGATGACTTTTTCGAATCTCGTTTGATGCAAACAAGGTGATAACAAAAAGATTATTGATTTTATAGCGCAATACCAAGCGCTCTTTTCACAAATCTTGTATCTACTACTTGATTCTGACGTGCAGAAGGTGTTCATAGGGAACTTGCAAAGACCTTGGCAGGAGAAATTTTCTCTTATAAAATACCCTTCTTTCATGCATTTGTGTGTTTCATTACGAGAGTATCAACAAACGATAGTTTAGTTCAGGGGATCCTCCTCGCACTCCCATTCAGAAGGAAATTCCATTGTATCGATCTTTGGAAAAGGTAATCCTATTACGAATGTAGTAGCTGCTATGAATGATAATGGCCTCAGACACAACAAAAAGTTCACAAAGTTGGTAGAATCTTATTATTCCATCTTGTAGAAGTTGTTAAAGAATAAGATCATAACTTTGGAGAACCCTAAACCCCTCAAGGAACCTTACCCTAGTTGGTACGATCCGAATACCTTTTGTTAGTACCATCAAGTTAACGAACATGATACTGAACATTGCATGTGCCTACGTCACGAGATACAAGATCACATCGAGGATGGTACTATTCATCTCGATGGAAGAAAACAAGATCGAACAAGTTGCTGGTGAAAGCGAATAGTGAGTTGCAAATATACACGGACCCATTTCCATCGCACTCTACCAACATGATTATCAATTCCTCTGATTCTACCACTCGGCCTGAGGCATATGTTAAGATGGTCACGGTTACTCCTCCCACGCAACCTATGATCGGCTCACCAAACGTGACATTCACATCACAAGATTTACCCATGAATAAGAAGCCCTCTCCCCTCTACATTCTCACTCACCTCAATGGCAACATTGTGATAGGGGTCTTAGTTGACCCCGTGAATCGAGTGAATGTCATTACAAAAGATATGTTGTGGCTTAATTCATTACATAGAAAAGAGTACGAAGGAATGAAGTCTACCGTCTATATACATGATGGTCTTTCTCTTAAGTTGTATGGCTCGATAACTCTGTCTGTCCTAGTTGGACCTAGGGCTATAGACATAGTTTTTGATGTTATCCCAGAGTCAAATTTATTTAGGATGAAGCTAGGCATACCTTGGCTAGCTTCCATGACTGGAATCACCTTTTTCATTCATAAATGTTTGAAGTTCTCCCACGAAGGTGTTGTGCATGTAGTACATGACACAAGATACTAGCCATTGGTGTCCCATGGGGGCTACTCGTTGGATCATTTTTGGCCCACCCCAGTTGGTCTGCTCCCTCCAAGAACAAACCTACTTTACAAAAGCTATGTGGAGTATAAGACGGGGGGAAAGAGACAACCAAAATTGACCCTTCTGATAGCACAATAGTCGGTTGCCTCCCCTTCTTGAAAGGGAAAAGAGAAGCTACCCCATTCTTGGGATGGATCTTTCGCTCCTCTTTTTAGAGAAGAGTTCTAGATGAATATGCTTGGCTTTTATCCACTGAGTCTGATGATACCTGCTTGGTGTAAGCCTAAGATTAGGATATCAGAACTCCCTACTAAACCACCTAAACCTCGGTACTACTTGTATGGAAAGGGAAAGGGTCCTTGTGGGGAATCCTCTATGTCTCGGCCTCCGCAGCCTCCCACCGCTTCTACTCCCAAAGTAGTAAATAGGAAGAGGCTCACTGCAAGGTGCTAGATCCAACTCCCCCTACTGTTTCTCAACCTCTTCCTCCTGCTCCGGTTCAAGAGCCCATCCCTCCACTGGAAACAGTCATGGTGGACACTCCCATGGCTAAGCAGGAGCCTTTCGTCCCTTCGCAACCTCCAGTCTCTAGCTTGAAGAGCTAGAGAAACCATCTTGCATGTGAGCGCAAGCATCGGTGAAAGGCTCTCGCGGCTGAGTAGGCCACTTTGCAGAATAAGGAAGAGGAGTCGGCCACCCCTATTTCAAGACCTCCCGATGCATCCTCCTCTCTCCTCCCCTCTGCTTCCATTCAATCTAGTTCAGTCTCGCTTCCAACTTCCACTGTGAGTATGAATACGCCTGACCCAAAAAAGGTGCAAGTGTTTATCACTCCTTCAGTGGAGCCACCCCTGTTGATGTCTCTTTCATACATCTCACCATTCCCTAAACCCATGGATATGTCGAATACTTTGGTGGTATCTGCTACAATTTTCTTTTCCTCCTCCTCTATGCCTCTCGCCTCGTCTATGGGGAGTTCACATCTCTTGACAAAGTAGAAGATGGAGGATGGTCCTTCTAGGAATGGAGGGTGTAAGAGGATCCCACCTTCTCTGTAGGGTGGTCCTATGCTAGCTTGTTTTGTCTTACTAATGGAACCAACCTCGGCTTCCCCTGAGTTTGTCACCACTCTCGAGTCACTCGGTGAACCTAGCGGTGAATCTTCGGCACAACCCTCTTTTTCCATTGAGGCACGACATGGCACTCCAAAAAAGTGCATGTTTAACTCTCTAGATGAAGTTCTGGCCTTGTCAGTGATATTTGCAAAATTGTTGACCATAGCTCCATAAGAGCCTAGTGGAGGAGACTTTACAGGGCCTTCTTCCTTATCCCTTTTTGCGGGAGGGTCGAAAACTCCTCCTCTTAACATTTCACCACTGCAGGCTCACCCTCCTTCCCCTTATGATGATCTAGACTAGGAAGCGGACGACCTCTTGGTTGATCAATGTTAGGGGGATACCTCTTCTTTATCTTTAGATTAGAAGTGTGTGTGTGTCATGATGTTTTCCCCCATGATTGTGCTATGCGTTCTTGGATGACCCTTGTCAACCTTTTTGGTGCTTAGATACAAGAGTGGTTTTTGTATCATGAACCTTCTTCTATCTGTATCATCATTCTTCCATGTTTGTGCTTGACTTTTTGTAAATTGGGGATGATGCAAAGTGTTGAGGGAATTTAGGCTTCCCTTCCATGTTGACCCAATTTTTTAATTTTTACTTTGTCTTCTCATGCATTCTTCACATGGTTTGATATAGTAGGGGGTTGATGAAATTCATTTTGTATACTATTATTATACTGTGCGAACCCCAACCTTGGTACCTGCAAAACAACAAGAATAAACAAGTTAGACAAGTGATTGCAATCCAAAACAAGGATTCCCCATGAAATCCATTTACAACTTCAAACTAGGAAAGAAATAACAAAGAACACAATGAAAATGATAAAACAAAGAGAAAATCCTAATTAGATGTGCAAACTCATGATCCCATGGGGGAATTGGTGCCAATTTGATGTGAAAATTGGCCCTTTCCCAATTCCTATGATGCAAGCTTGAAGTGTTGAAGATGATTGATCCACTTTGTTGGTGAAGAATAAGAACTCCAAGCCAAAATCTGAAAAAAAACTAGCTATGATTCAAGAATGATTGATGAAATTTGATGGATATTTTGGCATGGTAACTTTGCTCAAATTGTGGATGATCAAATGAGGATATGAGCTCTTTATTTATAGAATTCCAAGATGGATGAATGTCCAAATTTGAGCAATGTGGGACTAACATTCATCCAATGATATGATGCCACTTGTCAAAACTATGAATGGATGAAGGATGTGCAAGATTTGGGGCTTGTGCCAATAAATGCATAATTTTGAATTTCAAATTTGTTGAAATGACATGTAAGAGGGAAGGGAAAATGCAATAAATGCCACTTGGCTCAAGGAAAAGGACATGTAAGATGAATTTATTGCCTTGTTGGATGTACATGTTGATTTGGAATTTTTGAATTCAAATTGAGAGAATATTCCAAAAGATGCCATGTGAGGAAAATAGAGATTTAATAAATGAATTAAATCTATTTTCATGTGCAACTTGCATTATCTAGAGGATGGGACATGAGATGAGATTAAATTAATCAAGGGTTAATTAATTTAATGAGAGAGGTTAGATGATGTGACCTATTTAACTCAAATTTATGGACTTATTTAAATCAAATAAAAGAGGAATATGACAAGAGGTTAATTAAATAAGGATTCTGATTTATTTAATTAAAAGAAATGATGATAGATTAAATCAAATAAGGTTTTAATTTATTTAATTTAATGGATAGACTTTAGAGATTTAATCAAATAAATTGATTGTTTGATTAAATTATAGGGATGATTAGATCAGATGGATTGATTTAATTAACAAAAGAGATGACTTAATTAAATAAAATGATTTATTTAATTAAGGGATGAAAGTTGATGAATTTAATCAGATAAGGAGATCTGATTAAATGATTAGACCGAGGGATGATTCAGGAAGAAACGGTGTTAGTAGTCGAGATCAGATGCATAATGTCAATCAGTATATTTTACGTGTCTACATATACTTATATATATATTTATGAGTAGCTCTGACCCCGAAATATCATATCACCCCTATGCCCTTTGTTTGTGATTATCTCTTTTTCACTCTTTTCTTATCTTTCTCTCTTCTTTACTTGAGTTGTCCCTTTCATGTGTGACAATGCCATTACTTTTATTTTTAGAAAATGTATTCATTTTCAACGAATATTTTCTCAAGAATCTTTGCAAACTTTTTCAAAGAATCACATTCTCGACTTGAACCTAATGGGACGTGTTTCCTTCATCATGGGTTTGCAAAGAAAGAAATTGATAACTTTCCTTTGAGGAGGAAGTAGCTTTGACCTTCTCCTCACAAGAGGGCAACTTCTTCCTTTCAAATTCCTTGATGAAGTGAACATCTTTCAAAAGGATTCCTTGGTTTTGAATCGATTTGAGAAAAAAAATCTCTTCTACACTTTCAAATAGCATGTCCCTTGAGTGGACCACTTTCTTCACATCGGCTTCCCAAGGGACCCCTTTGAAAGTTTTCCAGCTTGGAGGTGGTTTGTGTGACTATCCACCTATTTCCCTATGTGGCCTCTTTGTTTTCCAACATGTACTATCTACAAGTAAACATGTCACTTTGTAGGTGCGCTTGTAAAGCAACTTTTTGACTCTACGAAGTCTCCTTCCTTTGGGTTTCCTCCATGTGAGAGATCTTAGAGGATTCCTCCTTGCAGGTCTATGGGTCTATAAGGTGCTTTATTTATTGGGTTTCCTCCATGTGAGAGATCTTGGGAGACGCCTTGTAGGTCTGTGGGTCTGTAAGGCACTTTCTTTATTGGGTTTCCTCCATGTGAAAGATCTTGGGGGATGCCTCCTTGCAGGTCTGTGGTTTTGTAAGGTGCTTTCTTCATTGGGTTTCCTCCATGTGAGAGATCTTGGGGGACACCTCCTTGTAAGTCTACGGGTCTGTAAGGTGCCTTTTTTGGGTTTTCTTCATGTGAGAGATCTTGAAGGATACATTCCTTATAGGTCTGCGGGCCTGTGAGGCGCTTGCTTTTTGGGGCTTCCTTCATGTGAGAGTTCTTGGGTTTTGCCTCCTTGTAGGTTTGTGGGCCTGTAAGATGCTTTGATTCTATAGCTTCATAGTTCAGCGAGGCTATGGAGTTCTTTGCCTACCCTGTGCTTTCAAGCTCGCCAAATTGTGGTCTGCTTCCTCAATGGTTCAGGTATATATTTCTAACCCTTATAACTCTTTGATATACTTTACTAAAGCACTCATCAGTATTTGTGCTCGCTAAAGTGGGGGAAAAATGTATAGGAGAAAATTTGAACCCCTTATGCAAATTTCCCTTTTACACATCCTCACCTTAGAAGACCAAATCCGAAGTCAAAATTCCACATCAATTAGTTTCCTTCCTCCTACTTGGCATTTTTCTGTTGTGTCAGTAGGAGAATATTTTTCAGAGATGCATGTGCGGAATGCTTATGACCCTGATGAATTCCTACATCTGAAGTTGGTAGAGGTGTTACAATTTCTATTGGAGTCAATTTTTAACATCCCTCTTCGACCAACTGAACCCAAAAATAGAAGATTATTTCTTCTCCTTCAAATTCATTCATTCTCACTTCACTTGGATCTCTAAGCATTCAATCCATCTTTCTCTCACACTCAAGAATTTTTCCAACATTCTCTCCATTCTCAAGCAACATTTCAACACTCCATTGTAGCAACAACACTCCATCAACTCCGCAAAGTAAGTGTGAAGCAAGCCATTAGCAGCGTGGGCTTGGGGTCTTGCGAGACTCTCCTTTCCAAGTCTGTATTCTCCTCCATTAGCTAGTGAGATTTTGGGTGGAGGTGGTAACATTTCACTCCTCTCCTTTGTGATTTGGTTGAGTAGCTCTTTACTATTTTGTAGTGTTTATTGCAATCTCTACTTTCTTTGCTTCTTTATCACATATTTCTATCTCGTTGCTATCTGGTTGTCCATGGAGGTGGAAACACCAAAATGGGGATCTGATTGAGGCAGGCCCCTATACAGCCCCAACAATTTCCCCCTTCTTTCTTGTGTGTAGGTGAGAGAATGTGTGGAGCTATCTAGCGAATGTGCATCTTTGTGAGATCATCTTTGCCACCCTAGTTCTTATTTACTTGTTTTCTCACTTTAGTTTCCATTTTATGTACCTACTTATTATGTTTTTACCATCAAGATTAGCTAGCTAGGCTATAAGTTTATTTTTGAGCAGTTTGTATTGTGTTCACTATTTTCTGACCATACAGATGTCAGTGCACCTGAGAGATGCTAGTGCACCACGCTGACTTCCCAAAACTGTGTTTCCATCCTCAGATAGAGAGTTGTCTGAGGCATAGTACCGACTCCAAAAACCAACTCACCTAGCCCAAACTTAAGTTTGTATCTATATAGTGATTGAAGTGCATTATAGTCCTCATCATTATCATTCCTTATCCTAAAACATCATTTTAGAATGAGGTAAGTTAGGGCAGCCCTCCGCTCTTGGCTCTCTGTGACTTGGGGCCTTGATGTGGCTGGTCCCCCTCTCTTACAAGAGTAATTGGACTTATCACAGTCCTTGTACCAAATGTAATTCCATTCCTGGACTAGTAGCACCCTTTGTTGCTCATCCATAGCCCCAATTTGCTTATGTAGAGACCATATACCTTATCCTCTATATAGGATGATATGACATAACAATGAATACCACTTAAAGTTCACTACATTGTTGTCTTCTTGACTGAACTTAAGGACTTGTGAATCTCCTTAGCAATGTAGCCAATATAGTCATATGGCTTATTTGCATCTCTACTTTGAATGTCCACTACAAGTAAAATTAGGTTTATTGGCATCATAATCTTTTTTTCTAGGCCCAAAACTTGACATAATGAAAAATATGTCTTCACAAAGTAATCCTCAAAGATGTCATGACCAAAAGGCTCCAACTCCCCACTGGAAAATCTTCTTAATTCTCTATTAGGACCTCTTAGCCTAAAAAATGCCAACCACGTTACACTATAACTATCTTTGTTCCTCTGATGCTCTCCAATAAGGACACCCAAGTCTATAGGTAACTGGGTATTGGGGTTCAAATGAAAAAAAATGCAAATATATAAGTCCTATCCAAGGGCATCAAAAATTTTCTAGCCCTAGAGAATAGTGCCCTCTTGTTAGGGTTGTAAGCTTGTGTGATTTCCCTGATTCAATCAACATTCATGAATATGTCAAGTACTGCTAACCTTCCTAACCCTAATATCCATATGTTACATATAGTTCTATCTTCTAGGACTTTTCGAAAGGAATGTTTAAATAGGGAATATCATTGGACTGGAATGATGTGGTCTTTGCAATTCTCATTCTTGTCAAGAATTTGGTTATATGAAATCCCAAACCCTTGTGCCATTATTATCGTTTTGGTTGATCTTGGTAATTGGGCTCTGGTATCATTATCTAACCCCCTTTATAACTCCTTGATGTTCCAACCATTGTTCTTAATTTATGGTTTTACAATTAGACAACTAAGGTTTTTAAAATTTTACTCTTCACAAAAGACCTCTATAAAATTTTACCAAATCCACCCAACACAAACCCTAATTTCTTCTTTGAATACTTGACACTCAAAAATTCAATGCCACTATACCCCAAATTTTCATAGAGATGACCAAATGTACTTAATTGTTTGTCATTTGTAGGATGCCCTAATTTTTCCTTGAAAACCCTTGTTCACTCAAAAATCTTCTACAATTTGCTCTGATACTCAACTTTTGTGTTTTGAATAGTGAAAGATGAGACAATTAAGCTAGTATCCTTGTGGATTTGGTAGATACAGATCACATACGCAATCGATGTCTTCACATGTTTGAATGCATGACCAGTAGTAGTTGCTATTCATGTTTGAATTTGGGCCATTGATCTTAGGAATCAAGGTGATTGTGGGAATTTGAAACTCCTTCCATGATGAATAAACACCCTTTTGCTACTACACAGGTTTGGGACATGTGTCATTAATTTGGGGGCTCACAAAAACATGAGGAGAAGCTTTGAGGCTCTTCCAATAGTTCATTCTTTTGTGAAAGATTAGTAATAAAGAAGATTGGACATGTGGCATGATTTTGGGAGTTTGGGGAAGAAATAGCTCAATTTAACATCACCCAGTGAAGGTTATATCTTGCATGAAATCATTATATGCATATTTTTTACTTGAAATAAAATCATTCCATGAGTTTGCGGGAGCTAAAATTATTAGAAAAAAGGGCCCTACAATTCAAATGATTTTCATGATACTAAAGGGGTTTAAAATGCACGTTCCTTAAAAAATAACTTAAGGCTACTAGGAATAAGGGGCTGACCATGAATGGTTGGAGGGGGGCTTTGTTAGAGGACTTAAATACTAGTGTGAAAAATATATCTTTTAATTTTATTGGCTAGGGAACTATACACGTTAGTGTAATAAATGCATTTCACAAGCTTGCAAGGGGAAAGGTAGAACCAAGAAAGTTTTAGCAAACTAAATAAATTGTGCGAAATTCCAACAAATGTCCAGTAGGGGCCAGAAGAGTTTAAAACCTTTAAACAATATATTAAAATATTCAAAAAAATAGGTACACTCAATTTTCTAACAAAAGGGGCTAGTAAACACATGAGATAGAGACCTTAAGGTTATAACTTAAAGGATAGGTAACCTTGGTTATAGGTCAACAATGAAACATAGGAAAATTTCAAGGGTTTAAGGTAAACACTAGGGTTTTGAATGAGTTAAGGTTTTGGAAGCTCTAATGCATTATTTTTAACACTTCCTTGCACAATTTAAGGATTTTAAATAAATTCAAAAGGCCAAATTTCTAAAGGGAGCTAGAAATTTAACAAGTGCCACCATAATCCTTATACAACCAAGAGTTAGTTGAAATTTTATCCTTTCCATTAGTAAGAAAACTTGATTTGATAAAGGAAGTTGTGAATAACTAGTAGAATATTAATTATTTCTTCTTATTCATGGTGGTTCTACCTTAGATTTTAGGTGAAAGGGGAGTTGACCAACATGGAATGCATTGAAAACTCATACTCATCAAAACCTTTACTAAGGATCTAGACATGTGATTTTGAAGCTCAAATCTTGGACATAGATGGAAGATCATTAGTATCTATAGAGGACGATGATTTTACAAATTTAGATGTTGTAGGCTTGTCTACTTCGAGGGTAATTTTAGTATTAGGGAGTAATTTTTTCATGATATCACCTTTCCAAAAAAATTCAATACCAGAAGGGTTGTGGATTACTAGGGAAAATTATTGCCATGCTTGAGTGGGTTAATTTAGTGCATTGATGGAAATTGGATGAAACAAATTGCATAGAATGGATCCATGGGTGATGGAGGATCTTACATGGAAAATAAAGATTGATGACATGTAGTAATGTTTATTTCATGATAGGCCTAAACATGATGAGATGAGTATTACCCACCTTCATTTCTACATTACCATATGCCTTTATAGTGATGATATTTGATTCTAATTCTTCCTCAAAATATGAAGTTTTTTAATGAGTGTCAAAGTACAAATATTCAATCCCAATCCAACATCTATGAGTACCCTCTTCACTTTGTGATTGATAATGAATTCCTTAATATATATAGGGAGGTTTTGTGGAACAATGGAGGCATGCCACTTTGGCTAAAGGTAAGATAATGGGTAGAATATAAGTTCCCGAGAAGATCTTGATTGGTGATGGGTCAATGTAATTAGGAACTCACATTTCTTGGGGGACTTTATACAAGACATCCTTATGGATGATTGATGTTTTGAGATATAAAGTGAAGATTAGGGAAATAACTTTTTTGATCACTCAATAATATTGGATTCATGGGAAAGGTAATTAGATGTTTAATTTACCATGCTTAGTTATGACAACACAATTTAGGGTATTTACTTTGATGGTTGTGGCATAGTTGTCTATGTGCTCAACATGATGAAAAAATGAATCATATAAATGGGGAGTCTTTTTGAAATTGATATAATTGAAATGGGTAATTTTTTCCTTGAATTGGTTGGGATTGAGCTTGCTCATGCTTTGGAAAAGGATCTTGATATATTACCCAATTTTGATTTTGTGATTTGGACCCTTCAAGATAAAAATCTCACTTATCAATTAAATATGGAATACAACTCTTTAATCTCACACATCAGTTGGTGGAATGCCCCTTAATTTATTATGAAACTCAAAATATTCACCTTCTTGATACCTACACATGTTTGAATATACTACCATCAAAAGGATTTATTTGTGGAAAAATGATCATGTTGGCATTAACTAACTTGTGAAAAAATTCTAGAGGTTCTACTAAAGTGGTATATTTTCTGCATTTTCTTTCTTGGTTAGGCTATTATCTAGGGATGGTAATGTTGGAAGAGTTTTGGATGAATTGTATATGCTTTGAATTTGTGATTTTTTTGGAAACCACATTCTTATTCTTACTAAAGAATTTGGGGTTTTTGATTTTGCTTAATTTTGGGAGTCCTTATAAGATATTTTGACAAGTCCTTTAGCAATGTGATTTTTTTGATTTGTTCTCCCTCTTCGATGATCTCATCAAAGGTGGTTACATAATTCACATGTAAGTAAAAATACATCTCTTGGTTTAGGTTTGTGGCAAAGATATCAACCAATTGTTTCTCAAGAATTGGCCAAGAGAATCTACTAGTGAATCTTAGGATGCTCCTTGAATAATTGAAGAGAAGATTTCTCCATTTTGTTGTTTGGTGTTTCATGAATCCACTATATTCAACTCATATTCAATGTTGTATGATAATTTTTTTGCCAACCTTTATACTAAATCAAAAAATGTCATGATAGTTCCCTTAGGGAGATGCAAGAACCATTTCAAGGCTTGACCTCCTAAGATTGAAGGGAACAATCTATTAGATAGTTTTCACTACATGCTACTTCTTGACATGCCATAAATAATTCCTTCACATGTTCCCTAGGGTCACCTTTGCATTTATATTTGTCAAATTTGGGTAGTTTAAAATAATGGATAAAATGTATTAGTAACATGACTCTATCAAAAGGATAAGGATGCAACTCCTCAAATTTATTTTATTGTGAATTCTCTATTATAGACCTTGCATAGATCCCTTTATAGATTACCACTCTTGAGTGAATGATGTACCCTATAGTAGTAAGTATGATAGAATAAATTTTTATTTTTGGTTACAGATTGGATTATTGATGCTAGGAAGGTTTAGGTGATGGAGGTATGATTTCAAGATTAAATTTTCTAATTCTTTGGTTAAAATTTGTAATTGATTGTTTAAAAGTTTTGTTTGGTTTTGAGGATCAAATTATGTAATTTTCCCTTGCTAGTAGAAGGAATGTTTTGATTGTATTTTGACTCTTTATTTTCTTCATTGTCTTGATTTATATGGGAAAAATAGGTTTTGAAGGGACTTGAAACCCTTTACATCAAAATTGTACTAATACAAAAAATGACAGTTAAAACAACAACCAACTAACAACCAAAAAATAACAAAATAACATACAACAATAAAACACAACAACATCTAAAATAAACTATTTCAAAAAAATTAGGGTGTTGGACACCTCTAGTTCTTGATTGTTCTAGAGATTTACCATCGAGATCAACTCATTTTTATCTTCTTCAAATGTTTTCCTCATATTGCCCCTTGTCCTTGCACTTGGGCCCTTTTCCTCATCTTTTGCTAGCTTTTTGCCTTGTTCTTTGGTAGTTGGACCTGTCACCTAATGCCTTACATAGATCTGATCCTCCATGAGCTGACTAACTTTGTCCAACAAAACCTTAAGGGAGTCTGCACTATTCTTGATGGACATATGGTTGATTTGCAGTGACTTCTTGATAGCCTTGTTAAGCTCTTTTACTTTGTTTTCCACTTCTTGTATGTGGTTTTCATAGTCAGTCTTAAAATCAAAGAATGAACTTTCCAAGTCAACAAGTCTCTCAATAAGAAAATTAGAGGCCACCCCCTTGGGCTGATTTGCAAAATTCTCTTTTAAGCTTTTGATCTTAATAGTAACTTTATTAAACTTTTTCATCGTGCCCATTTAGCAAGTTGAAAATTACATGTGGCTCCATTCCTAGCCATGCCAAGAAGCTCCATCATGGAAGTATTATCTTCATCAAGGTAAGAGAAGTCCTTAGAGAGAAGATGAACATTACCAACACACTTAGTATTTCCTGAATCATCACCTTTAGCTACAATTTCTGAGAATTTTTCTTTACCCTTGCCAACAATTATAGCTTGTTGAGAATGTTGTTGGGTAGGGGTTTCCTCAACCACCATGGAAACAACTTTTCTAGTACTTAGCACAATTTGGATCCTTCACTTGTTGAGGAAAGTGATGAGTTTCTTCATCCTCCCCAGTCTCAGAGCCACAGGTAACCATGAGCCTTTATTCTTAGGCTTCTTTTTGGGAGCTTTCTTTTACTGGCCACCTTTCTTCCTCTTTTGCTATGGAGATTCTAAAGGTGAGGAAGAAACCTCAACCACATCAACTCTAACCTCCTCATCCATTTTCCACTCCTCATCCCCACCATCCTCAGTGCCCAAGTAATTCAAAGGGTTTTCAATCTCCTTAGGCTAATCCTTCCCAACAGATTTATTACCTTTAACAACCTTAGTCAGGGAATTAACCTTAACATACTCCATGATAAGAAATATGAGGCCCTCATGGAGTACATGGGTGTGGTGATTTTTGAGACGCACATAAATAGAGGCCTCCAATGAGGATAGAAGAAAAAATGGAAAGGACAACAAAAGATTATGCCAAAAGTGATTTAGGAGGGTAAAATGGTAACCCAAAATAGTAGTAAAATTCCCATCAAGAGTCACATACCTCATTAAAACTTTTACAACATCAACCCATATATGTTTAACTGAGAGCCTTGTGTAGCCCCAGGACAAAAGCTTAGCTAGATTCTCCTCATTTTCTTTGAATAAATGGCCTATCACATCCTCGTTACCTTTCCTTTCCTTGAAAAACTTTCACCCTTGAATCTGCAAACTAGTAATATGGGCAATAAATTCTTCAATAATTGGGAAGACAACACCACTCACCTTCAGGCTTCTATTGTGTCAGCTTTGGAAAAAAAATTTAAAGGCTTTGTGATCAAATCCATGAAGCCTCTCCATAAAGGGGGTAAATCCCCCCTTCTCTAGAATCTTCCACACCTTCGACTTACTTCTCAATTTGTCACAAGAGATAGGCTCGAGCTTACTTCTGTCTCCCCCTATGTTTTTACTACAAAAACCTCTCACCAAAGTCCAGAACCTACTACAACTTCTCCTCTTCACAAACCAAATCCTTCTAAAAATGTGAATAACATTAGGAATGGGAAAAAAGATATCCATAAAATGTGTGTTGAGCAGGGCAATAATTAAACCCCAAGCACTTGCCTCCAAATAGTCAGTTCTGGTAGTCATATCTTAATAATGACTTATCCTTCTCGAGTATTGAGGTGTATTTTTTTATAGTGAAATGCTCTTGATTTGGAGGTTTTTGGCTAATCATGTGGTTTAAATTTTCCAAGATGTAATTTGTAGGGAGTTTTGCATTTGATTCTATGAGATAATGATAATTTCTTCTTTATTTTGGGCTAGAAAATTCTCATCTTAGATGTGACCTTGTGCAACATTGAAAAGTTCATCAAGGACATGGGAATATTCACTTTGATTTGTGAGAATATCATTGTCATTAAGCTCTAATTTTTATGTAGAGGATGAGAGTTTTTCGTAGTATAGAATGTATTTTATATGCATGGGGCTTCTTGGAGGAAACATATTTCTTCATTGTAGGTCATGTTATGCTTAGCTTTTTATCTTATCATAGGTTCCATAAGTATTATCTTGACTTTGATTTTTTTGTTCTTAGGATTTTTATAGGTTTTACATAAAAGAAAAGACATATAAATGATAAAATTGTACACTAATCAAGTGAGAGTTTGGCTTATGGTCCAACCAAAATACTTGATTTGGTCATAGATAATATTATCCCAATATATCAAGGAACAAACTATGAAGAATTAATACCATACTCTATCCCAATATCTCATCTCCAAAAGTAAGAGGTAACTTCCTAGGGTTAACCACTTATCGATGCATCACAAGTGACAAATGGTTGATGACTTCCTATGGTAGGCTTAGACAAGGTTCAATTCTTGGAATATGTGTGAATGTGATTATGACAAATTACCTAGGTTGAGAGGGAATTCTTTGAATAAGTGTGAATGTGATTATGTCTTAACTATTCTTCTAGAATGTTAATGTGATCAAGCAGGAGAACAATAGAATTGGGAAAAATATCCTCCCACAATTCTTATATTTTTTCTAAGTGAATCCCTAGGCATGTCAGTTTATAATTTTTTACTTTCAAGGCAGTCTCATGTTTTGTTATTGTTTTCAAATATTTTAGAGGATGCATTTGTTTGTTTGTTTTTTCAAAATTTATTTGGACATTTTTTTGTTTGGTAAAGATAAAAAAGTTTTTATATTATTTTGTTTTATTTTTTAATTATATATTTGGAAATATTTGTATTTTAAGTAAATAAATTAATCTAATGAAGACAAGAAACAATATTCTACTAAGGTTTTAGACAATATGCTTTAGCTTGTGTGCAATTAGCTTTCTGTGTTGATGTTTTGTTGTTGGTTTTGTTGCTAGTTTGTCTAGGTGTATCTTTTGACAAATTTTTTGGGCTGTTGGTGCTTGTTGTTCTTTCTTTTTAGTAGCTATCTTTCTTTGTAAAAGGCTTCGGGGTCCCTTAAAAACCCGCTTTTCCATATCAAAAACAATATTAATCAAATATCTTGAAATAAATAAACTAATCTACTTTAAATTTCACTAAATGAAAATGCAACTCTTTTTTATTTCTTTTTGAAATACAATGAATGAAATAAAGTAGAAACCCATTTTTGTTCTTTCTTGGAAATTGAAATTAATAAATGTAGAAACTAATTTTTAATATTTTGCATAGAAGAAGTAATATTTTTCTTAAGAAAAAACATTTTATCATAGACCAGGGAAATTTTTTCAACCATCAATCTATTGTACAAATTCATACATAGAAAATAAGATTTTCCTTTTCAAGAGTGGAAATAAAATAGAGACAAGAAGCTATTTTCAACAGAAATCTATTTATTTGTTCTTTATAGTTCCTATACCATGGTATGTGTCTAAGGTCTTGTTTCGAAATAAATCTATCATTGATGGATTCATAGTATCTTCTTATAATTTTCCTCCAAGAAATATCAAAGGTCTCTTATGAGGATGTTGTAAGAAAATCATCTTGGCATCTAAGTTATGGAAAAAAACTAATCTATTTTATTGAAATTTATTTATTTTTTACTTTAAATGAAAAAAAGAAAACAAATAAAATATGTATAGAAAATAATAAAAAACAAAGACAAACCATATGGAAATATAATCCTTACCTTTAAATTTTATACACTAACAAATCCTACTTTAACAAACAAAACTACATGAATACAAACATCTATTACACAAATTATTTTTAGTGTGTTAACTAAAAAAAGAATATCCACACTTGTATCTAGAATTGTTGTAGGCATAGAATGAATTTGGTATTACTTGTATATAGGGATCCCTTTTCATTATTCTCCTTCATGTGTAAATGTCCATGGCTCAATATCATCAACTTACTAGCTTTCCATGGTTTCAAGCAATTTTGGATCATCTTTCATCAACTTACTAGCTTTCCTTTAGCCATAGCAACATGCCACCCATCTATTCATCCCTTAACCAAGCATTGCACTTTGAGGTCTTCATTGCAAAAAAATATCAAATGGTTCTTACTTGATAATAGATCTTCCTTGAACTTGTGTACCTTGATGTTTATCAAACAAGTGGGATACTACATGGTAGATTTAGAGCCTCACATGATCATTATCAAGGCCTATGATAATGCAAAGAAATATTGTGAGGGTACACATTCATGCACACACTCACAATATTATTTTTCCATGTACCATGTTGGTTTGGGTTTATTTTCATCAAATGGTTTGGTAGATGGAAACATGGTCATGTTTTCTTTGACCAATTTATAGAAATATCTCCAATGGATTACTTAGAGATGTGTATTATCAAAATTTTATTTCTTGATTTGGTTATGTATTGGGAATTTTAGAGGTGTGTATTACTAACATTTTATATACCTTTTGTAACACCCCACCAAGGAACCCCAGAGGACAACACAAACCATGACATAATAACATAACAATTTTTTTTAAAAGAAATAATAGTGGAATGCATAACATAACATCACATATAATCTAAACCTAGGTTCTCTAAGGTTCCATGACTGTGCTACTCACATAGCTATCAACCAAGATAACTAGAATCATTTCATTAGCTACTATGATAACATGATATATCTAACAAGTAAAGTTTATTTTAAAAGCACCACATTAAAAGATTCCAATAACATATCAACTGATAATCAACATTAAGTTAATTTTTAGCTAACTACATATACAAGATGCATTACATTATAGTATTCATTACAAGGAGAATACATTAATATCTGTTACAACATTACAAAATTTACAACAATTCTTCCTTGAGTACATGTGGGAAGAATACATCTGATTACAATAAGAGATACAACTAATATACAATCCAATACATATACATAAAATTTTGTCTCCTCAATCTGGAATAGGAATTGGAGTCCACAACATAAAGAACAATCTCCATGCACAGGAACATGCAACAAAGATACCTAATTGAGGAAAAAGAACCAATCTCCCAACCATGTGGAACCCTAAGGTCCACCCCCCTGCTAGGAGATAACACAAGGTCCCACTACAAACAAACAGTCATGAAAGCAACAAGCTAACACAATCAGGGGTTGTAGAAGGACTCCAACACAACACTACTCACAACACAACATCAGTTACAACATTGACTTCACTTCTAGAGGCACACACACAACAAAAGAGAAAGGTGCAACTAGGGAATGCTAGACTACAATAGGGAGGAGCGTCATTGCATGGTCCTAGCATGGGTTGTCCTAGCGGTCTCTCACTAGACTCTGGCCCCCATCTATGGTTGTCCTAGTAAACCTCTCACTAGGTCCCGACCCCATAGTGTGACACATGCAGAACCAACATACCTTTCATGAGGACAAGGAAGTTGATCTTGCCAATAGAGATTCTCAACCCATCCTTAGCCTAAACGAGCACTATAGGCATGGGCGAGGTAGCCATTATCTTGTTTAATGTGAATTCTACCCATCTCCCTAATTCATTTTTAGGTTATCACTAGATTAAGAAACCCTCCAATGGGTTGTCTTGGACACCACTTTGGGTTCCGACCCCCATTAAGAGCCACTCCCCCTACTTGCAACTAGTAAACCCTACACATCAAGTAAGAAATTTACCATCTTGCACACTTAACATAATCACATGAATCCAAATACAGAACAAGGCATTGACCATCTTGCACAGTTATCATAATCACATGAATCCATATAGAGATAGGAAGCAATGCAAAGCACATAACTCAGAACATTGCCAAACCACTTCTAAAGTGAAACCATCATAAGAACCATGCATATAAAAATACTCCCTCCTAAGCCTCTGGAAACCAACCTTAACAACTTTCACAAATGACTCCCACTTTTAAACAATTACCAAAATCACCCAATCCCAAAGTCAGGCACATAATTCAATGCAACCAACTAGTCATAGCATCATAACCTTAGAAAATACTCTTTTAAATAAGCCATTATTTCAATCACTCATTTTCGCTTAATCCATAATTCAATTAAAGGATTATTTACTCCAAATATTTATACTTAAAAATATCTATAGTAACAATATTCCGACTATTTAAATTACACAACTCTAATAAATAATAATAAATAATCAATTCCTAAACTTTTACCCATAAACAATATTAATTTTCCCCCCACTCGTAGTTATCTAAATATAAAACAAGTCAATTCACTCAATTGGATATTCAATCCTCTTATCTAAATTCAATTAAATACTCATTCTAACATTGGTTTTCCAATTAATTTTTTTTTAATTAAATCATTTTATTGCTCCATAATAGAAAAATCATTCTTAACTATTAATAAAATAAAATATAATATAATATATATATATATATATATATATATATATATATATATATATATATATAGTACACTTCTATTGCTTAATTACATATTATCAATAAGAAGAAAACATAATACTTTTAAATCAAATTGATATATCTTTAATTACAATGTATATTATAGCTATCGAATTTTTATCACAAATAATAAAAACCATACAAAACATATTCTAAGCGGCTGTAAACTCGCACAGGCAGCGATGGCGCATAGGCTAAGACACATAGCTGAGGACGCTCTAGCTTTAACCGACCCCCTCTCATGAAATCTCATTCATAATGTAATCTTGCACGATCTTATCATAGCTCTAAAGTGACTATGGCGCCGATGGCCATTACTCCATGGCGTCAGTCAAGGAAGTCGCGGCCAAGGGTTTTGTGTTGCCATATTTTAAGCTGGGACAGATTCAATGACGCTGGGGAAGAGTCAAGGAGGTGGCGATGGACGCCAAAAAGAGGGAGTTGTGGGAGCAGCAATGGCGCTGCAGAAGGCACGCTAAGTGCAGGTCACAAGCTCAAGGGACCCCGTCCCAAGGAATGAAATAACAAAAGGCGTGCACCATGATACTAAAGAAAAGGCTTAAGAAACTTTCAAGCACATGCCAATGGTTGTACGGGTGTATGCAGCAGGTTTGTTATAATAAATACCTAGAAATACATGTATACAACATGTAGAAGTAGAGACATGGCACACGGCACAGACATAGTGTCTCAAGCGAATGCCTCCCTCAGATAGAATGACGACAAGAGGGTGCAATTGCGGTAGATGAAGAGTTTAGAAACTTTCAAGCAAATACATATGGTTGTGTAATGCCAATTCCTCAGTAAAGGACCGCGCGGGTGTGGGAGTAACTGAAAGGATTAAAAAAATTTCAAACAAATGCATTTAGCAGGTGAAGGAAAATGGTGTCTCATGGAAGGAAATGGTTGCAAGATATACACAAATTGGATTTATTAAAACATTCAAGAAAGGAATTAGAAGATGTAAGTAAATGTATTCTCAGGAATGCAATGATTACAGGATATGCATAAAATGTACTTGTAATAAGATTATTAAAAAAATGATTAAATCGTTAAACAATCAAACAATAACACTATCGTAAGAAGAACGAAGACTCATCTATAATTTCATTTTCCCCAAATTGATTTGATACGATGCCTTCATTCACCTATCCTTATACATTTCTCCCTACCAAGAATCAACAATGGATTGAAATTATTTTATAGAAATTTTCATCCCAAAACCCTGAATCAATTTTCTCCCAAAATCCCCCATTTCTCACAACCACAACAATATGTAATTTTCAAACAATTTACTTTCTTCCCCTAAACAGAATGCAAAAATTCCCCAAAAGTAAAAAATATTTACAAGAAGGTTGTTCCTTTTTTGAAACCAAAAATCCAATAAAATCTCTCAAAATACCCAAAAACATTAAATTTCTTTTTCGACAACATGTTCGATGTTATGCATGAACTGTATGAAAAACCTTTCTATATTTTTATATTATTTTTACTATTTATTAATTATAACGTTTTATTAAAAAATATATATTTTAATATCACATTACACATTTATTTTATTATAAACTACGATTATTAACAAATATATTTATACTTATCTATCAAAGTACCTTTTTACTTAATAACTTATTTTAATGCATCAATTAACCAAAAACAACATTTATCAAACAATTTTAAATTAAACCAGCTAAATTTCAACAACAATTACCTAAACCCTAACCAGGGTCAAAAAGCAAGACCAACTCACCATAGACAACTGGCAACACTAATGAGGTAACAAATTAGATACTCATCCTCTTTGAGGATGATAACTAGGGTAGGAGACCAAGTGCTATCTTGATCAACTGTTTCCATTGGGTCTAAGGCATGCTCAGACCTGCCAATTCAAGTGGAGTCAATGTCTAGTACTTGCAACCTATAGCACACAAAATGGTCAAACATATATATATAATCATCACATACCTAGTGAAAGGAAATCAAAACATCGTATGGTTCTCACAAGTGAGAAATACGACATCCTTCCCTCCACACCCTAATAGCATTTAAAAACATCATATAATATATCAAATAACATCTCGTAACATTAATAATCATAAACCATTCCAAAATAATTTAACACATTCTATTTCTAGTATATTCATGAACATGGCATAATCATCTTCAAAATAATCAAAGACTAATCAACATCTAACATCACTATTCCATTAGTCATTAGAATATCCATAAACATAAATCAATATGATAAGCATATCTATAAACACACATGATAAGTCCTATCTTAGAACATCACACATAGTCATGACAAGGATCTAAGCATATCATTATTAACATTAGTACTTCATCAAATATCCTTAAATAAAAACATTAAACATAACCTATATAAACCTAGCATCTTAACAAGTCTTGAGTATTACATCATCTAACATAGTAACGTACTGTAACAAATGCCATTATAAATTTTTTTAATCACAAGGAAAGAGTACCTAAGACATACATCGAATTCACAAGAATCTGACATAAACATCATAAAAAGGTGAATCATGGAGGGGCACTACACCTTTCTTTGGTTATCTAGTGAGAATTATTATATTAGAAATGTTTTGGATAGCTTGAACATGTTTTGAGTTGGTAACACCATTTTCAACCACATATTTGTTTTTGCTAAAGAATTGGGGTTTATTAGGTTAATTTGTATCCTTTGAATATATTCTCACAAGTCCTTTATCTATGAAGGTTTTTTAAAATTTCACACATTTTTCAACAATTTCATCGAAAGTAGTAACATAATGGACTTGTAGGTGAAATTCAATTTCTTGGTTTAGGTTTTCAATAAAAATATCAACCAATTTATTTTCAATTATTGGAAAAGGGAATCAACTTTATATGAGTTTCCATATTATAAGAAGGAAGAGAAGCTTTCTCCATTTTTTTTAGCATTACAAAGGTCCATCATAGTGAGGTCATGTTCTATATTGTATGAAAAATGTGTAACAAATCTCTTAGTTGAACTTTGAATGTGGTTACCATGTTCTTTGGTAAGTGTAAAAACCACACAAGTGCTTGTACACATAAAATTCATGGAAACAATCTAATCACATGCGTGTCATCAAAAGAAACTTCTTAGCTAGACATGCAAAATTCCTTAGCATGATCTTGAGATCCCTTTTCCCTTATATTTATCAAATTTTAAAATCACAAAATTTGGAGGGAATGGAATTTGTGTTGTGGACCTATCTAATAGATAGGGGCACAATTCTACAAATGTGTTCCCTTTGTGTTGAGTTTGGTTTCTTTCTTAAAAAAACTCTTATTTTTTCTTTCATTGATTTCCATTCTTGTTCAAATGGAGTATTAATAGGTGGTGGCTGATTATTTTGATTTTGTAGCTAATGTAGGTATGTTATATTGTTGAGATTGGAATGATTTAGTTGATGATTCAAATATTAATTTTGTAAATTACATTGTTTATGTATATTGTATTAATTATTTTAACTGACATATTGGTTCTTTTGATTGTAGTTGTGGTTATTTTTATTAGATTGATTTTGTTGAGGATTTTGACTATTGTGCTTAGATTGTTATAATGGATTGGGTTTTCATGGACATGGGAGTGGTGGGGCTTTTATTTTATCTTGATGTTGGGGATCATGTTGTGATTTTTTTATGGTGAGGTTGGGTACTTTTGGATTAATATTGTCATGGTAAAAAAGAGTTTGGCAAAAATTAGTGTTGTTATTTTGGTTGGATAACCCTTATTTTTATTATTATTGAAGTTGTCTAGGTCATAACCAAGAGGAAATTCAGATTTCCATAATAATTAAATATTTCATCCCTATTTTGGTGTGTGGTCAGGGCCAAATTCTTCCTCACTTCACTTTGTCATCTAAAAATATAATTTCTACCCTATAGGGAGATTATTTTCATTCTCGTTCCTTGAACTTATATACATGTGGGTTCAAGTAAACACTTGGTAATGAAATCTAAGATAGCCCCCTAAAAATATAAAAAGGAAAGAGATCAGTGTTTATGATTCTCAAGATTATGAAATCACATGAGGGAAGAGAATACACACTTAATTTTTAAGTTATTCAAGTGATAAAAAATATTTTTTATTCTTAAAATTGCTTCACACTGTAAGAGAAGAGCATATGCAACTTAGTCATGTAAACATGTATAAGCAAACAAGAGAGATATTTTTTTAGTTTATTTAATATTTTAGAATATTTCCCAACATAGTTGCACAACACAAACATAGTAGTTTTGAAATTAATGTCTTCTACACCCAAAAAGGATTAGTAACAATAAAAATCTCCAATAAATTATGCAAAAATTGCCATTATAAATTTAAATTTAATAAGACACATATGACCAAAATAATATTCCATTAAAATATTTCCCCCTCAAAAAGAGGTTTACAACACCACTCAAATCAAAAAATAAAACATAACTCCTTTTAAACTCATGCACATGTATGATTTGATTTATTATAATCTCATAATGATGATAATGGAAGTATTTCACCTACAAAATATTTAAGCATGGATACCAACCATGAAACAAAATTAGATGGAAGATAAAATCTTATTCTTATTCTAATGGTAATCGTAGGAATTATTTAGATGGAAGATTTCCTATCTCTTTTGGCACATCTCAAGAACTTGAAACTACATGTCAACATATTATGGCACTGAAAAATCACAAGAAGGTAATGACCTTCACCATTTAAAATTAGATAAGAAAAATCACTATAAAAAAAAATTAGAGATGCAATAGGGTAGAAAATCCTTGGATTAAAATATTAGATTCAAGAAAAATATCTCTAAACTATTGGCTAGATAGGATGCATAATCTCACCAAATCATGGATCATGACTTCAATGGAAGTACAACAAACCATCAATATAAGTGCACAATACAATAAAATAACACCCCATAAAACTAGATGCAAGCCAAAAGTCTATTGAAATAAGGGAGAGCGGCCTATAGCGGGCCACCCTAACTTCACACTTCTCAAAGTCTTTTGTGAAAATTTCAAATCACTCCCAAATTTGTACTACTTATTTGGAAAGTCCCCTACTTATAAAAATTGGTTTCAAGGCCACATCATTAAATATGATGCCACATCAGCATGCTTTTTGTCAAGGTATCCAAAACGGCCCAAGAAAAAGGTGAGACCAATAGTGGGTCACTAAGTCATGTATTATTGGTGCACTAATGTGGCATCACATGATTTGTCAGTTTGTGTACATTATGGATACAAGTTTTTTGCAAAATTTGGATATTAATTGTAAGTTTATTAGATATTAAGCCTACCCACTATGAGGCCCACTCAGGCCTACTTCTATACCCACCATTGGACCCCTACCCACTATGGGCCCCTTTCCCTTAGTTACACTTGATGTAGGCCTACTTCTTATTATGAAAATAATGTAAACATGTGAACTCCATGGTTGCAAGTGGAATTTTTCAATAGATATTGAGATGTGGTTGCTCAATTATTTGCTTCAAAATTTATGTAGTGTGTATTTATCAAAGACAATTGATCCATTTTGGGAATTTTGCAGTTTTATTTATGAATTTTGAGAGGGAAGATGAATGGTGGAGATCTTCTAAAATATTGACAATGGAGAATGAATAGTTTTTTCAAAGTGAAGGGATGAGATTAAATCAACTAAAAATAGGAATAGTCATAAATAATTAGTTGTAACAAAAAATGGGAGGAAAAATCAATTGGTTGGTCATTTATTTTTTAGAAATAGTGGAGGGAATATAGATTAATTAAATAATAAAATAATATTTAATTAATTATTTATGTTAGGTAGAAATTGAAGTAATTAAGTAATAATATTTTTTAATTAAATGTGAGATAGAAAAAATAAATTATTTAATTAGATGTGGGGTGAAAATGAAAAA
>VDFB02047397.1:27133612-27220048 GCA_007258455.2 Sequoia sempervirens
GATTATTTTACATTATAGTCCATATCGGCATGAGATTATCAAGGTCTCCCCAACCCATAATGCATTCTTGTTAATATACGTTTTCATGTTGCCTATTGGCAAGACCTCAGGGATGTCACAGCGATCAAATTTTACCTACAGGCACCTATCGGCAGGACATACATATTGTCTCAGTGACAGAAGATTCATATCGGCCAGATAAAGACTTTGGGGTGAGGTCTTACCGATCGCATTATGTCTCATTGACTAGCTTTGAACGATGTATCGCCAGGAGTTATGTCTTCGGTATGTGGTGTTGTCGAACAATTCATGTCTTACCGACCCGCGATAGAAGGGGCTTGGCAAGACTACATGACCTTGTGCCGATAAACCTTTGGTAGAATCCCATTGTTTAATGTTGGCGAGACTGGAGGCACTCGGTGAGACACATTCTGAAGCACTTAGTCTTACCAAAATACCCATGATCCATTCCTGTCGCTAAGACAAGATCACACTCTTGCCGAGATGCATTTCCTTTTCCTCATTTGCTTTTGCCGTGACCCCGTGATATCATAGAGACCTCACGTAGACCACATTGTGTTTCACCGAAAGCCCTTTATTCATCTTGTGTGTTGCTATGACCTTCAACTATCGGGGAGACATTATATAGAATTCTCCTTGTTATACCGAGAGCTCCGAGCTCACACTTGTTCGCCAAGACAACATTACCTTTATACTGACAGAGTCAATATGTATACTATTAGTGAGACTGGAGGTCACTCACCGAGACATCACTTTGAAAGCTTTAACTCCTACCGAGATGCTCCCTTTCATCTTGTGTATCGGCGAGACATATCAATGTCGGGGAGACCTCTCAGAGATTACATTATGTCATACCGAAGCAACCCGAATCCACACTTGATCGCCGAGACACAACCAACCTCTCACCGAAATCCATTTGAAAGAAACCTTTTGTGCTCCGTCAGTGAGACATATACACCTCGCTAAAACCTTATATCGAAAGTAGCAACTCTTTCCAATGTGTCCTCATTTCTATTGCTGAGACAACTCCATTCTTATACCGACATAGTCCTCCAATAGAAACCCTTTGTGCCCTATCGGTGAGACCGAAAATATTCAGTGAAACCTCACCCTGAAATCCCTTGGCTTGGCGGAAATAAACATTTACACAAGTCAGTAAGACATGAAAGACTCGCTATGACATTACATCGAAGCAACAACCTTTGGCCGAGGTGAACCCTTAATGTGCTTGTCGGTAAGACCACAAGAGTTAGCCATGACATTACAACGAAGAAAAACCTCTCGCCGAAGAGCACCATATGTTTCCGGTTGGGGAGACATATGGAAATTGATAAGACCTCATTCCGACAGTACAAACTCCTGCCGATAGGTCCCTCCTCTGTCGCCAAGACAATGAAAGAGTCCTACCGACAGACCTGCAACAGATAACGGGATCAAAACTAGGAAATAACGCGCTCGCGTTATAATGCGAGTGCGTTATATTTTTCTTTGGGAATCCTCGAGCCTTAGCATTGGTAGTTGCCTTGGAATACCAACCCAAAGGCTTGGAGGGCATTCCCAATGACCAGAGACGTGTTTTTGCAAATTCTACAATTTTTTCACATAATCGGGTTCGTGCTCACCATCAGGATTGCATCCGGTTCAATATCGACAAAAGCAAACACATGGGTAATGTTAGGTTCTCTCTTAGCTATCCAATGATGTAATTTTTTTCACTTTTTAACAATGTTAAGCCTTTCATCCATAATTTCTTTTGTTTGTATGTCTCTTTTTCGCCAAAAAGCAAGTGTTTGGTTTTTTTTTCGTTATAAATTAACCGCTCATCAAAATTTCAAATAAATTACATTTTTAGAAACTAGACTCTATTCTACATTTTAAAAAAATTTAAAAAAAAATCAATTACCTCCAAAAATTTTTAGGGGGAGCACGGCCAAAATTCTGGTTTTCAGGAAGTGCCCACTTAGAAAATTATTAAAAAATCAAATATTCATTAAAAAATTATTTGACAAATTGTGCATCAACTAGATACTGTTAGCTAACCTTTGACCATTGCGATTTTAAAAATACTACAAAAAAGTTCACCGTGCTCAAGTCGTACAAGAGTTGCTATGTTATGTTTTATGACAAAAATAGCACCAATTTGTGTACGTCCCTCTTTTGAACCCCTTAATCTCAACCATTTTAAAAATAAATTTGTAGTTTAGAAAGTAGACTCGGAGCACTTCTATCCTTGTTTTTGTTCCATCTCAAAATTTTGAGTGTAACTATCCTCAATTTCATGTCCAAGGTCAGTATTTCCTAATTTCAGAAAAAAAGTGGCCACTTAAGCCCCCTTTTTGGGAACCATCTTGGTGCACTTACCCATGCATACAATCCTAAAAGGAAAAATTTATTTTCACAACTTGAATTGAAATTGCATCTAACATAGCTTATAACCTACAGATACATATACTTTCTGCACAAAGGTGCTACTAATGAGACACAAAGACAAGGAATGAGGAAAATTCACAAGTAATTGTATCAATCACTCAAATACACACAATAGAATAAAAGATTAAGAAGGAAAAATTACTTATCTTCATTGATCTCTAAGGTGTAAATTGCTATACAAGCCTATAAAAGAGTTACAATACTATCTCTTGCTGAAAGAAAACTCCAAAAATGAGTTACAATACTACTGGAAAAAGAAAGAACTAACTTCAAAATTTATGTTTGAAGTTACTTATTTTTTTTGAAGCTTGCCCCACACATATATTTTTAGAAGCTTCTTGGTCGTGTATAACCAAAAAACCCTAAAAATAGCCCCCAAAACCCCTCCAAAATGACTCTAAAGTGAAGAAAAGTCAAGCCTTGTCCTTACCCATCATAAAAGCATGAGAAACTGCCCCCTGATGCTCTCATTCCCACAAAAACCTAGTAAAAAACAACCCACATACTTTCCACATGTTTGGCACAAGTCATCATTATTCAACCATATCTCCAATCTATTTTGACTCATACCTTTGGTGTGTACAACACACCTCTATCTTGCACATTCAAAAAATTAAATAAAGTGATTTATAATTTTATCACTTTAATAATATTTTCACATTTCATCAATTTTGCATTTAAGCAACACTTAACTAAGTAATTTATAAAAATATCACTTAGTCAAATTTTTTACATCTTAAAGTGAATGTAAAATCAAAATTGACCCATGTGGAAACGAAAAACAGAAAAAAATCTAAGTCCTAAAGGACTCCTAAGCTCAACATATACAAGGGGACATACACGAATGCACTAGGAAGTGAACTAAGCATGGGGTATTAGTTTGCATTTGCAAAAATTAAAATGAAAGGTAAAAATTCCTTAAGCTTTGTTGACATAAGCTAGGGTTATGAAACCCTAGCAACAAAACTCAGTCAAAGCAAAAGAACGTATTTCATTTTAACCTTCAAGCTTTTTGGAAGCTCTCTTCCTACTGATGTAGGGTTTTTCATGACCTCTACAGGGCTTTCATGGTGGTCATCTTGGAATTCTAAAGCTTTTCTAATGAAAATATAACACTATTAGCTCGGGTAAACTCTTCATCTGTTGAAGCCTCACATTTTCCTTTTATTTTTGTGAATAAAAGCTCATTTCAAGCTTAGTAAATGCAAGAAATAGTGAAAATTTTGTTTTCCTGTATCCTTATGTGGTATTTCATGCATTACCTTCTCTGTTTCTTGTAGAAAAAATAGAGAAAAATATTCTTCTTTTCATTATTTGCTTAGCACTATAGATAAGAGGGTTTCCATTCTTCTATGGTAGTGGCTATGTGTTTCTTTGTAGGTATTAACAACCTTGTTTTCATTTATGGCCGAGCTTCTCCATCTTTTGCGCAAAATACTTGAGGCTTTGTTGATTTAATGACTGGACTTTGGTGCTCACTTGCATCTTTCACTAGCCATTCTGGGTTCATTTTTATATTTTGTGGATACGAGGTTTCAATTTTTTGAAACCCTAGCTCTGTTACTAAGGATATCTTGAGCCCCTCTATTGTGCCATGGTCATAACATGCATTTTGAAGGTATCCATGACTCAATTTGTTGTGTTTTGTAAAACCCATATAGATATTCTAGAAAATTCCTGCTACACGGTCATGGGAAACAATAAACCCTTGTACTCATTTAGCTTGGGGTCTTCCATTTCTTGCACAAATGAGGGTTTATTCCTATCATTTTGTCCCCTTTATTACCGTTGGATGAGCTTACATTTTGGGTCCTTCATTTCTTCTTCATGTACTTTTTAGGGGTGTGGCTCGACCCTAGGGTTTGTAGGAAAAATACTCTTTATATATTTTTCATTGTTTGTTTCAAACCCTAACCTGTGTAAAGGGTTTCTTACTTGCTTCCAAGAAAGCTTGAGAGTTTGTAACCCTGGTCTCTATCCTCACATTAAATCTCGTGTACTGTGTGCTTCTATCCAAACAAGATCCTAGCTCTACTTTTATATCCTGCATAATGAGGGCCTATGTTGAACCCTAGCCCTATAGTTTCCAAAAAACACTCTTACATGGGAAATTTTCCATTCTTTCATCCTTCACCAGTGACTTGCCTTGTCACAGTCACAAATAAACTTTCATAATGAGCTTAACTCTTGGTAAAAACCAATAAATCATTTTACCTTATGAAATAAATAAAGAACCTATGACACAGTCCCTTAAACCCTTGTGCCCATTCAGCCTAGAGGTTACTATTCTTCAGTTACAACATATTTTATTATTCTGTTCCTACCTTTAGGAATGAAAATAAGCTGCTATCGGCTTCTAATTATTGTGCAATAATTATGTTGTTTATTTGGCTCCTTGCATATGTAGAACATAATTTACTTTTATGCATGACTCAAACATAGCACCTCTGTCACTAATTTATGACCACTGCATAAACAATTGTAACCACAATTCATGAAATCATATTTACCATTGTTTTCCTTGTGCTCTAAATGCCTTCTCTTTCATGTACATATGACTAGACTGTATTATGCTATATTTGACATTGTTAAGGCACTTCCATGACTTTTCTTTTGTTGTAAGCTTCATGTAACCTTGGGCTTCATGATTGTCAAACCTACTTGAAAACTTTTCAACCTTGTATAGGGAAACTAGTATGTCCTTGATATTCCAAATGATGCCTTATATGCTACCTTCCATTGTGTATTTTATGATAGCTAAGACACTATCACCCTTGACTCATTAGACAATGTAGTTCCCACCTTTCAGGCCTTAGTCCCTATTGAAAACTCTTCCCACAACTACCTTGTGAATATGCAAAGTATGATGATAGATTTTAAATTGCAAATTACAGTGTGACATGACATCTCTACCCTCAAGATGTGATGACCTCTTCTTGGCATCGCCAACCCTTAGCATTGCTTCACCTAAACTACCATCATTCATAAGGTGTTGAATGCAAGTGCAATGACTATTCTATATTGATACATGTTGTTGTCCCACTTTGTAAACACAAAGGGTGACTATATAATGTAACAATATAATAGTGTGAATTGTTTCCTTATGAACTGCTGATGATGCCACCATTCTTCAAAAATGCCTTTGTTATTGTATAAGTATATGTCTTCATTTTTAAAATCAAATGTCTTTAATGCATTTTGTTGCATCAATGTTCCTATCTCTCATATTGTATTTATTACTCTTCTCCTTTGTTAGCTTAATGACTATATTTTCAATGCAATGCTACTATGTTAAGTGCTACCTCTATAAACAAGAGCTCACTGTCACTTGTAGGTGGACTTCCACTATGGCTAATATGACTATCAATGAGATTAGCCTTGAAACTGCTCCTTTATGAAGATTCAAGAGGTTTAAATGTGACTTGCGCTCGTGATCCTGTTCCTCTTTTAATTGAGTTCTATTTTAGCAAGAATTTGTCATTTATGACAGTGACATTCATCAAGTCACTATAATAGGTGATAGATACTTTCTAAATTCAATAAAAATGATGTTCTATTTCATTCTCATCCCCTTTTAAAACAAAGGGCAGCATGCTGCGCTCAACCCTTATGAGAGCCCATTTCATTGCACATGCCATAATATCAAATATAGATAATTCAGCAATGATAATTTCACCTATACCTACACAGTGAACAAACATGTTAGATAAAATATAGCATATGATAGATGTTTATGATAACCTTTCTATTTTCTTTGGACATCTGTAATATGCAGACTATTTCAATGTTTAATGTGAATAGGCTATATGCTTGTTGATGTTGCATATGTAAAGATTTGTGATCCCAAGCTCTAACAAACTCTTTCTCACACATGTAGGAAATCTTGGAGTAGTAGTAAAGCAACTTCTAGAGGCTAGAAAACTAGGAGGGAGGCTGAAATAGATGTAGCAGTTCAACTCAACTGGGATTTGTCATTCAGGCAATGACAGATCCCCTTTCTTTCCATATGCATTTTACTTTTATGTATCTTCAAATGTATAGCTTATCTCTTTGTCTGCATTGAAATAGTTAGTCCCACGGCTTGTGTGGGACACCATGCATTTGTGATTATCAATAAAGACTACCTTTTGCAACAATTGTTCACTCTCTTCTCTGTTGTATGCATTTGCATAATGTAATGCAATCTTATTTGATAATCTTTGTGCATATGAATGTAACATAGCAAACTCAAATGTATACCTTTTATCTTTTAATTGCAAACACAATCTTAGCTTTACTTGATTGAGCTAGAAGCAAAATCAGGTAACATTTTTGGAAACATCTACTAAATGTTTTCCTACTAAACATATTGACCAGTTGCCTGAGTTTATCCATTGGGAACAAAGTCAATAGGAAACTTAACAAGACTTGAAAAACTATCTTGAATATTACTGCAACTCATCATAACAGTGCATAACACCTTGAAAACCTATTCAACCACCAAAAGACTAAAAAAAACTACCTAATTGTGCAAAACAACAATTAGAGGAAATGAAACTGCATCTAAACTAATGTGCAGTAACACTTATTGAAACATAAACTTCTAAACTAGCATGTACAAGGTATATCATACCTCAAAATAGAGTTTGAGGTGTATCCCATTAACTGGGATAGGCAATAACTCACCATCCATTTTTGACAACTGGAAAGCATTGTGCTCCTTGCACTTAGTAATGACAAAAAAGCCACTCCACAAACTATCAAACTTGGTGTGCTTTCCTATCTTGCTCTTTAATTCATCCCACTTAAGCACATCTCCCTCTTTAAACACCTTAGGTGTTGCTTTCTTGTCAAAAAATCTCTTTGTTTGGAGTTGATGAAACTCCATGGACTTCATGGCCTTATCTCTTGTTTCTTCCAACTCCACGAGCTATGCATATTTGACTGCCATTGGATCTTCCTCTTCAAACATTTCAAGCTGGCTAACAATATCTAGAGCTAGAAGATTAATAGATAGGGGCAACCTTTCCTCTTTCCCATATACTAGCATATAAGGGGAGTTTCCAATGGACCTCTTTGGAGTTATTCTATTTGCCCACAAGGCAGATTTCAGCTTGGTGTGCCAAGTTCTTTGGTTATCTTCCATAATTCTCTTGATAATTCTGATTAGGTTCTTATTTGTTGATTCTATCAAACCATTACCTTGAGGGTAATAGTTTGATAATGTATTTAGGTGAATACCATTTCTAACAGCCTAATCAATCACCCTCATTCCAAAAAAGGCTAAGGAATTGTCTAAAATAATAGACTCAAGTACACTGAATTTGGTTATCAAATCATCATAAAATTTGAGAACACTTTCATTGGCTTCTTTTAAAGCCACAACCTCAGTCCATCTAATAAAATAGTTAGTTGTAGTGAGGACCCAACCATGACCTACACTAAAAGGTGGGTTAATAGGTCCTATAAAATCAATGCCCCACCTCATAAAAGGTTGTTCCACTTGTATAGGCTAGAAAGGAAAAGATGGTAGCCTCTCATTTCCTACAAACATGGCACACTTAACACACTTTCTTGCCCAAGCATTGGAAGCCTTGATAAGACTTGGCCAGTAGTAGCCAGCTCTTATGATCTTCCAAGCTTTGGTTCTTGGGGAAAAATGTCCCCCAATTGTTCCAACATGGAACTCATGAAGAACCTTATCAATCTGATCATTATCAATGCATCTTAGTAACACACCATTATGATCTTTCATAAACAATACATCATTAACCAACACATAAGGAATTTATTGTAAGCTAAAATACCGCCTCTTGGCCTTGTCTAAACCTTGTAGGAACTCACCAGTTTGTAGGAAATGGGCCATCTCTCGCATCTAACTTGCACCCAATGTTGGTGTAGCAATTTGAGGTTCAACATTAGTGACAAGGACAACCTCCTTCTGAGTTTCTTGCCCATCTTGATACCCTAAAGCAAGTTGTTCACACAACCCTTTACCCCTTACAAGCTTGGTAATTTTGATATCAATTCCATATTCCATGACCTTAATCCAACCTACTCTCTTTTCATTCAAGTCTCTACTCAAAAGGAACTCCTTGACACTAGGATGAGAAACCCTGAGATGAACCTTGTTATTAGAAATCAAATGGCTATTTTTTTTTTCAAAATTCTAATAATAGAAAGTACATGCTTTTCCACAAAAGTATACCTCTGTTCATAGTCCTCTAAACCTTGATTGAAAAAAGTAATATGTTGTTCTAACTTATCATCATTTTGCTATACCAACATTGCAAAAATAGTGTCTATTTTACCAACGGAATACAAAATAAAATCCTTTGCAAAATTAGGATTTACCAAAGTGGGAGCTGCTAATAATGCCTCCTTGATTGCTTCAAAACTGCGCTTGGCCTCTGGTCTAGCTAAAACTTGCATTCTTTTTCAACATAGCAATTAGTGGTTTTAGAAGATTAGCTATGTTTGGTATAAATATTATCATAAAGTTAATTCTACCAAGGAAGCTTTGCAACCCCTTCTTATGGCTAGGTAAAGGCAAGGCTAAGATAGCACTTACTCTCTTTGGATCAATGGTAATCCCCTGTTTTGACACTATGTGTCCAAGAAGCTTGCCTTCGTGGACAACAAAGATAATTTTTTTGGGGTTAAGGGATATGCCATATTCCCTACATCTCTCAAACACTTGTTTCAAATGGGAAAGATGCTCATATGCATTCTTAGAAAACAATGTTATATCATCAAGGTAAATGAGCACTAGTTTATAAATCAAACCTTGAAATGCCATGTCCATTTCCCTCTAAAAGGTGGCACCAACATTGGATAGGCCAAATGACATTATTCTATAGGACATTATGCCCCATTTTGTGGTAAATTTTTTTTTGTGTTGATCCTCTTCCTTTACTAATACCTAATTATAACCAAAATAACCATCAAGCAAAGAAAATCTCTCTGAACCGACAACTACCTGAATGATTTGTTCTATAGAGGGTAGTGAGTAGTGATCTTTCAATGAGGCTCTATTGAGCTTTCTAAAATCTACACAGATCCTAATATCTCCATTTTTATTTCTAACCAAGACAAGGTTAAAGATCCATGATGTATGCTTGATTAGGAAAATGATGCCTCCCTCAATCAACTTAGTCAACTCTTTTATCATAAGAGGCTCAAGTTTGGGATTTAAAGGCCTCTGTTTTTTCCTAATAGGCTTCATATTTGGATCAAGCTCTATGGTATGTTGGGAAATCTTAGGATCAAAATCCTTTAAATCTGAATACTCCCATGCAAAGAGATCATGAAATTCTTGACAAAGTGCAATATAGGCTTGTCTATCTTCTTGAGAACAAATCTTACCAATTTTAAGGCACTTACCTTTAAAGATTTCAAGCTCTTCATAATGCTCTTCTTTTATTTGCATGCTGGTTTTTCCTTTCTTAAGCTGACCATCAGTGCTAAAAATGGATTCCAAGGTGACTAAACCCTTGGGAAACTTGTTTTTCCTTGATTGAATAACCTGACCCTCATATTGTTGCTTAAGTTTCTCATGATTTACAACTGAAAGCTCATCTTCTTTGAACAAAAAATTCAATACCTTCTCATCATTTTTGAAAACTTTCCAATGAATATTGTTGTCAGGAATACATGGCCTTACAACAACTTTAACATACTGTTACACCTCTTCTTTCTTAATATCATTATATATGTCAAATTGAACACCTATTGTAGCTAACCTATATGCATATTTATTTTGATTCCTAGGTATAGAAAGAAAATTGAACGCATCAAATTCTTCTATCATGTCCCATACTCTATGTTTGTAAGACTTCAATACATAATTCTTTGTAACAAGCAGATTTCTTACATGATCAACAATTAACTCACTATCACCAAATACCTGTAGGTTAGAAATCTTCCTCTTTCTAGCCCATTCCAACCCCTGAATCAAACCTTCATATTCATTTGTATTATTAGTACAAGAAAATGAAAAATGAAAAGATGAATAGTACTTTTCACCTTGTGGAGATACAAGCATTGCACCCCCACTAGCTCCACTTCTGCTTCTTGAACCATCAAAGAACATTTTCCCTACCTCATCCTGTTGCTGCCCAAGTTACTAATAAACCTTCTTTTCAAGGTTTGGAATAAAAGAATCTGGCTCATGCATCATGTATACACCTAGGCCTCTACCTTCAGTGTTCTTACTTGGTTCATCCTCTACATTTTCTGTTGCCCACTCATTGAAAAGAATATATGGGATATCCTCAGTTTGAGTACTTGGTTCTTGAATAGTAGCGTGTTCATTACTATAAAAAATAAGACAGCTGGAATTTATGGCACTTGGTACATAGGGCTCTATATGGTCCTTTTCTATTGATTTAGTCTTAATGGTTACTTTTGTTCCATACCTAGTCCTAAACAACATGTTAGACCAATTTGAGGACAAGGAACCACCTATTTTGGAAATAAAATCTCTAGACAAACACAAGGAAAAATATGGTGGAAAATCAATAACAAAAATTTCCTACGAGATGGAAAATTTTGGGTGGGCATGTAAAGTAAGGCTTAAATCCTTAATGACACCTATGGTGTTAATGGTTGTCCCATCAAGTTGGACCACTCCCTTTTCAAGAGGCTGATATTTCAATCCTAACCTACCAATAATTTGCTTGGGCATAATAGAACTACTTGCTCGTGAATCTATCATGCAGTTATGAACCAATTTATCCCTTATTATCAAAGACACATAAAAGGGTGGGGGTTTAACATCATTACCTCACTGCCCACTACTGGTTTGAGGCGTGTTTGTAAAAACAACCTTGACTTGACCAACTAGAACATCACTTGAAACACTTAAATCAGATAGTGCAAACTGCAATAAATATTTTTGTCCTATGATGAACAAGGAATCCCACATAGACATAGTTACATTCATTTTCTTCATGTGCTCAATAATGTTGAAATGTGTAGTAGTGTTTACCTTTTGGTGGGTCCTTGCAACAACAAAGTCTAGCTGCAAGTGGGTTGATTGGAGCTAGTTCCCAAGCTATTCTTTACTAGTGCCTTGTGGATTTCTTTGCAGTATGTGTGGTACTTGAGGATTGGATGGGCCTGTAGCTTCTTTTCCTTTGTTTGTTGATTTTCCAATTTCAAAATCCCTCTTCTTGGCTCTAGTATTAGCTACTATTGGAGAATCATCTCTATTCACTCCAAAAAATTCCTCTCCCTGCCAATTTAGGAGAGTGGTATCACTTGGAGGTAGCTCTTACTGTTGTGGAGATTCAACATTAGGTACATTAGGCTACAAACTTGACACACACTGCACCATAAAAGCTTGATTAATCACCCCATTTAAGCAAGTAGCCTATTTATGGGGTTGATTTCAAGGGAAGCACCACTCATACTCTTGTGCAAGGTTATTTTGAATAGGGACTAACTCCTTAGATGAACTGAGTGGAGTCAGGTTTTATGCTTAGAAGGGCCTTTGGTTAAGGTTTTTCCTTTCACCTTGATTATTTACTTGACAAGGCAACCTATTTTCTTGATAAGGATGGTTTTGTGCCTAGTTTTGAGGTTGGTATGGCTTAAAACTTTGAAACTGTTGCTTCTTAATATTCACCAATTCATTTCCAAATGACTGAAGTAACCCCTTTATCTCTTGCAACTCAAGAGACCAGGTTGGGGAAGTTTTTTCTAGACTAGCAACAGTTGGTAAAGTAGGAACAATAGTTAAAGGAGCCAAAGGTGGTATTTGTAAAGGCATGGAAGGTTGAATTTTTGGGAATATGGGAATAGGTGGTCTAGGTGCTATCTTACCTACTCGGATAAGACTATTTTTAGCCCTGACTACAATATCAAATGTAGCTGGTAGACAAGTACCTCCCATGGATTGTATCATAACAGAAATATCACTGTTAAGAGCCTTCAAATAATAAAGAAATGCATGTTCTAGAGAAGGTCTTACCATGACTAGAATTTTGTTCCATGTCTTCTGAAAGCAGAAGTTGAAGTCTGCCATTTTCTCCTAAGGGACTCTCTTGATTGTAGTCATTTGTTCAACTAATGACAAGTGATTAGATTTGTCTTCAAACTGTTTATTCAGTGCATCTCCCAACTGATCCCAATTTGAATAGAACCAATTGCCAAACCTCTAAACCATTGAAGAGCTTTCCTTTTAGTGGAGCAACTAGTAGCCTAACTGCAACATTTTCCTTAGTGATGTGATGAACTCCACATAACGAGGCCATGTCCCTGATATGCTCAACGGGAGTAGTTTGATCCTCTCCTGTTAAAGCAAGTAAAATTTTCAATGCAACTATAGGAATATCATCATGCTACTACAAGTTAAGTGGACTACCTCCATTAAAGGGCACAAAAGGTTTATTTATTGCCATTGGATTGGCCTAAACTAGATTGACAAGTACAAAAATTAAAGGTACAAATACTCTAGTTACTGTTGGTTTGAAACTAGGAGGTGTTGATTGAACTCTTTTTGATGAAACAAGAATTCTTTTTTTTGTTCTTCCACTTCTCCTAGGTGGTGACAACTGCAAGCATTCAAAAGGAATGACACTTCCTCTTGTTTGTATCTTTCTCATAAGTTGTTTTGCATTAGTTTTTGCTAAACTAGAGCTTCAAAGTCAAAAGATATGCTGATTTAACCTCTCAAAGGTCTGAAAACTACCGGTTGCATATGAAAACCAACAATAAACATGTATTTACTGAAATATCTTGATTCGACAATCCCACCGGGCATGGCAACAACTGTTATCTCCAAAATTGCACCCTTGCTAAGTTGTAGAACTTAGCATTTTGGAGAAACATGGGAACATTCCTAGGCCTAAGGGGTGCCTAAACTTGGAATGGACCTCTAGAGAAAGTTGGCTCTTAAGGTACTCACCTAATCTACTTCTTGTTGGGAAAAGGGTAAGGAGGCAATATGAAATGAAACTAACCTCCTATGGTGATGCACCTAAATGTTATCTAAAACTTGTAAAGCTACTTATACACACAGTTTCAATCAACAACAAGCTTAACATGCACAACTCAAATACTTATATGCTTTGCATAAATATTTCATAAGAAGGGCCTAATGCATACAATCCTAGAAGGAAAAAAATATTTTCACAACATGAATCAATTGCATCTGACACAACTTATAACCTACAAAAACATATACTTTCTGCACAAAGGTGCTACTAATGAGACACATAGACAAGGAATGAGGAAAATTCACAAGAAATTGTATCAATTACTCAAATGCACACAATAGAACAAAAGATTAAGAAGGAAAAATTACTTGTCTTCATTGATCTCCAAGGTGTAAATTTCTATACAAGCTTGTAAAAGAGATACAATGTTGTCTCCTAATGAAAGAAAACTCCAAAAATGAGTTACAATACTACTAGAAAAAGAAAGAACTAACTTCAAAACTGATGTTTGAAGTTACTTATGTTTTTTTGAAGCTTTCCCCACACATATACTTCTAGAAGGTTCTTTGTTATGTATAACCAAAAAACCCTAAAAATAACCCCCAAAACCCCTCCAAAATGACTCCAAAGTGAAGAAAATTCAAGCCTTGTCCTTACCCATCATAAACGCATGAGAAACTACCCCTGATGCTCTCATTCCCACAAAACCCTAGCCAAAAACAACCCACATACTTTCCACATGTTTGACATAAGTCATCATTATTCAACCATATCTCCAAACTATTTTGACTCATACCTTTGGTGTGTATAACACACCTCTATCTTGCACATTCAAAAAATTAAATAAAGTGATTTATAATTTTATCACTTTAATAATATTTTCACATTTCATCAAGTTTGCATTTAAGAAACCCTTAAATAAGTAATTTATAACAATATCACTTAGTCAAATGTTTTACATCTTAAAGTCAATGCAAAATCAAAATTGACCCATGTGGAAACCAAAAACAAAAAAATTCTAAGTCCTAAAGGACTCCTAAGCTCGACATATACAAGGGGACACACACGAATGCACTAGGAAGTGAACTAATTAGCACGAGGTATTAGTTTGCATTTGTAAAAATTAAAATGAAAGGAAAAAATGCCTTAAGCTTTGTCGACATAAGCTAGGGTTATGAAACCCTAGCAACAAAACTTAGCCAAAGAAAAATAATTTATTTCATTTTAACCTTCAAGCTTTCTGGAAGATCTCTTCTTGCTGACATAGGGTTTTTCATGACCTCTCCAAGGATTTCATTGTGGTCATCTTGGAATTTTGAAGCTTTTCCAATGAAAATATAACACTATCAACTCAGGTAAACTCTTCATCTGCTGAAGCCTCACATTTTATTTTTATTTTTGTGAATGAAATCTCATTTCAAGCTCATTAAATGCAAGAAATAGTGAACATTTTGTTTTCATGTATCCTTCTATGGTATTTCATGCATTTCTTGCTTGGCTTCTTGTAGAAAAAATTCTTCTTTTCATTATTTGCTTAGCACTGTAGATAAAAGGGTTTCCATTCTTCTATGGTCATGGCTATGCATTTCTTTATAGGTAGCAACGATCTTGTTTTCACTTATGGCCGAGCTTCTCCATCTTTTTCGCATAATACTAGAGGCTTTGTTTATTTAATGGCTTGGATTTGGGGCTCACTTGCATCTTTCATTGGCCGTTGTGGGTTCATTTTTATATTTTGTGGATATGAGGTTTTAGATTTTCAAAACCCTAGCTTTGTTACTAAGGATCTCTTGAGCCCCTCAGTTGATCCATGGTCATAACTTGTGCATTCTAAAGGTATCCATGACTCCATTTGTTGTATTTTGTAAAACCCATATAGATATTCTAGAAAATACTTGCTACACGTCATGGGAAACAATAAACCTTTGTACTCATTCAACCTAGGATCTTCCATTTCTTGCTCAAATGAGGGTTTATTGCTATCATTCAGGACCCTTTATTACTATTGGCTGAGCTTGCATTCTGGGTCCTTCATTTCTTCTTCATGTACTTTTTATGGGTGTGGCTCAACCCTAGGATTTGTAGGAAAAATACTCTGTATATATTTTTCATTGTTTGTTTGAAACCCTAACCTGTGTAAATGGTTTCTTACTTGCTTCCAAGAAAGCTTTAGAGTTTGTAACCCTTGTCTCTATCCTCACATTAAATCTCTTGTACTTTGTGCTTCTATCAAGACTAGATCCTAGGCCTGTTTTTATATCCTGCATAATGAGGGCCTATGACGAACCCTAGCCCTGTAGTTTCTAGAAAACACTCTTACATGGGAAAATTTCCATTCTTTCATCCTTCACCAATGACTTACCTTGTCACAATCACAAATAAACTTTCATAATAAGCTTAACTCTTGGTAAAAACCAGTAAATAATTTTACCTTATGAAAGAAATAAAGAACCTATGTCATAGTCCCTTGAAACCCTTGTGCTCATTCAACCTAGAGGTTATTATTCTTTAGTTACAACATATTTTATTGCTCTATTCCTACCTTCATGAATGAACATAAGCTGATACAAGCTTCCAATGATTATGTGATAATTTTGTTGTTTATTTGACTCCTTGCATATGTAGAACATAATTTACTTTTATGCATTACTCAAACATAGCACCTTTGTCACTAATTCATGACCACTGCATAAGCAATTGTAACCACAATTATTGAAATCATATTTTCCATTGTTTTCCTTGTGCTCTTAATGCCTTCTCTTTCATGCACATATGTCTAGACTATATTATGCTCCATTTGACATTGTTAAGGAACTTCCATGACTTTGCTTGTGTTTTAGGCTTCATACAACCTTGGGCTTCATGATTGTCAAACCTACTTGAAAACTTTTCAACCTTGTACATGGAAACTAGTATGTCCTTGATATTCCAAATGATGCCTTATATGTTTCCTTCCATTGTTTCTTTTATGATAGCTAAGACACTATCACCCTTGAATCATTAGACAACGCAGTGCCCACCTTTTAGGCCTTAGTCCCTATTGAAAAATCTACCCACAACTACCTTATGAATATGCAAAGTATGATGATAAATTTTAAATTGCAAATTATAGTGTGACATGACATCTCTACCCTCAAGATGTGATGACCTCCTCTTGGAATTGATGACCCTTAGCATTGCTTCACCTGGACTACCATCATTCATAAGGTGTTGAATGCAAGTGCAATGACTATTCTATACTGATACATGTACTTGTCCCACTATGTAAACACAAAGGGTGAATATATAATGTAACAATATAATAGTGTGAATTGTTTCCTTTTGAACTGCTGATGATGCCACCATTCTTCAAAAATTCCTTTTTTCTTGTATAAGTATATGTATTCACTATTAAAAGAAAAGGTCTTTAAGGCATTCTATTGCATGAATATTCCTATCTGTCACATTGCATTTATTACTCTTCTCTGCTAGCTTGATGACTATCTTTTCAATGCAATGCTACTATGTTGAGTGTTACCTCTATAGAAAAGAGCCCATTGTCACTTGTAGGTGGTTTCCTGTTGGGCTCAACCCTTGTGAGAGCCCATTTCACTCCACATGCCATAATATCAAATACAAATAATTCAATAATGATAATTTGACCTATACCTACATAGTGAACAAACATGTTAGATAAAACAGAGCATATGATAGATGTTTATGATAACCTTTTTGTCACTTGTCTTCACTATTAAAAGAAAAGGTATTTAAGGAATTCTATTGCATGAATTGTCTATCACATTGCATTAATTACTCTTCTTTGCTAGCTTGATGACTATCTTTTCAATGCAATGCTACTATGTTGAGTGTTACCTCTATAGAAAAGAGCCCATTGTCACTTGTAGGTGGTTGCATGTTGGGCTCAACCCTTGTGGGAGCCCATTTCACTCCACATGCCATAATATCAAATACAAATAATTCAATAATGATAATTTGAACTATACCTACATAGTGAACAAACATGTTAGATAAAATAGAGCATATGACAGATGTTTATGATAACCTTTTTGTTTTCTTTAGAGATCTGTAATATGAAGACTATTTCAATGTTTAATGAGAATAGGCTATATGCTTGTTGATGTTGCATATGTAAATATTTTTGATCCCGAGCTCTAACAAACTCTTTCTCACACATGTAGGAAATCTTGGAGCACTAGGAAAGTAACTTCCAGATGATAGACAAGTAGGAGGGAGGATGAAACAGATGCAACAATTTAACTCAATTGGGATTCATCATTCAAGAAATGACAGATCCCATTTCTTTCCATAAGCATTTTACTTTTATTAACTTCAAATGTATAACTTATCTCTTTTTCTACATTGAAATAGTTAGTCCCACGACTGGTGTGCAACACCATACATTTATGATTATCAATAAAGACTACCTTTTGCAACAATTGTTCACTCTTTTATCTGTTGTATGCATTTGCATAATGTAATGCAATCTTATTTGATAATCTTTGTGCATATGAATGTAACATAGTAGACTTGAATGTATACCTTTTATCTTTTAATTGCAAACACAATTTCAGCTCTACCTGATTGAGCTGGAAGCAAAATCAAGTAACAATAATATATAAAACTATTGAAATAATTTATTTTCATTTGACACTATTGAAATAGCTATATATTTAAGATGAGAGAAATCACTAAGCATCAATAGATATCTCTTAGTGTGTTTTAAATAGATACATTTAAGATATCTATACTAGTTATATTATTTAATTAATCTAATTTGTTATTAAATAATTAAATAATTATTGTTTAACTAGTCCAACCCAATAACACACCTAATTAAATAATTTTATTTTTTTCATTTTCACCTCACATCTAATTAAATAATAATTTTTTTTTTTTTTCTATCTCACATTTAATTAAAAAATATTATTACTTAATTACTTCAATTTCTACCTAACATAAATAATTAATTAAATATTATTTTATTATTTAATTAATCTATATTCCCTCCACTATTTCTAAAAATAAATGACCAACCAATTGATTTTTCCTCCCATTTTTTGTTAAAACTAATTATTTATGACTATTCATATTTTTAGTTGATTTAATCTCATCTCTTCACTTTGAACAAACTATTCATTCTCCATTGTCAATATTTTAGAAAATCTCCACCATTCATCTTCCCTCTCAAAATTCATAAATAAAACTGCAAAATTCCCAAAATGGATCAATTGTCTTTGATAAATACACACTACATAAATTTTGAAGCAAATAATTGAGCAACCACATCTCAATATCTATTGAAAAATTGCACTTGCAACCATGGAGTTCACATGTTTAAATTATTTTCATAATAAGATTCATTTCAGCAGACATCTAGCCTACATCAAGTGTAACTAAGGGAAAGGGGCCCATAGTGGGTAGGGGTCCAATGGTGGGTATAGAAGTAGGCCTGAGTGGGCCCCATAGTGGGTAGGCTTAATATCCAATAAACTTACAATTAATATCCAATTGCAAAACACTTTTATCCATAATGTACACAAACTGAAAAATCATGTGATGCCACATCAGTGCACCAATAATACATGACTTAGTGACCCACTATTGGTATCACCTTTTTTTTGGGCCGTTTTGGATACCTTGACAAAAAGCATGCTGATGTGGCATTGTATTTGATGATGTGGCCATGAAACCAATTTTTATAAGTAGGGGACTTTCCAAATAAGCTATTGTACAAATTTGGGAGTGATTTGAAATTTTCACAAAAGACTTTGAGAAGTGTGAAGTTAGGGTGGCCCATTATAAGCCCCTCTCCCTTATTTCAATAGACTTTTGGCTTGCATCTAGTTTTATGGGGTGTTATTTTATTGTATTGTGCACTTATATTGATGGTTTGTTGTACTTCCCTTGGAGTCATGATCCATGATTTGGTGAGATTATGCATCCTATCTAGCCAATAGTTTAGAGATATTTTTCTTGAATCTAATATTTTAATCCAAGGATTTTATACCCTATTGCATCTCTAATATTTTTGATAGTGATTTTTCTTATCTAATTTTAAATGGTGAAGGTCATTACCTTCTTGTGATTTTTCACCATAATATGTTGACATGTAGTTTCAAGTTCTTGATATGTGCCAAAAGAGATAGGAAATCTTCCATCTAAATAATTCCTACGATTACCATTAGAATAAGAATAAGATTTTATCTTCCATCTAATTTTGTTTCATGGCTGGTATCCATGCTTACATATTTTGTAGGTGAAATACTTCCATTATCATCATTATGAGATTATAATAAATCAAATCATACATGTGCATGAGTTTAAAAGGAGTTATGTTTTCTTTTTTTATTTGAGTGGTGTTGTAAACCTCTTTTTGAGGGGTAAATATTTTAATGGAATATTATTTTAGTCATATGTGTCTTATTAAATTTAAATTTATAATGGAAATATTTGCATAATTTATTGGAGATTTTTATTGTTACTAATCCTTTTTGGGTGTAGAAGACAATAATTTCAAAACTACTATATTTGTGTTGTGCAACTATGTTGGGAAAATATTCTAAAAAATTAAATAAACTAAAAAAAAATCTCTCTTGTTTGCTTATACACGTTTTCATGACTAAGTTGCATATGGTCTTCTCTTACACTGTGAAGCAATTTTAAGAATAAAAAATATTTTTTATCACTTGAATAACTCAAAAATTAAGTGTGTATTCTCTTCCCTTATGTGATTTCATAATCTTGAGAATCATAAACACTCATCTCTTTCCTTTTTATATTTTTAGGGGGCTATCTTGGATTTCATTACCAAGTGTTTACTTGAACCCACATGTATATAAGTTCAAGGAATGAGAATGAAAATAATCTCCCTATAGGGTAGAAATTATATTTTTAGATGACAAAGATAAGTGAGGAAGAATTTTTCCTTGACCACACACCAAAATAGGGATGACATATTTAATTATTATGGAAATCTGAATTTCCTCTTGGTTATGACCTAGACAACCTCAATAATAATAAAAATAAGGGTTATCCAACCAAAATCACAACACTAATGTTTTCCAAACTATTTTTTACCATGGCAATATTAATCCAAAAGTACCCAACCTCACCATAAAAATATCACAAAATGATCCCCAACATCAAGGTAAAATAAAAGCCCCACCACTCCCATGTCCATGAAAACCCAATCCATTATAACAATCTAAGCACAATAGTCAAAATCCTCAACAAAATCAATCTAATAAAAATAACCACAACTACAATCAAAAGAGCCAATAAGTCAATTAAAATAATTAATACAATATAACTAAACAATGTAATTTACAAAATTAATATTTGAATCATCAACTAAATCATTCCAATCTCAACAATATAACATACCTATATTATCTACAAAATCAAAATAATCAGCCACCACCTGTTAATACTCCATTTGACCAAGAATGGAAATCAATGAAAGAAACAATAAGAATTTTTTTAAGAAAGAAACCAAACTCAACACAAAGGGAACACATTTGTAGAATTGTTCCCCTATCTATTAGATAGGTCCACAACACAAATTCTATTCCCTCCAAATTTTGTGATTTTAAAATTTGATAAATATATGGGAAAAGGGATCTCAAGATTGAATGTTAAGGAATTTTGCATGTCTAGCTAAGAAGTTTCTTTTGATGACACACATGTGATTAGATTGTTTCTATGAATTTTATGTGTACAAGCACTTGTGTGGTTTTTACACTTACCAAAGAACATGGTAACCACATTCAAAGTTCAACTAAGAGATTTGTTACACATTTTTCATACAATATAAAACACGACCTCACTATGATGGACCTTTGTAATGCTAAAAAAAATGGAGAAATCTTCTCTTCCTTCTTATAATATGGAAAATCATATCAAGTTGATTCCCTTTTCCAATAATTGAAAATAAATTGGTTGATATATTTATTGAAAACCTAAACCAAGAAATTGAATTTCACCTACAAGTCCATTATGTTACTACTTTTGATGAAATTGTTGAAAAAGGTGTGAAATTTTAAAAAACCTTCATAGATAAAGGACTTGTGAAAATATATTCAAAGGATACAAATTAACCTAATAAACCTCAATTCTTTAGCAAAAAAAAATATGTAGTTGAAAATGGTGTTACCAACTCAAAACATGTTCAAGCTATCCAAAACATTTCTAATATAATAATTCTCACTAGATAACCAAAGAAAGGTGTAGTGACCCTCCATGATTCACCTTTTTATGATGTTTATTTCAGATTCTTGTGAATTCAATTTATGTCTCAGGTACTCTTTCCTTGTGATTAAAACATTTTATAATGACATTTGTTACAGTATGTTACAATGTTAGATGATGTAATATTCAAGACTTGTTAAGATGCTAGGTTTATATAGGTTATGTTTAATGTTTTTATTTAAGGATATTTGATGAAGTACTAACGTTAATAATGATATGCTTAGATTCTTGTCATGACTATGTGTGATGTTCTAAGATAGGACTTATCATGCGTGTTTATAGATATGCTTATCATATTGATTTATGTTTATGGATATTCTAATGACTAATGGAATAGTGATGTTAGATGTTTATTAGTCTTTGATTATTTTGAAGATGATTATGACATGTTTATGAATATACTAGAAATAGAATGTGTTACATTATTTTGGAATGGTTCATGATTATTGATGTTACGAGATGTTATTTGATATATTATATGATGCTTTTAAATGCTATTAGGGTGTGGAGGGAAGGATGTCGTATTTCTCACTTGTGAGAACCTACGATGTTTTGATTTCCTTTCACTAGGTATGTGATGATTATATGTATATGCTTGACCATTTTGTGTGCTATAGGTTGCAAGTACTAGGCATCGACTCCACTTGAATTGGCAGGTCTGAGCATGCCTTAAGCCCAATGGAAACAGTTGATCAAAGATAACACTTGGTCCCCTACCCTAGCTATCATCCTCAAAGAGGATGAGTATCTAGTTTGTTACCTCATCAGTGTTGCCAGTTGTCTGTGGTGAGTTGGTCTTACTTTTTGACCCTGGTTAGGGTTTAGGTAATTGTTGTTGAAATTTGGTTGGTTTAATTTAAAATTGTTTGATAAATGTTGTTTTTGGTTAATTGATGCACTAAAATAAGTTATTAAGTAAAAAGGTACTTTGATAGATAAGTATAAATATATTTGTTAATAATCATAGTTTATAATAAAATAAATGTGTAATGTGATATTAAAATTTTAAAAAAAATTATTAGAACATTATAATTAATAAATAGTAAAAATAATATAGAAATATAGAAAGGTTTTTCATACAATTCATGCATAACATCGAACATGTTGTCAAAAAGAAACTTAATGTTTTTTAGTATTTTGAGAGATTTTATTGAATTTTTGGTTTCGAAAAAGGAACAACCTTCTTCTTGTAAATATTTTTCACTTTTGGGGAATTTTTGCATTCTATTGGGGGAAGAAAGTAAATTGTTGAAAATTACATATTGTTGTGGTTGTGAGAAATGGGGGATTCTGGAAGAAAATTGATTCAAGATTTTGGGATGAAAATTTCTATAAAATAATTTCAATCCATCGTTGAATCTTGGTAGGTAGGAATGTAGAAGGATAGGTGAATGAAATCATCGTATCAAATCAATTTGAGGAAAATGAAATTACAGATGAGTCTTCGTTCTTCTTACGATATTGTTATTGTTTGACTGTTTAATGATTTACTCATTTTGTTTATAATCTTAATACAAGTACATTTTATGCATATCCTGCAATCATTGCATTCCTGAGAATACATTTTCTTACATCTGCTAATTCCTTTCCTAAATGTTTTAATAAATCCAATTTGTGTATATCTTGCAACCATTGCCTTCCATGAGACGCCATCGTCCTTCACATGCTAAATGCATTTGTTTGAAACTTTTTAAAGCCTTGCAGTTACTCCCACACCCGCGCGGTCCTTTACTGAGGAATTGGCATTACACAACCATATGTATTTGCTTGAAAGTTTCTAAACTCTTCATCTACCGCAATTGCACCCTCTTGTCGTCATTCTATCTGAGGGAGGCATTCGCTTGAGACACTATGTCTGTGCCGTGTGCCATGTCTCTACTTCTACATGTTGTATACATGTATTTCTAGGTATTTATTATAACAAACCTGCTGCATACACCCGTACAACCATTGGCATGTGCTTGAAAGTTTCTTAAGCCTTTTCTTTAGTATCATGGTGCACGCCTTTTGTTATTTCATTCCTTGGGACGGGGTCCCTTGAGCTTGTGACCTGCACTTAGCGTGCCTTCTGCAGCGCCATTGCTGCTCCCACAACTCCCTCTTTTTGGCGTCCATCGCCACCTCCTTGACTCTTCCCCAGCGTCATTGAATCTGTCCCAGCTTAAAATATGGCAACACAAAACCCTTGGCCGCGACTTCCTTGACTGACGCCATGGAGTAATGGCCATCGGCGCCATAGTCACTTTAGAGCTATGATAAGATCGTGCAAGATTACATTATGAATGAGATTTCATGAGAGGGGGTCGGTTAAAGCTAGAGCGTCCTCAGCTATGTGTCTTAGCCTATGCGCCATCGCTGCCTGTGCGAGTTTACAGCCGCTTAGAATATGTTTTGTATGGTTTTTATTATTTGTGATAAAAATTCGATAGCTATAATATACATTGTAATTAAAGATATATCAATTTGATTTAAAAGTATTATGTTTTCTTCTTATTGATAATATGTAATTAAGCAATAGAAGTGTACTATATATATATATATATATATATATATATATATATATATATATATATATTATATTATATTTTATTTTATTAATAGTTAAGAATGATTTTTCTATTATGGAGCAATAAAATGATTTAATTAAAAAAAAATTAATTGGAAAACCAATGTTAGAATGAGTATTTAATTGAATTTAGATAAGAGGATTGAATATCCAATTGAGTGAATTGACTTGTTTTATATTTAGATAACTACGAGTGGGGGGAAAATTAATATTGTTTATGGGTAAAAGTTTAGGAATTGATTATTTATTATTATTTATTAGAGTTGTGTAATTTAAATAGTCGGAATATTGTTACTATAGATATTTTTAAGTATAAATATTTGGAGTAAATAATCCTTTAATTGAATTATGGATTAAGCGAAAATGAGTGATTGAAATAATGGCTTATTTAAAAGAGTATTTTCTAAGGTTATGATGCTATGACTAGTTGGTTGCATTGAATTATGTGCCTGACTTTGGGATTGGGTGATTTTGGTAATTGTTTAAAAGTGGGAGTCATTTGTGAAAGTTGTTAAGGTTGGTTTCCAGAGGCTTAGGAGGGAGTATTTTTATATGCATGGTTCTTATGATGGTTTCACTTTAGAAGTGGTTTGGCAATGTTCTGAGTTATGTGCTTTGCATTGCTTCCTATCTCTATATGGATTCATGTGATTATGATAACTGTGCAAGATGGTCAATGCCTTGTTCTGTATTTGGATTCATGTGATTATGTTAAGTGTGCAAGATGGTAAATTTCTTACTTGATGTGTAGGGTTTACTAGTTGCAAGTAGGGGGAGTGGCTCTTAATGGGGGTCGGAACCCAAAGTGGTGTCCAAGACAACCCATTGGAGGGTTTCTTAATCTAGTGATAACCTAAAAATGAATTAGGGAGATGGGTAGAATTCACATTAAACAAGATAATGGCTACCTCGCCCATGCCTATAGTGCTCGTTTAGGCTAAGGATGGGTTGAGAATCTCTATTGGCAAGATCAACTTCCTTGTCCTCATGAAAGGTATGTTGGTTCTGCATGTGTCACACTATGGGGTCGGGACCTAGTGAGAGGTTTACTAGGACAACCATAGATGGGGGCCAGAGTCTAGTGAGAGACCGCTAGGACAACCCATGCTAGGACCATGCAATGACGCTCCTCCCTATTGTAGTCTAGCATTCCCTAGTTGCACCTTTCTCTTTTGTTGTGTGTGTGCCTCTAGAAGTGAAGTCAATGTTGTAACTGATGTTGTGTTGTGAGTAGTGTTGTGTTGGAGTCCTTCTACAACCCCTGATTGTGTTAGCTTGTTGCTTTCATGACTGTTTGTTTGTAGTGGGACCTTGTGTTATCTCCTAGCAGGGGGGTGGACCTTAGGGTTCCACATGGTTGGGAGATTGGTTCTTTTTCCTCAATTAGGTATCTTTGTTGCATGTTCCTGTGCATGGAGATTGTTCTTTATGTTGTGGACTCCAATTCCTATTCCAGATTGAGGAGACAAAATTTTATGTATATGTATTGGATTGTATATTAGTTGTATCTCTTATTGTAATCAGATGTATTCTTCCCACATGTACTCAAGGAAGAATTGTTGTAAATTTTGTAATGTTGTAACAGATATTAATGTATTCTCCTTGTAATGAATACTATAATGTAATGCATCTTGTATATGTAGTTAGCTAAAAATTAACTTAATGTTGATTATCAGTTGATATGTTATTGGAATCTTTTAATGTGGTGCTTTTAAAATAAACTTTACTTGTTAGATATATCATGTTATCATAGTAGCTAATGAAATGATTCTAGTTATCTTGGTTGATAGCTATGTGAGTAGCACAGTCATGGAACCTTAGAGAACCTAGGTTTAGATTATATGTGATGTTATGTTATGCATTCCACTATTATTTCTTTTAAAAAAAATTGTTATGTTATTATGTCATGGTTTGTGTTGTCCTCTGGGGTTCCTTGGTGGGGTGTTACAAAAGGTATATAAAATGTTAGTAATACACACCTCTAAAATTCCCAATACATAACCAAATCAAGAAATAAAATTTTGATAATACACATCTCTAAGTAATCCATTGGAGATATTTCTATAAATTGGTCAAAGAAAACATGACCATGTTTCCATCTACCAAACCATTTGATGAAAATAAACCCAAACCAACATGGTACATGGAAAAATAATATTGTGAGTGTGTGCATGAATGTGTACCCTCACAATATTTCTTTGCATTATCATAGGCCTTGATAATGATCATGTGAGGCTCTAAATCTACCATGTAGTATCCCACTTGTTTGATAAACATCAAGGTACACAAGTTCAAGGAAGATCTATTATCAAGTAAGAACCATTTGATATTTTTTTGCAATGAAGACCTCAAAGTGCAATGCTTGGTTAAGGGATGAATAGATGGGTGGCATGTTGCTATGGCTAAAGGAAAGCTAGTAAGTTGATGAAAGATGATCCAAAATTGCTTGAAACCATGGAAAGCTAGTAAGTTGATGATATTGAGCCATGGACATTTACACATGAAGGAGAATAATGAAAAGGGATCCCTATATACAAGTAATACCAAATTCATTCTATGCCTACAACAATTCTAGATACAAGTGTGGATATTCTTTTTTTAGTTAACACACTAAAAATAATTTGTGTAATAGATGTTTGTATTCATGTAGTTTTGTTTGTTAAAGTAGGATTTGTTAGTGTATAAAATTTAAAGGTAAGGATTATATTTCCATATGGTTTGTCTTTGTTTTTTATTATTTTCTATACATATTTTATTTGTTTTCTTTTTTTCATTTAAAGTAAAAAATAAATAAATTTCAATAAAATAGATTAGTTTTTTTCCATAACTTAGATGCCAAGATGATTTTCTTACAACATCCTCATAAGAGACCTTTGATATTTCTTGGAGGAAAATTATAAGAAGATACTATGAATCCATCAATGATAGATTTATTTCGAAACAAGACCTTAGACACATACCATGGTATAGGAACTATAAAGAACAAATAAATAGATTTCTGTTGAAAATAGCTTCTTGTCTCTATTTTATTTCCACTCTTGAAAAGGAAAATCTTATTTTCTATGTATGAATTTGTACAATAGATTGATGGTTGAAAAAATTTCCCTGGTCTATGATAAAATGTTTTTTCTTAAGAAAAATATTACTTCTTCTATGCAAAATATTAAAAATTAGTTTCTACATTTATTAATTTCAATTTCCAAGAAAGAACAAAAATGGGTTTCTACTTTATTTCATTCATTGTATTTCAAAAAGAAATAAAAAAGAGTTGCATTTTCATTTAGTGAAATTTAAAGTAGATTAGTTTATTTATTTCAAGATATTTGATTAATATTGTTTTTGATATGGAAAAGCGGGTTTTTAAGGGACCCCGAAGCCTTTTACAAAGAAAGATAGCTACTAAAAAGAAAGAACAACAAGCACCAACAGCCCAAAAAATTTGTCAAAAGATACACCTAGACAAACTAGCAACAAAACCAACAACAAAACATCAACACAGAAAGCTAATTGCACACAAGCTAAAGCATATTGTCTAAAACCTTAGTAGAATATTGTTTCTTGTCTTCATTAGATTAATTTATTTACTTAAAATACAAATATTTCCAAATATATAATTAAAAAATAAAACAAAATAATATAAAAAAAAAATTATCTTTACCAAACAAAAAAATGTCCAAATAAATTTTGACAAAACAAACAAACAAATGCATCCTCCAAAATATTTGAAAACAATAACAAAACATGAGACTGCCTTGAAAGTAAAAAATTATAAACTGACATGCCTAGGGATTCACTTAGAAAAAATATAAGAATTATGGGAGGATATTTTTCCCAATTCTATTGTCCTCCTGCTCGATCACATTAACATTCTAGAAGAATAGTTAAGACATAATCACATTCACACTTAGACATAATCACATTCACACTTATTCAAAGAATTCCCTCTCAACCTAGGTAATTTGTCATAATCACATTCACACATATTCCAAGAATTGAACCTTGTCTAAGCCTACCATAGGAAGTCAGCAACCATTTGTCACTTGTGATGCATCGATAAGTGGTTAACCCTAGGAAGTTACCTCTTACTTTTGGAGATGAGATATTGGGATAGAGTATGGTATTAATTCTTCATAGTTTGTTCCTTGATATATTGGGATAATATTATCTATGACCAAAGCAAGTATTTTGGTTGGATCATAAGCCAAACTCTCACTTGATTAGTGTACAATTTTATCATTTATCTGTCTTTTCTTTTATGTAAAACCTATAAAAATCCTAAGAACAAAAAAATCAAAGTCAAGATAATACTTATGGAACCTATGATAAGACAAAAAGCTAAGCATAACATGACCTACAATGACTCCAAGAAGACCCATGCATATAAAATACATTCTATACTACGAAAACCTTTCATCCTCTACGTAAAAATTAGAGCTTAATGACAATGATATTCTCACAAATCAAAGTGAATATTCCCATGTCCTTAATGAACTTGTTGCACAAGGTCACATACAAGATGAGCATTTTCTAGCCCAAAATAAAGATGAAATTATCATTATCTCATAGAATCAAATGCAAAACTCCCTACAAATTACATCTTGGAAAATTTAAACCACATGATTAGCCAAAAACCTCCAAATCAAGAGCATTTCACTATAAAAAAATACACCTCAATACTCGAGAAGGATAAGTCATTATTAAGATATGACTACCAGAACTGACTATTTGGAGGCAAGTGCTTGGGGTTTAATTATTGCCCTGCTCAACACACATTTTATGGATATCTTTTTTCCCATTCCTAATGTTATTCACATTTTTAGAAGGATTTGGTTTGTGAAGAGGAGAAGTTGTAGTAGGTTCTGGACTTTGGTGAGAGGTTTTTGTAGTAAAAACATAGGGGGAGACAGAAGTAAGCTCGAGCCTATCTCTTGTGACAAATTGAGAAGTAAGTCGAAGGTGTGGAAGATTCTAGAGAAGGGGGGATTTACCCCCTTTATGGAGAGGCTTCATGGATTTGATCACAAAGCCTTTAAATTTTTTTTCCAAAGCTGACACAATAGAAGCCTGAAGGTGAGTGGTGTTGTCTTCCCAATTATTGAAGAATTTATTGCCCATATTACTAGTTTGCAGATTCAAGGGTGAAAGTTTTTCAAGGAAAGGAAAGGTAACGAGGATGTGATAGGCCATTTATTCAAAGAAAATGAGGAGAATCTAGCTAAGCTTTTGTCCTGGGGCTACACAAGGCTCTCAGTTAAACATATATGGGTTGATGTTGTAAAAGTTTTAATGAGGTATGTGACTCTTGATGGGAATTTTACTACTATTTTGGGTTACCATTTTACCCTCCTAAATCACTTTTGGCATAATCTTTTGTTGTCCTTTCCATTTTTTCTTCTATCCTCATTGGAGGCCTCTATTTATGTGCGTCTCAAAAATCACCACACCCATGTACTCCATGAGGGCCTCATATTTCTTATCATGGAGTATGTTAAGGTTAATTCCCTGACTAAGGTTGTTAAAGGTAATAAATCTGTTGGGAAGGATTAGCCTAAGGAGATTGAAAACCCTTTGAATTACTTGGGCACTGAGGATGGTGGGGATGAGGAGTGGAAAATGGATGAGGAGGTTAGAGTTGATGTGGTTGAGGTTTCTTCCTCACCTTTAGAATCTCCATAGCAAAAGAGGAAGAAAGGTGGCCAGTAAAAGAAAGCTCCCAAAAAGAAGCCTAAGAATAAAGGCTCATGGTTACCTGTGGCTCTGAGACTGGGGAGGATGAAGAAACTCATCACTTTCCTCAACAAGTGAAGGATCCAAATTGTGCTAAGTACTAGAAAAGTTGTTTCCATGGTGGTTGAGGAAACCCCTACCCAACAACATTCTCAACAAGCTATAATTGTTGGCAAGGGTAAAGAAAAATTCTCAGAAATTGTAGCTAAAGGTGATGATTCAGGAAATACTAAGTGTGTTGGTAATGTTCATCTTCTCTCTAAGGACTTCTCTTACCTTGATGAAGATAATACTTCCATGATGGAGCTTCTTGGCATGGCTAGGAATGGAGCCACATGTAATTTTCAACTTGCTAAATGGGCACGATGAAAAAGTTTAATAAAGTTACTATTAAGATCAAAAGCTTAAAAGAGAATTTTGCAAATCAGCCCAAGGGGGTGGCCTCTAATTTTCTTATTGAGAGACTTGTTGACTTGGAAAGTTCATTCTTTGATTTTAAGACTGACTATGAAAACCACATACAAGAAGTGGAAAACAAAGTAAAAGAGCTTAACAAGGCTATCAAGAAGTCACTGCAAATCAACCATATGTCCATCAAGAATAGTGCAGACTCCCTTAAGGTTTTGTTGGACAAAGTTAGTCAGCTCATGGAGGATCAGATCTATGTAAGGCATTAGGTGACAGGTCCAACTACCAAAGAACAAGGCAAAAAGCTAGCAAAAGATGAGGAAAAGGGCCCAAGTGCAAGGACAAGGGGCAATATGAGGAAAACATTTGAAGAAGATAAAAATGAGTTGATCTCGATGGTAAATCTCTAGAACAATCAAGAACTAGAGGTGTCCAACACCCTAATTTTTTTGAAATAGTTTATTTTAGATGTTGTTGTGTTTTATTGTTGTATGTTATTTTGTTATTTTTTGGTTGTTAGTTGGTTGTTGTTTTAACTGTCATTTTTTGTATTAGTACAATTTTGATGTAAAGGGTTTCAAGTCCCTTCAAAACCTATTTTTCCCATATAAATCAAGACAATGAAGAAAATAAAGAGTCAAAATACAATCAAAACATTCCTTCTACTAGCAAGGGAAAATTACATAATTTGATCCTCAAAACCAAACAAAACTTTTAAACAATCAATTACAAATTTTAACCAAAGAATTAGAAAATTTAATCTTGAAATCATACCTCCATCACCTAAACCTTCCTAGCATCAATAATCCAATCTGTAACCAAAAATAAAAATTTATTCTATCATACTTACTACTATAGGGTACATCATTCACTCAAGAGTGGTAATCTATAAAGGGATCTATGCAAGGTCTATAATAGAGAATTCACAATAAAATAAATTTGAGGAGTTGCATCCTTATCCTTTTGATAGAGTCATGTTACTAATACATTTTATCCATTATTTTAAACTACCCAAATTTGACAAATATAAATGCAAAGGTGACCCTAGGGAACATGTGAAGGAATTATTTATGGCATGTCAAGAAGTAGCATGTAGTGAAAACTATCTAATAGATTGTTCCCTTCAATCTTAGGAGGTCAAGCCTTGAAATGGTTCTTGCATCTCCCTAAGGGAACTATCATGACATTTTTTGATTTAGTATAAAGGTTGGCAAAAAAATTATCATACAACATTGAATATGAGTTGAATATAGTGGATTCATGAAACACCAAACAACAAAATGGAGAAATCTTCTCTTCAATTATTCAAGGAGCATCCTAAGATTCACTAGTAGATTCTCTTGGCCAATTCTTGAGAAACAATTGGTTGATATCTTTGCCACAAACCTAAACCAAGAGATGTATTTTTACTTACATGTGAATTATGTAACCACCTTTGATGAGATCATCGAAGAGGGAGAACAAATCAAAAAAATCACATTGCTAAAGGACTTGTCAAAATATCTTATAAGGACTCCCAAAATTAAGCAAAATCAAAAACCCCAAATTCTTTAGTAAGAATAAGAATGTGGTTTCCAAAAAAATCACAAATTCAAAGCATATACAATTCATCCAAAACTCTTCCAACATTACCATCCCTAGATAATAGCCTAACCAAGAAAGAAAATGCAGAAAATATACCACTTTAGTAGAACCTCTAGAATTTTTTCACAAGTTAGTTAATGCCAACATGATCATTTTTCCACAAATAAATCCTTTTGATGGTAGTATATTCAAACATGTGTAGGTATCAAGAAGGTGAATATTTTGAGTTTCATAATAAATTAAGGGGCATTCCACCAACTGATGTGTGAGATTAAAGAGTTGTATTCCATATTTAATTGATAAGTGAGATTTTTATCTTGAAGGGTCCAAATCACAAAATCAAAATTGGGTAATATATCAAGATCCTTTTCCAAAGCATGAGCAAGCTCAATCCCAACCAATTCAAGGAAAAAATTACCCATTTCAATTATATCAATTTCAAAAAGACTCCCCATTTATATGATTCATTTTTTCATCATGTTGAGCACATAGACAACTATGCCACAACCATCAAAGTAAATACCCTAAATTGTGTTGTCATAACTAAGCATGGTAAATTAAACATCTAATTACCTTTCCCATGAATCCAATATTATTGAGTGATCAAAAAAGTTATTTCCCTAATCTTCACTTTATATCTCAAAACATCAATCATCCATAAGGATGTCTTGTATAAAGTCCCCCAAGAAATGTGAGTTCCTAATTACATTGACCCATCACCAATCAAGATCTTCTCGGGAACTTATATTCTACCCATTATCTTACCTTTAGCCAAAGTGGCATGCCTCCATTGTTCCACAAAACCTCCCTATATATATTAAGGAATTCATTATCAATCACAAAGTGAAGAGGGTAATCATAGATGTTGGATTGGGATTGAATATTTGTACTTTGACACTCATTAAACAACTTGATATTTTGAGGAAGAATTAGAATCAAATATCATCACTATAAAGGCATATGGTAATGTTGAAATGAAGGTGGGTAATACTCATCTCATCATGTTTAGGCCTATCATGAAATAAACATTACTACATGTCATCAATCTTTATTTTCCATGTAAGATCCTCCATCACCCATGGATCCATTCTATGCAATTTGTTTCATCCAATTTCCATCAATGCACTAAATTCACCCACTCAAGCATGGAAATAATTTTCCCTAGTAATCCACAACCCTTCTGGTATTGATTTTTTTTGGAAAGGTGATATCATGAAAAAATTACTCCCTAATACTAAAATTACCCTTGAAGTAGACAAGCCTACAAAATCTAAATTTGTAAAATCATCATCCTCTGTAGATCCTAATGATCTTCCGATCTTCCATCTATGTCCAAAATTTGATCTTCAAAATCACATGTCTAGATCCTTAGTAAAGGTTTTGATGAGTATGAGTTTTCAATGCATTCCATGTTGGTCAACTCCCCTTTCACCTAAAATCTAAGGTAGAACCACCATTGAATAAGAAGAAATAACTAATATTCTACTAGTTATTCACAACTTCCTTTATCAAATCAAGTTTTCTTACTAATGGAAAGTATAAAATTTCAACTAACTCTTGGTTGTATAAGGATTATGGTGGTACTTGTTAAATTTCTAGCTCCCTTTAGAAATTTGGCCTTTTGAATTTATTTAAAATCCTTAAATTGTGCAAGGAAGTGTTAAAAATAATGCATTAGAGCTTCGAAAACCTTAACTCTCATTCAAAACCCTAGTGTTTATCTTAAACCCTTGAAATTTTCCTATGTTTCATTGTTGACCTATAACCAAGGTTACCTATCCTTTAAGTTATAACCTTAAGGTCTCTATCTCGTGTGTTTACTAGCCCCTTTTGTTAGAAAATTGAGTGTACCTATTTTTTTGAATATTTTAATCTGTACCGTTTAAAGGTTTTAAACTCTTCTGGCCCCTACTGGAAATTTGTTGGAATTTCGCACAATTTCTTTAGTTTGCTAAAACTTTCTTGGTTCTATATTTCCCCTTGCGAGCTTGTGAAATACATTTATTACACTAACATGTATAGTTCCCTAGCCAATAAAATTAAAAGATATATTTTTCACACTAGTATTTAAGTCCTCTAACAAAGCCCCCCTCCCACCATTCATGGTCAGCCCCTTATTCCTAGTAGACTTAAGTTATTTTTTAAGGAATGCGCATTTTAAACCCCTTTAGTATCGTGCAAATCATTTGCATTGTAGGGCCCTTTTTTCTAATAATTTTAGCTCCCGCAAACTCATGGAATGATTTTATTTCAAGTAAAAAATATGCATATAATTATTTCACACAAGATATAACCTTCACTGGGTGATGTTAAATTGAGCTATTTCTTCCCCAAACTCCCAAAATCATGCCACGTGTCCAATCTTCTTTATTACTAATCTTTCACAAAAGAATGAACTATTGGAAGAGCCTCAAAGCTTATCCTCGTGTTTTTGTGAGCCCCCAAATTAATGACACATGTCCCAAACCTGTGTAGTAGTAAAAGAGTGTTTATTCATCACGGAAGGAGTTTCAAATTCCCACAATCACCTTGATTCCTAAGATCAATGGCCCAAATTCAAACATGAATAATGACTACTACTGGTCATGCATTCAAACATGTGAAGACATCGATTGCGTATGTGATCTGTATCTACCAAATCCACAAGGAAACTAGCTTAATTGTCTCATCTTTCACTATTCAAAACACAAAAGTTGAGTATCAAAGAAAATTTTAGAAGATTTCTGAGTGAATGAGGGTTTTCAAGGAAAAATTAGGGCATCCTACAAATGACAAACAATTAAGTACATTTGGTCATCTCTATGAAAATTTGGGGTATAGTGGCATTGAATTTTCTAGTATCAAGTATTCAAAGAAGAAATTAGGGTTTGTGTTGGGTGGATTTGGTAAAATTTTATAGAGGTCTTTTGTGAAGAGTAAAATTTTAAAAACCTTAGTTGTCTAATTGTAAAACCATAAATTAAGAACAATGGTTGGAACATCAAGGAGTTATAAAGGGGGTTAGATAATGATACCAGGGCCCAATTACCAGGATCAACTAAAAGGATAATAATGGCACAAGGGTTTGGGATTTCATATAACCAAATTCTTGACAAGAATGAGAATTGCAAAGACCACATCATTCCAATCCAATGATATTCCCTATTTAAACATTCCTTTCGAAAAGTCCTAGAAGATAGAACTATATGTAACATATGGATATTAGGGTTAGGAAGGTTAGCAGTGCTTGAAATATTCATGAATGTTGATTAAATCAAGGAAATCACACAAGCTTACAACCCTAACAAGAGGGCACTATTCTCTAGGGCTAGAAAATTTTGGATTCCCTTGGATAGGACTTATATTTGCATTTTTTTTCATTTGAACCCCAATACCCAGTTACCTATAGACTTGGGTGTCCTTATTGGAGAGCATCAGAGGAACAAAGATAGTTATAGTGTAAAGTGGTTGGCATTTTTTAGGCTAAGAGGTCCTAATAGAGAATTAAGAAGATTTTCCAGTGGGGAGTTGGAGCCTTTTGGTTATGACATCTTCGAGGATTACTTTGTGAAGACATATTTTTCATTATGTCAAGTTTTGGGCCTAGAAAAAAAAGATTATGATGCCAATAAACCTAATTTTACTTGTAGTGGACATTCAAAGCAGAGATGCAAATAAGCCATATGACTATATTGGCTACATTGCTAAGGAGATTCACAAGTCCTTAAGTTCACTCAAGAAGAAAACAATGTAGTGAACTTTAAGTGGTATTCATTGTTATGTCATATCAGCCTATATAGAGGATAAGGTATATGGTCTCTACATAAGAAAATTGGGGATATGGATGAGCAACAAAGGGTGCTACTAGTCTAGGAATGGACTTACATTTGGGACAAGGACTGTGATAAGTCCAATTACTCTTGTAAGAGAGGGGGACCAACCACATCAAGGCCCCAGGTCACAAAGAGCCAAGAGCGGAGGGCTACCCTAACTTACCTCATTCCAAAAGGATGTTTTAGGATAAGGAATGATAATGATGAGGACTACAATGCACTTCGATCACTATATAGATACAAACTTAAGTTTGGGATAGGTGAGTTGGTTTGTGGTTTTGGTACTACGCCTCAGACAACTCTCTATCTAAGGATGGAAACACAGTTTTGGGAATACAATGTGGTGCACTAGCATCTCTCAGGTGCACTGGCATCTGTATGGTCAGAAAATAGTGAACACAATACAAACTGCTCAAAAACAAACTTATAGCCTAGCTAGCTAATCTTGATGGTAAAAACATAATAAGTAGGTACATAAAATGGAAACTAAAGTGATAAAACAAGTAAATAAGAACTAGGGTGGCAAAGATGATCTCACAAAGATGCACATTCGCTAGCTAGCTCCACACATTCTCTCACCTGCACACAAGAAAGAAGGGGAAAATTGCTGGGGCTGTATAGGGGCATGCCTCAATCAGACCCCCATTTTGGTGTTTCCACCTCCATGGACAACCAGATAGCAACGAGATAGAAATATGTGATAAAGAAGCAAAGAAAGTAGAGATTGCAATAAACACTACAAAATAGTAAAGAGCTACTCAACCAAATCACAAAGGAGAGGAGTGAAATGTTACTACCTCCACCCAAAATCTCACTAGCCAATGGAGGAGAATACAGACTTGGAAAGGAGAGTCTTGCAAGATCCCAAGCCCACGCTACTAATGGCTTGTTTCACACTTACTTTGTGGAGTTGATGGAGTGTTGTTGCTGCAATGGAGTGTTGAAGTGTTGCTTGAGAATGGAGAGAATGTTGCAAAAATGCTTGAGTGTGAGATAAAGATGGATTGAATGCTTAGAGATCCAAGTGAAGTGAGAATTAATGAATTTGAAGGAGAAGAAATAATCTTCTATTTTTGGGTTCAGTTGGTCGAAGAGGGATGTTACAAATCGACTCCACTAGAAATTGTAACACCTCTACCAACTTCAAATGTAGGAATTCATCAGGGATGTAAGCATTCTGCACATGCATCTATGAAAAATATTCTCCTACCAACACAACAGACAAATGCCAAGTGGGAGGAAGGAAACCAACTAATGTGGAATTTTGACTTTGGATTTGGTCTTCTAAGGTGAGGATGTGTAAAAGGGAAATTTGCATAAGGGATTAAAATTTTCTCCTATACATTTTTCCCCCACTTTAGCGAGCACAAATACTAATGATCTCTTTAGTAAAGTATATCAAAGAGTTATAAGGGTTAGAAATATATACCTGAACCATTGAGGAAGCATACCACAATTTGGTGAGCTTGAAAGCACAGGGTAGGCAAAGGACTCCATAGCCTCATAGAACTATGAAGCTATAGAATCAAAGCATCTTCTAGGCCCACAAACCTACAAGGAGGCGACCCCCAAGAACTCTCACATGAAGGAAGCCCCAAGAAGCAAGCGCCTCACAGGCTCGCAGACCTACAAGGAAGGTGTCCTCCAAGATCTCTCACATGAAGAAAACCCAGAAAAGGCACCTTACAGACCCGTAGACCTACAAGGAGGTGTCCCCCAATATCTCTCACATGGAGGAAACCCAATAAAGAAAGCACCTTACAATACCACAGACCTGCAAGGAGGCATCCCCCAAGATCTCTCACATGGAGGAAACCCAATAAAGAAAGTGCCTTACAGACCCGTAGACCTACAAGGAGGCGTCCCCCAAGATCTCTCACATGGAGGAAACCCAATAAATAAAGCACCTTATAGACCCATAGACCTGCAAGGAGGCATCCCCAAAGATCTCTCACATGGAGGAAACCCAAAGGAAGGAGACTTCGTAGAGTCAAAAAGCTGCTTTACAAGCACACCTGCAAAGTGACATGTTTACTTGCAGATAGTACATGTTGGAAAACAAAGCGGCCATACAGGAAAATAAGTGGAAAGTCACACAAACCACCTCCAAGCTGGAAAACTTTCAAAGGGGTCCCTTGGGAACCCGATGTGAAGAAATGGGTCCACTCAAGGGACACGCTATTTGAAAGTGTAGAAGAGATGTTTTTTTCTCAAATTGATTCAACACCAAGGAATCATTTTGAAAGATGTTCACTTCATTAAGGAATTCGAAAGGAAGAAGTTGCCCCCTTGTGAGGGGAAGGTCAAAGCTACTTCCTCCTCAAAGGAAAGTTATAAATTTCTTTCTTTGCAAACCCATGATGAAGGAAACACGTCCCATTAGGTCCAAGTCGAGAATGTGATTCTTTGAAAATTTTTACAAAGATTCTTGAGAAAATATTTGTTGGAAATGAATTCATTTTCTAAAAATAAAAGTAATGGTATTTTCACACATGAAAGGGACAACTCAAGTAAAGAAGAGAGAAATATAAGAAAAGAGTGAAAAAGAGATAATCACAAACAAAGGGCATAGGGGTGATCTAATATTTCGGGGTCAGAGCTGCTCATAAATATATATATAAGTATAATAATAGTATATAAAATGAATTTTCATCAACCCCCTACTATATCAAACCATGTGAAGAATGCATGAGAAGACAAAGTAAAAATTAAAAAATTGGGTCAACATGGAAGGGAAGCCTAAATGCCCCCAACACTTTGCATCATCCCCAATTTGTAGAAATTCAAGCACAAACATGGAAGAATGATGATATAGATGGAAGAAGGTTCATGATACAAAAACCACTCCTATATCTAAGTACCAAAAATGGTGACAAGGGTCATCCAAGAACACATAGCACAATCATGGGGGAAAATATCACGAAACACACACACTTCTAATCTAAAGATAAAGAAGAGGTATCCCCCTAACATTGATCAACCAAGAGTTCGTCCGCTTCGTAGTCTAGATCATCATAAGGGGAAGGAGGGTGAGCCTGCAGTTGTGGAATGTTAAGAGGAGGAGATTTCAGACCTCTCGCAAAAAGGGATAAGGAAGAAGGCCTTGCAAAGTCTCCTCCACTAGGCTCTTATGGAGCTATGGTCAAGGATTTCACGAATATCACTGAAAAGGCCAAAACTTCATCTAGAGAGTTAAACATGCACTTTGTTGGAGTGCCATTTCATGCCTCAATGGACAAAGAGGGTTGTGTTGAAGATTCACCGCTAGGTTCACTGAGTGACTCGAGTGTGGTGACAAACTCAGGGGAAGTCGAGGTTGGTTCTGTTACTAAGAAAAAACAAGCTAGCATAGGACCACCCTACAGAGAAGGTGGGATCCTCTTACACCCTCCATTACTAGAAGGACCATCCTCCATCTTCTACTTTGTCAAGAGATGTGAACTCCCCACAGACGAGGCGAGAGGCATAGAGGAGGACAAGAAAATTGTAGCAGATACCACCGAAGTATTTGACATATCCATGGGTTTAGGGAATGGTGAGATGTATGAAAGAGACATCAACAGGGGTGGCTCCACTGAAGGAGTGATAAACACTTGCACCTTTTTGGGGTTAGGCGCATTCATACTCACAGTGGAAGCTGGAAGCAAGACTGAACTAGATTGAATGGAAGCAGAGGGGAGGAGAGAGGAGGATGCATTAGGAGGTCCTGAAATAAGGGTGGTCAACTCCTCTTCCTTATTCTACAAAGTGGCCTACTTAGCCATGGGAGCCTTTCACCGATGCTTGCGCTCACATGCAAGGTAGTTTCTCTAGCTCTTCAAGCTAGAGACTAGAGGTTGCGAAGGGACAAAAGGCTCTTGCTCAACCATGGGAGTGTCCACCATGACTATTTCTAGTAGAGGGATGGGCTCCTGAATGGGAGTAGGAGGAAGAGGTTGAGAAATAGTAGGGGGAGTTGGCTCTAGCGCCTTGCAATGAGCCTCTTCCTATTTACTACTTTGGGAGTAGAAGCGGTGGGAGGCTGTGGAGGCCGAGACATAGAGGATTCCCCACAAGGAACCTTTCCCTTGCCATACAAGTAGTATCAAGGTTCAGGTGGCTTAGTAGGGAGTTCTGATATCCTAATATTAGGCTTACACTAAGTAGGTATCATCAGAATCAGCGGATAAAAGCCAAGCATATTCATCTAGAACTCTTCTCTAGAAAGAGGAGCGAAAGATCCATCCCAAGAATGGGGTGGCTTCTCTTTTCCCTTTTAAGAAGGGGAGGCAGTCGACTGCTGTGCTATCAGAAGGGTCAATTTTGGTTGTCTCTTGCCCCCAATCTTATACTCCACATAGCTTTTGTAAAGTAGGTTTGTTCTTGGAGGGAGCAGACCAACTGGGGTGGGCCAAAAATGATCCAACGAGTAGCCCCCATGGGACACCAATGGCTAGTATCTTGTGTCATGCACTACATGCACAACACCTTCATGGGAGAACTTCAAACATTTATGAATGACAATGGTGATTCCATTCATGGAAGCTAGCCAAGGTATTCCTAGCTTTATCCTGAATAAATTTGACTCTGGGATAACATCAAAAACTATGTCTATAGCCCTAGGTCCAACTAGGACATACAGAGTTATCGAGCCATACAACTTAAGAGAAAGACCATCATGTATACAGATGGTAGACTTCATTCCTTCATACTCTTTTCTATGTAATGAATTAAGCCACAACATATCTTTTGTAATGACATTCACTCGATTCACGGGGTCGACTAAGACCCCTATCACAATGTTGCCATTGAGGCGAGCAATAATGTAGAGGGGAGAGGGATTCTTATTCATGGGTAAATCTTGTGATGTGAACGTGTCTGGTGAGCCGATCATAGGTTACGTGGGAGGAGTAACCATGACAGGCCGAGTGGTAGAATCAAAGGGATTGATAATCATATTGGCAAAGTGTGATGGAAACGGGTCCATGTATATTTGCAACTCACTATTCGCTTTCACCACCAACTTGTTCGATCTTGTTTTCTTCCATCGACATGAATAGTACCATCCTCGATGCAATCTTGTATCTCATGATGTAGGCACATGCAACGTTCGGTATCATGTCCATTAACTTGATGGTACTAAAAGAAGGTATTCAGATCGTACCAACTAGGGTAAGGTTCCTTGAGGGGTTTAGGGTTCTCCAAAGTTATGATCTTATTCTTTAACAACTTCTACAAGATGGAAGAATAAGATTCTACTAACTTTGTGAAATTTTTGTTGTGTCTGAGGCCATTATCATTCATAGTGGCTACTACATTCGCAACAAGATTACCTTTTCCAAAGATCGATACAATGGAATTTCCTTCTGAATGGGAGTGCGAGGAGGATCCCCTGAACTGAACTACCGTTTGTTGATACTCTCATAATGCAACACACAAATGCATGAAAGAAGGGTATTTTATAAGAGAAAATTTCTCCTGCCAAGGTCTTTGCAAGTTCCCTATGAACACCTTTTGCACGTTAGAATTGGGTAGTAGATATGAGATTTGTGAAAAGACGCTTGGTATTGTGCTATAAAATCAGTAATCTTTTTGTTATCACCTTGTTTGCATCAAACAACATCCGAAAAAGTCATCTTTAGTTCGAGGTTGGCTTGGAACTGTTAGAGAATCTAGTTTACAAGTTGATCAAATAAGTAAATAGAGTTATCAGGTAATGAAAAGTACCATTTGAGCATTGTATCCTTAAGGGATCGAGAGAATAGTTTTTCCATCAATGCTTCGTGATGGAAGAAATCAGTACACATGGCATTAAAGGTAGACACATGTGTTTGTGGGTCCCCTTTGCTACCATATTTTTCATATTTAGGAATCTCCATTCCTTGAGGGAAGGGAGTGTTTAAGATTGCTACCGAAAATGGGATATGTTGGAAAAAGGGTTGAAGGATAGGCTAGGTAGAGGCCTGGGAGAGACTCGCCAGTTAGCTTTGCATCTTGCCCATATTCTGAAGAAGGGTGTTCAAAATAGGGTCTTGGGATGACACAAGTCTAGTGAGACCTCCTCTAGAACCAGCATTGAAGGCACCACCATGATCACTGCCAAAGCCACCACCACCAACAAGGCCTCCATCGAAGCCACCTCCACTTCCAAGGCCACCACCATGTCCTCCAGTAGAATTTCCTCCACCAGCGCCACCTCCACTGCTGAAGCCACCACCACTACTAAAGCCCCCACCACTCATCCCGCCAAAAGCTCCACCGCTAGAGGTGATAGGAGGGGTGAAGCTAAACCCTAAGGGTACTCTATTCGCTTTGATAGTTTTGGATCTCTTAGAGGCAGAGGGGATGTTGATTGATGGAACTATGTCGGCCATGTACAAAAATGTGGGAAGCATCAAAATTCCTAACTATTTCTCATGTTCTTTGAGAGTGAACCCTTGGATGAGGTTAGGGTTGTCTGGAGGGGCACATGCTTTAGTCAGACTAGAGAGACTAGCTAGGAGTTCTATGCATGTTCGATCTTTTCCCACCATATACTTTATTTCATTGTTAACCCTAGCAGCCCTAGCCATCTTCGAATCCTTTTCCAGGTGATTCTCTAAGTCACCCAGTCCTTTGCTAATGATAGAGATATATTCAGAAGGAATGTGAATGGCCTCATGCTCATCTACCGATAATGGTATAGGAGATGCAGGAGAAGTGGGAACGTCGTCAGTCTCATCGAATATCCCTACCTTTCCCCTCGACAACTACTCCTAAGCAGTAAGACCAACGACGGATCCAACAAAACGGCTTGTAGAGAAACCAATAGTGACCTTTGTCCTCTCCATCGGAAGGTTTCGTAAACTTCTCCTAACACCGTACCCAGAAGTCATGGACTAGGTTGTGATGCTCATAAACCTTCACAACACTCAAGCATTCAATGATCACAAGGTACTAGGGAAAATTCTCAACACCGATGAATGGAAAGATGTTAGTTCACGTTGGGTTCACCAAAAATGTAAGAGAGGGGGACCAACCACATCAAGGCCCTAGGTCATGGAGAGCCAAGAGCAGATGGCTGCCCTAATTTACCTCACTCTAAAAGGATGTTTTGGATAAGGATCGAGAATGATGAGGACTGTAATGCACTTCGATCACTCTACATATCTGAACTTAAGCTTGGGCTAGGCGAGCTAGTTTTTGGAGTCGGTACTGCATCTCAGACAACTCTTTGTTTGAGGATGGTAGCACAGTTCTAGGATGTCAGCTTGATGCAATGGTGTCTCTTAGGCGTGTTGGCATCCGTACGATTAGAAAATAATTAACTCAATACAAACTATTCAAAAATAAACTTACAGCCTAGCTAGCTAATCTTGATGGTAAAAATAGAATAAGTAGGTACAAAAAATGGAAACTAAAGTGATAAAACAAGTAAATAAGAACTAGGGTGGAAAAGATGATCTCACAAAGATGCATGTTTTCCAACTAGCTCCACACCTTCTCTCACTTGCAAACAAGAAAGAAGGGGAAAATTGTTGGGGCTGTATAGGGGCTTGCCTCAGTCAGACCCCCGTCTTGGTGTTTCCACCTCCACGGATAGCCATATAGCAATGAGATAGAAATATGCAATAAAGAAGCAAAGAAAGTAGAGATTGCAATAAACACTACAAAATAGTAAAGAGCTACTCAACCAAATCACAAAGGAGAGGAGTGAAACGTTACCACCTCCACTCAAAAGCTTACTAGCTAATGGAGGAGAATACAGACTTGGAAAGGAGAGTCTCACAAGACCCCAAGCCCATGCTACTAATGGATTGCTTCACACTTTCTTTGTGGAGTTGATGGAGTGTTGTTGCTGCAATGGAGTGTTGAAGTGTTGCTTGAGAATGGAGGGAATGCTAGAAAAATTATTGAGAGTGTGAGAGAAAGATGGATTGAATGCTTAGAGATCCAAGTGAAGTGAGAATGAATGAATTTGAAGAAGGAGGAATCTTCCATTTTTAGGGTCGTTTGGTCAAAGAGGGATGTTACAAATCGACTCCAATTGAAAGTGTAATGCCTCTGCCAACTTCAAACGTAGGAATCTATTAGGGATGTAAGCGTGTCGCGCGGACGTCTGCATGTTGTGTGCACATCTCCAACAAATATTCTCCTACCAACACAATAGATAGATGCTAAGTGGGATGAAGGTAACTAGCTAATGTGGAATTTCAGCTTTGGATTTGGTCTTCTAACATGATGATATGTAAAAGGGGAATTTGCGTAAGGGGTGAAAATTCGTTCCTATACAACTATATATTTGAAGATTTCATAGTTAAGACAATTTTAAGAAATTTTGGTCTTACATTGGATTGGAGGCTATCATCAGAGGTTGGGTGGTTCTTAAGGCCTAAGGATTTAATCCTCAAGAATGGAATCAATCATAACTGGGGTTTTTAGTTCTTTTACTCAAATTTCACCATCATCAAGATATATGGATCCCTAGTGGCACCACATGTGCTCCCTAGGAATGTGTCAGATAGAATTGATTTCTTGGAGATCATGTGGTATTTGAATGAGTCTAACAAAAATAATTTTAGAAACAAAAAGAAGCATGCTATCCTCCCATTAATAGTTGTATTTTTAGACTTTTTGGTAATGCTAAGGTCTAGGGTATGGAGTTGTTATATGGCAAGTTATTGTCTTACAAGATGAAGGTGGATAAAATAATAAGGTGTGATCTAGAGAGGTTCATTCATGACCAAAGAACCATTTTAAAACTGGCACCTTATCCACATGACTTTGATAAGGTGGAGGATTTGATCAAGAACTCCTCAATAGAAAAGGAAGCTACACAGAGAAGGGCTTTATAGGTGAAAATACAAACAACACAGAGCAAAAGGAAGTAGGAAGATCCATATTTTTTAGGAATCCTTTTTGCACATCAAATATCCTATAGTTAGCGCAATGACTATGTTGGATAATACCATTTAGCTACTGATAAATGTGTCAACTCCTCCACCTACAACTCCTGGTCCTTCCACTTCCAGAGTATGTGTACCACCCAGTCCTCAACAGGTTACTCCCTTGTAGAAAATTGACCCTTCATCTTGACCATTAGCAGATTATCCTCTAGGACTAGATGAGTTTTATGGTGATGCAAGTATAGTGCAGGTGATGCATCCTCCTCCAATGGTCATAATTGAAAGACCCATTGATGACAGATTAGTCATTAATTTTAAAATAGGAGGGTAGGTTGTGGATGACATCAGGGCTCATGTTTACAATGAATTTGTGCAAGATGAATAGTTCATCACAACCAAGAGTTCAAATATTTTATCCTTAAGAATAAGGGAGAGGAATTACAATAGAGGATGTCAAATAGAAGCCTTTCAAAAAAGGAAAATAAATAAATAATTGAGAAATTTTGGGAGAATGTGAAAAAGGAAATGGATGTCATGACCCCTTAAAGGGGTAGGAAATTGGTTAGAAGTGTAGGTTGTCTCCTATTTCCAAGATGGGACATGTCATCTACAATAGAATTTGAAATAATTAGAAGACAAGGAGGTGATGAACCATTTTTGAGCTCTAAAGAGCAAGTTGAGGCCCTATATTTTGGGACCAATTTTAGCCAAGGCATGAGATCTTGGAAATTTGGTTCATTTTTCCTAAAACAATAAACTTTGAGTTATAAGTGACCCTAGTGAGCTCATTGAAAATATTATATTTAGAAGAATTAGAGATACAAGTGTTGTCCAAGTAGTTTCCCTCACATTAAACATAGCTCCCTTCATTGAAGCAACAATGAAGAAGTTGCATGGAGACTTGGACAAGGCCAATGTTCTAAATCTGAGGTTGCAAGAGCAACTAAATGTAGCCATAAGATTTCTTCCCCCAGCACAACAAATAAGTGAAGCTCAAGGGTCACAAAACAAGGAGATATTGGTTCAAGAAATTAGGAGATTAGAATAAGAGCTCAAGAAAAGCATAGGCCAGAGTAGCAAAAGAGGGAGCAAAAAAGATAATTTTTTATTTTGTTGACAACATTTTGGTACATAAGTTGTCAAACCTTTTTCCCTAGATAGACAAGGTGTGGGATAGCTACAAAATTTTGAGGGATGCATAAACTAGCCACATTAAAATATGAATAAGGCTAAAATGATTTCAAATTAGTTGGTCTTCTGGTGCCACTTTATTGAATATTGTTACTAGAAGTCCCAATTTTGATAGTAGTCTGATAGCAAATATTTTGAATAAATCAAATTTATTGGATGACATAATTAGTCATCAAAATAAATATAGGGACATTATGAGTGTTGCAAGGTGTATTACCTTGGTCTCCTTATGTTGTGCAGTGCAGTGCTCGGGTTTGTGACATGACATAACTACCCTCGTGGATTCATTAACTCTAGAAATTGTATCAGGCATTAACAAGTCGGTCTTTTGGTGCAATGACAATCATCTTTGCAACAATTGGTATCAAAGCCTGGGTCACAAATTTGAACCCCTCTCTTGCACTGAGGGGATTGTTGTAAGGTGTGTTCCCTTGGTCTCCTTATGGTGTGCAATGTAGTGCTCAGGTTTGTGACATGGATTAATTACCTCCCATGGACTCATTAACTTTGGTGGTTGTATTGGGAATCAACAAGTTGGTATTTTGGTGCAATAGAAATCGTCTTTGCAACAATGAGAAGGGATTAAGTACCTTCAACGATTTTGAGGAATTTTTATGCCTTCAATTTTGAGTGAGGAAGGGGAAATAAGGTCCTACAAGGAATGGGGATCCAAATTTGGAGATATCCTCACCCCTATGTACAACAAAATAAATAATGGTGGAGGAGTTGATGCAGAGCAGTTGAAACCATGCATGGATTCACTTTCCAAATTGGAATATAGTATGCTAGGTTTCTCTTCTATGGTACATATTTTGGTTGGTGATGACTACAAAGTACACATGGCTAGGGTCAACCAATTCCTTCCACCTAGGATGGACACATCAATAGTGCATAATGAAGATAAAGAAGATGATGGTGCAAAAATTTGAGTTACATTTTAATACATCTCCATCAATCATTACTATTGCATGGGCTTGTCAAGAATGGAATATAAAAAATGTCCTATCATCTGCAAGGAGAAATTTTGAAGATATCAATCACATTTGCTAGTATCAATTCTCTAAAATATCACCAACCACCTTTTGAGTGTTACTACATTTTGTATTTATGTTTTTTTCCTTTTGTAGAGTGTCACTACCTAAGATTTTGTCTTTTTATGACTTACACATTGAATGAGGCTTTTTTTAATTATTGCTTCCCTTGTGTCTATAAAAGGTAATTTTGAGTCTTTGGTTTTTTTAGTCTCTATATAGAATTAGGTTTTGTATAGTTAATTCTTCTAAAGTTTCAAAAAAAGGATGATGTAATTTTTCTTTGTAATAACAACAAACAACTCAAACATTGTTGTTTCTTCAAATTGTATGTCAAGATATTATTCTTTCCATATTGTAATAAAATTTCTTTTGAATCTCAATAATCAAGGACTATTCATGGTTCCCATTTCACACTTGTTGTTATGAATGTTTAATTTTGGGCTTATATTCAATAAATAGATTAAAATTTCTTTCAATTAAGTCATTAAATATTTTGTTATCACAATAAGGATTGATAAGTAGAGTAATAGTATTGTCTCTTTTGTCAGTCTCTCATTGTAATGTAGTGAGGTTATAAGAATCCATAGAGTTTATTTGTTCTAGGAGAGTTTTATTTCATTTTTTTACTCTATAATGGATAAGGTACTAGCCAAATTAATTCATAGGGCTCAAAATTAAGTAGAATCAAACACACAAAAAGTGAAAATTACTTTTATTGCAATTTATCATTTCATGCTCAATCCACACTATCAAAAAATGCAGAGCTAATAGAGGTTTTTGAAGATGATTTAGCCAATCAGTCTCATACTCTATAATATAAGTGTGCAGATCAAGATTTGTTTTGGCATTATTATAAGCATTGCTATACTTCAAATGATGTTATACAAAGGGGAACCCACCTTAGTTGTGCAGAGCCTAAAGTGTAGAGGATAAATAGTATAAAATCTATCTCTTGTTTGTTGGCCAATGAACTAGGGTTGTTGAGCATAGGATTTAGCTAATCCTTAGAGAAACCTAGACAATCAGTTGGAAACACAAAAAAATTGTTTATAAAATAATCAATATCCCATTGCAAGAAAGATGTGTTAGGTTATCAACTATAAAGGAAAGGAACTAGGGATTCTATGGCCTATACAAGATTTTGAACATCAAGGAACATGAAGCTTAGGGTACATTTCTCTTAATGAGAAATTGAAAGAGATTAGTGATGATTCCATGATTTATGAGGAAACTTTTTTTGATATTGAAATAAATTCCGCTTGTATTATTTACAAGGATCTTATTGCCACCAACCTTTTTTAATAATGTGACTATCCTAACAATCAATCTTGACCTTCAATATCCTAAGCCCATAGATTGGTACCAACAAGATCACATATAGTTGGAATTGTTTCAAAATAATGTAGCTATTATGAAATTCCTAGGAATTCAAGATTACATTTCACTAGGAGATCATAAAAAAGGATTTGAGATTAATTTTGATGTGGAAACATACTTTGGGGAGCGACAAGAATTCTTTAGTCAAGAAAAAGTGAAAACCTCCTTGAGGTATTATCAATTGAAAAAAATGAAAAATAAAGAAAATAAAGATGTGTCTATTGGTGAAAACCATTCAAAGGGGTTGATAGATGATGCACTCAACCTTTTCCAGGATACATCAACATAGTTATAGGATGGATCCAACTCAGTTGTCAAATAAACCATTGATGTTAACCTAGGTATGAAAGAAAAGCCTAAAATCACCAAAAAAGTGATAGAATAATTATCATTGATGTCAAAGGTTCATGAATTTCAAGAAGGATATTACATCATTAATGTTGATTAAAGTATAAATCTAAAATTCAAGCTGACCCCTAATAATAGTGTCCACATTCAAAATAAAATAAAATATTTTTTATGGGTCAACCTTCATGCTTTGGTGCCTAAGTTTGTGGTAAATATATTTAAATTTTTATTTGGCTCAAGCTAACTATATATGTTGGTCGACCACATTGTTCCAAGGCATATTTATATAGGTCAATGAATTCACCCAAGTTAATATATAACCATAATTTATTATTGAATGGTTATGAATAATTGACAAGATGCATGATGCAATAAGGAACATATATTTATTTAAAAATACAATGATTAATAACAATAAAAGGTAGTGTTTAAAAATATAAAACAAAAAATAATAATAAAAAGGGAAATGCTCAAATTTGTTAATAAAAGAGGATAATAAAGATAGTAATTAAGAGTCTTCAAAGGGAGCGATGGAATAAAGGAAGAGACATATCCATTAAAAAATATAGCTCCATTAGAAAAGATGCAACTCTTTATTCAAGTAAGAAGATATAAATATTAATTATATTTTGAGATGAAAAGTGAGTGTGTGAGAAATATAAAGAAATATCAGATATATACACCAAGTGTAGTGGGTGTTGAGAAGTAATATATATGAGAAGATAATTTAAGAAGAGGAATGGATACAAGTTTGGAGGCTAAAAGATACATTATTTAAACACAAGGAAATTGATGAGGAGAGAAGAATAATTATTCAAGGAATATTTTGTGTAGTTTATATGAATATCATTGAAGATATATGAGATTAAGATTCTTATAAAGGAGTTCTAAGGAAGAAACAGACAAGGAGGAAGCTTTTTTTTAAGGAAATTAAAAAAAAACAAGGGAAAATTGCCATTTAAATGTTTCAATTGTGGAAAAATAGGACACTTTGCTAAGAACTGCTCATATTTGAAAGAAAGTGATAGTGATGAAGAAGAGATTTATACAAAGAAAGGAAACAAAAATAGTCACAAGCATGATAAAACCAATAAGAAGAAGAAATCTTATGATTACTAGAAGAGTCTCTAAGCTTATAGAGATGATACATCCAATGAAAGTGATTGGGACAACTATAGAGAAGGATGCTTTTTATGGTATTTGAAATAGAAGAAATATTATTGAAAATAGTGATAAAGAAAATGAGCACTCACATGAGGAAGAGAGATTGAATCTAATAATGAAGATGGTAAAGATAACTTTCAAGAATAAATCTATCATGTTATAGAATAAATTGAGAGACATAGAAAGAAGAATTCAAATTATGAGCCATTTTTTCAAGAAGAATTTAAATCAAAGGCCAAAATACTTGAGGAATCCGGAAAGGTAGTCATAGATTTGAAAGTTCAAATTGCGGAAGCTAAGAGAATTGAAAAAGAGATTAGATCTCAAATAAAGGTAAAAGAAGAAAATTTGGGAAGACTAGAATTTGAGATTATCTCTCTAAGGAAGGATTAAAAAAACTACTACAAAATTAAACAAAAGTCTCAAGTTTGAAAGGAGCACTAGTATTTTAAACAATATCATAAATGAACAACAATCGTCATCTATAAAATTGGTCTTGGTTATGAAGAAAGAAAAGAAAATGCACAAGTAGAATCAAATAAGGAAAAACCAAAGAGTTATATTGATGCACTTAAAATCCCCATCAAAGGAGAATGTAGCTAAGCAAAAGAAAGTCATGTTGCATCAAAACCAAGCACATATCAAATGAATAAGAACACATTCAAAAATTCATTTCCATAAAGGAAAGCACATATGACAAAGTTTCATCATCTTTTTTTTGGTTATTGTTTCACATGCAATAATTTTGGTCTCAAGGTAATAAATTTTAGGACTCATATAAAAAAATCTACTTGGAACAAGGGTAAGAATACCTCTAGGTTGGATAGAAGGAATTACAAACTTATTCTCCTCTACTATACAATATTGAATGTTATAAATGCAATAAATATGGACACATAGCATGATTTTGTAGAACTATTTTTGTATATGCCCCAAAGCAAGATAAAAAGAAAGACATCCTTGTGGAACAAATGGAGAAGAATTCAAAAGTATGGAAAAAGAAGAAAGAAGAGAGAAAAGAAAGATCCATGTTAATACAAGCTAACCTACATGCTCAAAATGATGGAGAACAATGGCATGTAGACAGTGGTTGTTCATGTCACGTGACTGGTGAGAAAAGTAAATTTCTCACATTGAAGAACATGAAGGGCACACAATATACTAAGGGGGGTGAATCAACATATTTAAAACTCTTTAATTAAGCATGTATCATCAAGCATGAATCATCAAATATGAATCAAACCCGCTATTATCAATCAATCAAGGAATATGCACACATTCACACACTGAACACTAGATATACGTGGAAAATCGAAATGGGAAAAACCATGGTGACAAAAGCTGCTTGGATCTCCTGTCCAAATTCATCCTCATAGAAATAATGAATAATTTACAATCATGAAGTAGGCACTAACCTATCGAAGATACCAATCCCCTGCTGTATTTGTAGGAACTAACCTACTAGACAAACCAATCCCCAATACAAAGATTTGAGAACTAGCTCAACAAGTAAGATACTAGACCTACTAGATTGCAAAGATAAAGCTTGTGGAACTTCCATCTTGATTACACAACTTACACAAGATCTGACCTTCCTTCAAACACTCTCCCACATAGACTATGATCTTTTGATGATGGTGCACAATGATTGAGATGCAACTCCCACTGAATTATTATCACTTGTACAATACACTTACACAATAACACTCATCATGTATCAAGTGATAAGGTGCTACCACAATAATGGGTTACACTTTCTGAGACATCCTAATTTTTTCTAAAATCACAAATTTTTAGAAAATATAATGATTCAAGCCTTGAAAGGTTTCATTTAAAGGGTTTTAATTGAAGAGGGTTTGATCAAATCCCTTTAGATCAAACCCCCTTGGATAGAACCTCACTAGTTTTAAACCATACCTATAATGGAGTCTCTTCTACACCTATCAAAATGTTGATAAAAAACCACATTTGATTTACCTTTTGGGGGATCAAATGAATTCATTTAAAATTTATATTTTGTAAGTATGTAGTCGTTATTATAAGCTTCCCAAAAAGTACAATTTTAAATATATTTATTTTTTATTTCTTGTGAATGTAGGTTTTTCAATGAACATCAAGGTCTTTGTTTCACACATACAAAAAAATAGGAAAATAAAGAAAAAAATTCTAAAAAATACATGTCCTCTAGGTATAGATGTCCTTATTCCAACAACAAAAAAATTGAATTCCGCTACATATAAAAACAATTATGCTCTTATAGTACACCTATGTCTAAATTGTAATTGGTTTGAATTCAAAACTTAATTAAGAATATATATTTAATAAAACATTATGAAACCAAATGCATCCTCTAGATATTGTAGTTACAAATCTAAATTGAAAAAAAAAAAAATCCTCCATAGAAAAAAGGTTATGTGGTTTATAGTACACATCAGTCTTTAAAAATGGTGTTTATTGTTAAAAACTAGTTATCAAAGGAGATTGAAAAATAAATGCAATTTGATTCCAAAAAATTCAAAAAATATATTTAGAATCTATATATAAAATATCACAAATCATTAGTTTTCATCATCTTCAAATTCCTCACAATTTAGCTGCTATAGGTGTCTGAAAATGAAGATTTATTTCAAAATGTTCATTTTAATGTCAAGTTTGGCTAGAAAGTGTGACCCACTATTGTGGGATCAACCAATGTCTAAATATATGATGATTATATACATATCATTACATTAACACTATTTCATGTTGGCCAAGATTCCCTTAACACCATCTGCAAATATCTAGTTTGACTAGGGTGGACCTAAATTCAAATTTACTTGAAACATGTAGCGGGTAGGTCCTAAATCAAATTTGTTGCCACCAAAAGAACATGATGTTATGTGATTCCTTTGGGAACCTTAACCAGGACCTATTTCACTATCCCACACTACCTCTGGAGGTCACACAATATAAGCTATTGTTGCACAATTGTAGAACACCAACTGGTTAACTAACCAACACAATGACCTTTCTGTCACTTCAATATTTTTGCCTGCTAAATATAAATTGTGTAAAATCTGAAATAAGATAGAACAAGTGGAGACATACTTTCATTTCAAACCGTAGACCAAAACTCACATCCAAGATGACATATAGATCATGAACATGTTTCCAAAAAAATCTCTTTGCCTGGGAAAATAACCACAAATATTTTAGCTCAGACTTTCAAATTCCTTCTATCAATATGAATAGATACAAGCATGATATTGCAAGCATAATACAACCAGTCTTCTTCATTGTACTCAAAATTCTCTAATATTCAAGCATGATACACCTTCATATTACTCCTTTGACATCAATGACAACATATGTTCAAGAATCTACCTCTTTATCATTAACAAAATATAGCAAAATGTTGTTGACACAAGAAGATAAATCTAATGTGTCAAAAACATGAAGCCATGCCACTTGAATTATTTCTCCCTTTAGATGATTTAGCATTTTGAGTCATATTTCTCCCCTTTTGACACCAATAGCAAAGGTCATCTGCTTTCTACAAAATTTGAAAACCTATTTCTCGGATAGACTCCCCCTAAGTCCATACCACACTACTTCTGAAAAAAATCACAAGACCACCAAGTCTTCTTGTGGGGATTCAAAAATTCCCCTCAACTTGTGCTTCCTCTTGATTCAATAGGAGAGAGCTACAACTCCCAACCTCTATAAGATATACTCAAAGGTCTCCTTGGAAAGAGGTTTTGTGAAAATTTCTGCTATTTTCCCCTTGGTTTCAACATACTCCAACTTCACCTCTTTGTATGCAACCTTCTCTCTCATAAAATGATACTTAATTGCAATATACTTTGTCCTTGAGTGCAACACCAAATTCTTATAAATATTTATGGTACTTGTATTGTCACAAAGAATAGGAATAGGTGCATCAAAATCTATCATCTCCTCCAAAAAAAATTTCATACATAGTACCTAAGTGCAACATGAAGCTGTTATAATGTAATTTTCCTCTATTGTAGATAAAGATACTGAATCTTTCTTCTTTCTTAGCCAGGATACAAGACTATCACCAATAAAGAAATCTCCACCACTTGTACTCTTCTGGTCATCTACATTTCATGCCCAATCTACATCTCTATGCAATTAGTGTGAATTTTTCACTCTTAGGATACCACAAGCCAAAATCTATTATAGCCTTTAAATATTCTTTTTATTTCCTTGACATGAGTTTCCTTAGGAATTTCCTAAAATATAGCTACCATCCCAACTACTTACATTAGATACAATCACATACAACAAGCTACCAATCATTGATCTATACAAATTATGGTTTCTCATGGCAGATTCATCATCCTTACTCAATTTATACCCAATAACCATAGGTGTGCTCATTGGTTTGCATTCTTCCACCTTAAACTTTCTCAACATTTCTATTATGTACTTATTTTGAGAAATGAATATACCTTTGTCTAATTGATAAATCTATAAACCAAAAAAGAAATACAATTCACCAAGCATTGACATTTCAAACTCACTTTGCATTGCATCTCAGAACTCTTTAAACATAGAAACATTACTACCACCAACGATAATGTCATCAACATAAATAATAACAATCAATAATTGATCACCTTCAATTTTTTATATATAAGTTACTATTTGCACTACCTCTCTGGAAACATTGTTGCAAATATCTACCCAATCTAGAGTACCATACTCTAGGAGCCTATTTGAGTCCATAAAGTGCTTTCTTTTGTTTGCAAATAAAATCCAGATTATCTGAGCATTGAAATCCTTTTGATTGCTCAATGCAGACTTCTTCTAGTTGTTGATTCATAAATGTAAATTTCACATCCATCTAATATACCTTGAAATTCATAAATGTTGATAAGGCCAAAAAAAATCTAATTGCTTCCAACCTTGCTACTGGAGCAAATGTCTCTTCAAAATAAATTCCTTTAAATTGAGCATAACCTTTACATACCAGTCTGGCCTTGTTTTGAATCAATTTTCCATCTTCATTCAACATGTTTCTAAAGACCCATTTGGTACCAATGAAATTTGTGTCTTTGAGTCTCGAAACTAATTCCCAAGTTTCATTCTTCTTAATTTGAGTCAATTCTTCCTCCATGGCATCTAACCATCATTTCTCTTTACTTGCCTCTGCATATGAACTTGGTTCATTTTTTGATAATAATGCAAAGTGTACCTATTCATTTTCTTTCTCAATTATTCTCTGGATCTGAACCCCATTGTCCTTATCTCAAATAATTTGATCTTCAAAATTATTATTTTGAACATACCTAGCCAAAGTCTTTGTAACTATATTTTCATAATCAATTTTTGAGTCTTCATCACTATTGTGGATTAGATCTTCATTATCTTCTTCATATAGAGTATCATTATACTATATTATTTCATCAATACTTACATTTACACTTTCCACAATTCTTTTTAGTCTTTTGTTATAGCATCTATAGGATTTGCTTGTCATAGAATACCAAGAAAAGTACCTTCATAAGATCTAGAGTCAAACTTACCAAAAATTTCTTCATCCCTTTTAATGTAGCACTTACTTCCAAATATCCCGAGATGTCTAACTAAAGTTGGTTTTCTTCTTCATAATTCATATGGTATTTTATCATTCTTTGGTCTATTTTGAGCTCTATTGAAAATATACATTGTGGTTTGAGCTACTTCTCTCTAATACATATCTAAAAACTTTCCTCGACTTAACATTATTCTAGCCATCTCCTATATGTTTTGATTCTTCCTCTCAGCTACTCCATTCTACTGTGGAGTTCTAGGAGCAGAAAATTGTCTCTAGATGCCATGCAACTCATACAATTCATCATACCTATTAGAAGTGAATTCTTTGCCTCTGTTTAATCTCAGATATTTGATTATTCTTCTAATTTCATTCTTGAAACTATAGCCTTGAATGCTTTAAACTTCTCAAAATCTTCTAATTTTTCCTTTATAAAAGTAATCCAAGTCATTCTAGAGTAATCATCAATAAGAATTATAAAATGTCTATCACCTTGAATGCTTTTTGTCCTTATATGTCCACATAGATCTATGTGAATTAGATCCAATGGATTTGTTGTAGAATATTCCTTAATAGGAAATATGTTCCTTCTTTGCTTTCCCTCATGATATGGTTTGTAATTAGTATACTGAGGCTTCTTGATCTTTGGCATGTCTCTAACCATTCTTTTGAATTGATCCTCATAAGATCATCAAAATTGGCGTGTCCCAATCTTCTATGACAAATCCAACTTTCTTCTCTTTGTATTACAAAATAGTTTTTTCCATTTACGTCATTCAAATGATATTCATCACTGCCACTCCTTCCTTCTACAACTAGCTCACTAGTACCGATATTTCTTATTTCATAACCTTCAATACTGAATGAGAAATTATAGCCTTTATCACACATTTGTCTTATACTCAAAAGATTGTTCTTTAGTCCTTCTACATAAATAACATTCTGAGTTTTTTCTTTCCACCATCAAGACTCAAAATACCCTTATTGATAATCTTACCAACCCAATTGTTACCAAAAGTTACAAATCGTCCATCAAACTTCTTGAAGTGCATGAACTTACTCTTGTCTCTGATCATGTGACTTGAACATCCATTGTCAATGATTCATAGATTCTTCTCCTTTTTAGCATGTAATGCAATTTGAGCCACCATGGATTTCTTTGATGTTTTCTCCCCTGATTTCTTCTTCCAAACCTTGTTTGATTCATTATTATGACATTCTAACTTATCTCCTTTTTTATCCAATATACGACTCAAAAAATTGCTACTATCATTTCTAGAAATATGTCCAAAATTGTTGCATTTGTGAAAAATATATTGAAATTATACAAAGTTGAAAATGCATTTTTTCTTACAAAATCATTTCTTCTTCTCAGATCCTTTCTATAATTCACAGCCTTATGACCAAAATGATTACAATTAAAATAGTAACCAAAAAAATAATGATAGAACCTAGTATTGTAGCCTTGTCCTCTCGAAGCTTGTCTTTCAGATCTTTTATTCAATCTATGCACTTGAATGAGTCCATCATTCAACACCTTTCTTCTGGAGCCATTCCTTTCTGAATTCACAACAATCGAATTCACAAGCTATTCAGTCACCTTATTCTTTTGTTCATCAACAAAACCAAGACTAATTTTGATATGTGGAGATCTCTAGATTCCTATTATCCAATCCAAGATCTTAGTGCTCTTTCTAAAATTTAACTTCAACTGATGATTTAACTTCTCAAGATCCTTCCTTAGTGATACAATCTTTGCTTCAAGTTTTTCACAGTCCTTGTCTATTGATAGCAATCTTTAAGTCAAAACTTCTTGAATCCTCTTTTCCTCTTCTACTTGAATCTTCAAATCAATTATCATCTTTTCTTCCTTCTCAAGATTATGAGATAGTATGTCTTTAGCTCTCACTTTTTCTATAATCTTTTTCCTTATCCTTTTGATTTCCTTGATAGCGTAGAGTAATTCTTCCACAAGGTCTACATTTTCATCATCTTCAATTTTGGACTTTATTTTTAGATCTTCTTTAGAGGTTTCCATAGCCATGAAAAGAGCCTTTTCTCATTCATTCTTAGAATTTTCTTGATCATCATCATCATATGAGTAGCCTTCCTCATTGATAAATAAAATTTTCTTATTTTTAGGAAATATTTTCCCATTTTGAAATGAATTCTTCTCATTATTATTAGATTACTTATATGGACACACCCATGAAATGACCTACTTCAACACAATTAAAACATTTGAAAGGTAACTTACCTTTATACTTTTTGGATCTAATCCATCTTTTGAATCTAGGTCATCTTTCTTTTTGAACACCTTGAATGCAACCTCTTTCCTTACAAAATTGTCATTCTCAATTCTCATTTCATAAGTAGTCAGAATTCCATGTAATCATCCATCTAGTTAAAGTATTCTAATCTTTAGCTTCTTCAACAACAAAAAAATTTGCATCAAACTTTTTGGGAAGGGATCTAAGTACCTTTTTCACAATCATATCTTATTTCAATTCTTCACTAAGACCTTTGATAGAATTGACAACTTCATCAACCTTGAGTAAGAATTTGGGAATGTTTTCCTCTTACTTCATTTTCAAACTTTCAAACTAACCTCAATGAGTTTGAATCTTTTCTTATTTGACCTTTTCATCACCTTCCATACTTCCTTCATTGTCCTGTAATGCATGATCTTTACAAACTCATAATTAGATAATCCACATAGAATAGCATTCCTTTCCTTAGAATTATTTTCACAAGCCTTCTTTCTGACCTAATCTCTTGGGGGACTTTTAGGGATCTCATATCCATCCACAACTAATTTCCAAACCTCAAACCCTAGGGCCATCAAGTATGCTTCCATCCTTACTTTCCAAAAAGCATAATTGGATCCATCAAAGAGTGGTGCCTTATTTTAAGACAATCCTTCTTGATCCACTGAGTGTGCCAACTTGAATCTACCTCAAACTATTAATCTTCTTCAAAGCAACTCGGCTCTGATACCAATTGAAGGGCACATAAGAGACTAAGAGGAGGGGTGAATCAATATATTAAATCTATTTAAAACTCTTTAGTTCAACATGTATCCTCAAGCATGAATCATCAAACATGAATCAAACAAGCTATTATCAATCAATCAACACAGATGCACACATTCATACTAGATATACTTGAAAACCTAGAATGGGAAATCCACGATGAGAAAAGCTTCTTGGAGCAATTGCCCAAATCTAGCCTCATAAAATAATGAATAAATTACAATAATGTTGGCACCAACCTACTGGAGACACCAATTCCCTAATGTATTTGTAGGCACCAACCTACTGGACACACCAATCCCCAATACAAAGATCTAAGCACCAACTCAATAAGTAAGACACTAGTCCTACCAAATTACAAAGATAAAACTTGTAGAACTTCAATGTTGATTATATAGCTTACACAATATATAGCCTTCCTTCTGACACTCTCTCACACAACCTATGATATTATGATGATGGTGCACAACACACTCACACTCATCATATCAAGTGAGATCTAAAAATATGATTATTATATACATATCATTAAATTAACATTATTTCATGTCATCCAGGAGTCCCTTAACACCATTCATAAATAGATAAGTCAACTAAGGTGGACCTAAATTCAGATTTACATGAAACATGTAGTGGGTAGGTCCAAAATCAAATTTGTTTCCACCAAAAGAACATGATTCCATGTGCTTCCTTTAGGAACCTTAACCAAGACCTATTTCACTATCCCACACTACCTCTAGAGGTCACATGATATAATTTTTTATCGCACAGTTTTGAAACATCAACTGGTTAACTAACCATCATAGTGACCTTTATGTTAGTTCAATATTTTTGCATATTGAACATAAATTCTAGAAACTCTAGAATAAGATAGAACAAGTGTAGACATGTTCTCATTTCAAACCGTAGACCAAAAATAACATCTAAGAGGAAATACAAATCATGAACGTGTTGCCATAAAAATCTCTCTACCTGGGAAACTGACCACAAACATTTTGGATCAGACTTTCATATTCCTTCTATCAACATGAATAGATAGAAGCATGATATTGTAAGCATAATACAATCAGTCTTCTTCATTGTACTTAAAATCCTCTAATATTCAAGTATGATACACCTTGATATTACTCCTTTGAAATTAATGACAACATATGTTCAAAAAAATACAGATGGAGGAATAGTGAGTTTTGGGGATAATTCTATGGCCAATATTGTTGGAAAAGGAACTATTAGTTTATACAATGGAAGAAAAAAGATAAATAATGTTTTGCATGTTGAAGTATTAAAGCACAATATTCTAAGTGTAAGCTAGTTATGTGATCAAGGTCACACTCTCTCATTCATGCAGAGGGATATAAAATCAAGAAGGAACATTGATATCAAAACCATATAGGATAGCTAATAATCTCTACATCATAAATGAAAATAAAGGTAAAATATATTTTATGGAAAAATAAGTTGAAAGTTGACTTTGGCATAGGAGTATGGAACACATCAACTTTTACAATCTTGTCAAAATGAGCAATACACATGAGGTAAGGGATATGCCAAAAATATCAAAACCCTCAAATACCATTTGCAATCATTGCCAACTTGGGAAGCATACAAGGGTCAACTTCAAAATAAAGGAGTATTCAATGTCTAAACCATTAAAGCTCATCCATATAGACCTCTATGGACCAACCCATTCAAAGAGTATGCTAGGTGAAAGTTGCTTTATGTTGTTAATTGATGATTACTCTATATTTACTTGGGTAACTTTTTTGAAATAAAAATTTGAAGCCCTAGAGAAGTTTAAGATATTTAAGGCATCAGCAGAAAATAAAAATGGATTAAAAATCAAATTTCTAAGATCAGATAGAGATGGTGAATTCACCTCAAATGAATTTGAGGAATTTTGTGAAAAACATGGGATTAGAAGACACTTTTCAGCTGCAAGAACACCACAACAAAATAGAGTTGTGGAGAGGAAAAATAGAATAGTACAAGAAATGGAAAGAACCATACTTAATGAGTCCAAGTTATTAGACTCATTTCGAAGAGAAGCATTGCATACAATATTTTATATTCTAAATCGAGCACAAATCAGATTCAATCATAATAAGACTCCATATGAGCTTTGAAAAGGTAGACCTTCCACAATTAAGTACTTTAAAGTATTTGGTAGCAAGTGCTATATAAAGAGAGATGAAGAAAATTTATGCATGTTTGATACTAGATCTGATGAAGGGATATTTCTTTTCTACTCTTCAAGGAGTAAAGCTTTCAAATACTACAATAAAAGGCTACACAAAAACATTGAAAGTAGAAAGGTTTGTATAAATGATAACATACGTCAAGGAGAGATAACTCAAGAAGTTGATCATGAAGAAGAAGAAAGTTGCAAAGAAAAATAAGAGGAATAATTTGAACATGATAAATCTATGACACCAACAAAGGCACCTAAAAACCATAAAGATTTTTTCAGAAAAATCATCTAGAAAATTTTGTTATTGGAGAATGGATACAAATATCCAAACATGGAGAATTTTGGACACCACACCGGGACTTATGTCTTTACTTTCTAAAATTGAACCTAGAGATTTTATGGAAGCTAGAAAAGACACACATTGGGTAAGTGCCATGGAAGAAGAACTAAATAAAAAAATAGAAGAATAAAAATTGGGAACTTGTTCCAAGACCCAAGATAAAAATGTGATTGGTAACAAATGGGTGTTAAAAAATAAGCTAAATGAAGATGGTCATGTGGTAAAGAATAAAGCATGGTTGGTATGTAAAGGTTATGCTCAATTAGAAGGGGTTGACTTTAGAGAAAAAATTTCCTAGTTGCACAATTAGAGGCCATAAGGATGTTCCTAGCATGTGCTTGCCACAAATTTTTTAAAGTTTACCAAATGGATGTTAAATCAGCATTTTTTAATGGACATGTAGAAGAAGAGGTTTATATCAAAAAAACTTAAGGATTTACCTTATCAAAAGACAAGGAATATGTATGTAGACTCAATAAAGCTCTTAATGGGTTAAAACAAGCCCCCAGGGCTTGGTACTCTAGATTGGACAAGTACTTACAAGAAAAAGGGTTCAAAAGAGGTGTTGTGGACATCAATTTATATTTTAAAATTGAAAATGATCATCAATTGATTGTTGTAGTATGTGGATGATATTATCTTTGGAGGAATTTATAGTAGAATGTGTCAAGACTTTGCTATGAAAATACAAAAATAATTTTAAATGTCCATTTTAGGTGAATTTTCTTTCTTCTTAGGATTACAAATATCTCAATTTGACAAAGGAATTTTCATTTCATAGACTACATACGCTAAAAAAATGTTGAAATTTTTTAGAATGCAAGATTGCAATCCTATGAGTACACCAATGGTCACATGATGTAAATTGAGCAAGAATGATGAATCTCCTTATACAAATCAAACTTTCTACAAATCAATTATTGGAACTTTTCTTTATATGATAGCTTCAAGACTTGACATTATGTAGGCAGTTGGGATGGTAGAAATATTTTAGGCTACTCCTAAAGAAACACATGTGCAGGAAGTGAAGAGGCTATTTAAATACTTAAAAGGAACATCGGATTTTGTTCTATGGTACCCAAGAGGTGAAGACTTCACCTTAAAAGCATATATAGATGTTGATTGGGCTGGTAGTGTAGATGATAGAAATAGTACTGGTGGAGGAGCATTCTTCCTTGGTATGAATATGGTATCTTGGATGAGTGAGAAGTGAGCATCAGTATCACTATCCATAGTAGAATCAAACTATATTTCAGCAGCATCTTGTTGCATACAAGTTCTCTAGATGAGCAAACGTTGAAGGATATTAAGTTTGAGTTTGAAGATCCATTTTCTATATTTTATGACAATACGAATGCTATTAATATCTCAAAGAATCAATGATTCATTAAAGAACATAACATATTCCTATAAAGTATGATTTATTGAGGGAGAAAGTAGCAGATGGATAGGTAAAGCTTGATTATGTTGACACTCATGATCAGATTGCAGATATTTTTTTACTAAGACTCTTCTAAAAGGGACTTTTTAGTTTATAAGACAAAACTTGGGAGTGGTCTCATCCTCTGTTGTACTCCTTAGGGTGCACTTATCATTGTATGATCTCACAGCTCCATAGAATCCTTTTCCATTGATGTCAAAGGGGGAGAAATACAAAGACAGGGGGAGCAACAAAGATAGGAGGAGAAACAAAACAAGGGGAATAGTGTGTTGCCATCAATGACCAAGGGGGAGATTAAAAGAATATTTTTTATTGATGTTCAAGGTTCATAAATTTCAAGAATGAGATTACATCATTAATGTTGGTTAAAGTATAAACCTAAAGTGTAGACCGACCCCCTAATAATAGTGTCCACATTAAAAATAAAATAAAAAATATTTTATGGGTCAACCCTCATTGCTTTGACACCTAAGTCTATGGTAAACATATTTAAATTTTTATTTTCCTTGAGCTATCTATACATGTTGGTCAACCACATTGTTCCAAGGCATATTTATACATGTTAATGAATTCACCCAAGTTAATATATAACCATAATTTATTATTGAATGATTGTGAATAATTGACAAGGTGCAATAATGCAATAAGGAGAATATATTCATTTAATAATATAGTGATTAATAACAATAAAATGTAGTGTTTAAAATATAAAATAGAAAACAATAAGAAAAAGTGTAGTGCTCAAATTTGTTAGTAAAAGAGGATAATAAAGATAGCAATTAAGAGTCTTCAAAGGGATTGATGGAATAAAGGAAGAGACATATCCATTCAAAAATATATCTCCATTAGAAGAGATGCAACTCTTTATTCAAGTAAGAATATATATGAGATGAAAAGTGAGTGTGTGAGAAATATGAAGAAATATCAAACATATACACCAAGTGTAGTGGGTGTTGAGAAGTGAGAGATATGAGAGGATAATTTAAGAAGAGGAATAAAGATAAGTTTGGAGGCTAAAAGATACATTATTTAAACACAAGGAAATCGACGAGGAGACAAGAATAATTGTTCAAGGAAGATTTTGTGAAGTAGTTTATATGAATAGCATTGAAGATATATGAGATTAAGATTATTATAAAGGAGATTGAATTGTCCATTATCTATTAAAGAAGCAACATTGTGAAGGTGATATAATATTGGTGAGGTTGGTGTCTCATATTATAGGAGTTTGTGCCTCTAGTAGGTTGGTTCCTACAAAATTTGTAGAAGATTAATAAAATCAATATTTTTTCTATGCTTTTCTCCTGTAAGGGTTTCCACATAAATTGTGTTGTTATTATTTAATTTTACATATGTGTTAATTTTGATTAAATCTTGATGTGATTAAATAAGTCAAAAGGTAAAATAATATTGTTATATTGATTCACCCCCCCTCCCTCAATATAATTGTGTGCTCATCAAATGGTAATTGTTAGAAGATTAATCTTTACTTGGTAAAGGTTATTCTTTAATTGTAATTATTTATTAACTTGTAGGAATATTCCAAAGGAATCCCTACAAGTCTTTTGTCTTTTTTTTCTCCTCACACATGTGTGAGGATGACTCATTTTATTGTTAATTCCTTTATTAAGGAATATTTGTAGCCACCTCCTTAAGAGGTGACACATTGCACACACATAGATGAATGGTGGCATTCATTGAGTTGAGAGTTACATTCTAACTCCTCTTCTCACCTCTATTTATTGAGGTGTCTCTCCTCTCATTCTTCAAGACTCAAGCAAGCAAGCCTAAGGCTGCAACTCTCTCTCTCTCTCTCTCTCTCTCTCTCTCTCTCTCTCTCTCTCTTTGTATTATTCTTTAGGCATTTTGCCTCCATTCATAATATTGTGGTTTTTTCTTGTTTTTTCCCCTTATCAAATTCTTGTGTCTCTCTTGCTTTGGTGGTGCTTGGTTTTGCTACTTTAATCTATTTGGTAATATCTTTTCTTCAAACAATTTCTCATTTATTAGTTCTTTCCATTGCTCTTTTCTATTTCCTTTCATGGTATCAAAGCTTGGTATTACTAATCTTGTGAGCTATATTGTTGAAAGTTTACCAAGTTTTAAAAGCACACCATTGGATGTATTCTAAAAGAGGAGAAGAGTCAAAAGTCTAATCTTGCTTCTTGTTTGATTTTTTGTTTTTCTAACCTTTGTGCAGATTTCATTTCTAAGTTTGTTTTTTATTTCAAATTTCAAAGTTATTTAATTTGCATGCATATTTAATTTTTTGCAAAATTTTAGAAACCCTCAAATAAAAGGGTTATATTTCAATTTTTTTTAGATCTGTAATCTTTATCTTTTTTACAATTTCAGCTAAATTTGTAAAAAATTCACTATATTTTACATTTTGTAAAAAAAATCAATTTTTTTAGGGCTCTAACCCTAGTCTAGCTCAGATTTGTTTTTAATAAATAAAAAAATCAATAAAAAATATCTTTCTTTTTTTTAACAAAAAAATTGCATTTATTTTCTTTTAAGTTTTAAAAAACTTCATAGATTGATTTATGAATATATTTATGAATATATATATATGGCTTCAACCCTTATTATTCTGTTTTAGAGGTTTTAAAAAAATAAATAAAAACAAAGAAAATCCTAAATATAAATCAATCTAAACCCGTTTTTTTAAGACTTTAGAGCCTCAACCCATGCCATCATCACCATCACTACCAAAGCCTGGCTCCTTTATTAGTACTTGCCTTTAGGCAATACTATTGCAATGAGTTTTGTTTTTCTTAGTTAATTAGTTATTAATAAGTTAGCTTTCAACCAATCAAAAACAATAATTTTTTTAGAAAAAAAACAAAATTCAATTTTATAAATTGAACTTGCAAAATATTTAATTTTATAAATTATAAAAATTAATTTTCATGAATATGATTGGTTAAAAGATTTTGTGTGTTATTGACAGATTTTTAGGAAAAGTGAAAGTTAACTATTATTTTACCTATTTTTCATAAAGGCTAGGTCAAACATCAATAACATGGTTTGCATTTAGGGGAGAGGACCTAGTAGTTGTGCACCCTAACTTCACGCTTCTAATTATCCTACGTTGAAATTTCAAATCACTCCCAATTTTTTACAGCAGCTTACTTGGCAAGTCTCCTGCTTATAACTAAGGTTTCAAGGCCACATCATCAAATATGGTGCCACATCAGCATGCTTTTTGTCAAGGTGTCCAAAAAGGCCCAAAAAAAAAGTGAGACCAATACTTGTGCATTCACAGCATGTTTTATTGAGCGCTGATGTGGAATCACATGATTTGTTGCTTTTTAGATCAAAGGAATACATTTTGTTTAATTATGGGTAGTTATCATCAACACTAACAACTTTAAAGTCACAACTGTTGGTCCAATATTGATAAAAATATTGGACATTATATAAACAACTACTATCACAACTATTGAAACATGCTCAGGTACTAGGTCCTCTCCCCTATTAAAAAAAACATTACTTTTGTTTTGTTTTCCAAAAATTATGTGCAACCTTGAACCCCCAATGGACGTCCACTATGAAAACTTTGTTTTCTTCAAACTCCTTCAACATCGGCATGCTTTCTCCTCGTTAGCCACGCATTCACAATTGAGGAATATAATCGTTTTTACCGTTTCAACAAATGGGTTTTGATTTATTTTTTAATGTAATTTTTATTTTTATTTTTTAAAATTTATTATTTTTGTAATATTAAATATTATATGTTTAGTAATTTTTTTTAATTTTAATTGAACTATTAATAATAATTATTAATATGAATTTGTTTTTTTTATTATTAAAATTCAAATAACTTTAATGATAATTTTTTTATTTTATTTTACATATATTATATAATACATATTGTTATTTAACAAAACTATTATATAAATTTTATGTTTAAATAATTATTATTTAATTTTTTAAGAAACCATTATTTAAATTTATATTATAAAATCAATAAATATTATTTAATACAATATAATAAGTTTATATGCCTACATTCATTGAATTGCTTTCACCATTCGAAGAATTGTTAACAAGTACACACTGGTCCAATTGTAATAGAAAATCATATGAAGATTTTTAGATGAATGAGTAGTTACCACTTTCTACGGGCATTTAAGTGCACGTCTCAAACAATAATATTTTTTTGTTTAAATTATTGTTGGAAAAATGCGTGACTATGACAACCATTAATAAATCCATCCTGCAAAATCGAGCAAAATCGATGATTAAAAAAAAAACATTTATTTTCACAGCAAGTCTCGAGTAGTGGCGATAAAAATAGTTACACCAATTTAGCTTTGCCTAATTTTCTGCCAAATGCTCATTTAAAAGTTAAACCACTCGATCTTATCAAAACATCTCAGATCTTTATGCTTTTATCCAAAAACCCATTGTCATTTATCACGTAACTGTTAAATAAATATCTTATATAGTGTAGTTTAGTTTAACTGTTTCTTCATAGGTGTAGTTGCAGTTGTTTGTGCTTCTCTCTTCCAGTGAACATTTTTTCATTGTATGTTCTGTAATGCTTAATTATTTTTTTTGCTGTTATATAATCAGAATATAGTAATTTCAGAGTTATTTCACTCTACCAATATATGAATCATACAAAATATTTGCTGCAAACTACATGAGTTCATAAGTTTTAAAGTTATACAAAACATGTATGGAAGGTCCATGGTTTTAACTTTTTTTCGCTTTTATTATATGAACAGCAACTTTGCAAAGTAGAATTTCCTCCGTTTTACATTCCTCACCAGCATTATAAGAACTTGGCCTTCACTGCAAATACTGCAAGTCATTGATAGAAATAATGGACATTGGATACAAGAAGATTATATATATATAGATATATATAAAATCAATTTTAAAATTACTTTTAAAATCAAGTTTGCCTAGATTCCTTCAAGACAACCCCACAATGTTTTGGCTACACCCTGGCCGAATTCCCTCATGTATCAGTTCTGGATCCAGACCAGGTATAAACTAAACCAGGATCCAACCATATACCCTAATGAAACGGCAAAATTGAGGATGACCATAGCTCTAAATTAAAAAGGATTTTTTTTTCAAAAACACCAAAAGGCAACCCTAACATGCATACATATCTTATATCCATTTATCTAAAAGATGTTAGAGGATATTAAGTTTAAAATACCTATGCAACTTATGTCAAAGATCCAATATTGGCACTTCGTGATTAATTTTGTCAGGTGGATTTCAACACTAGCATTGTCAAAACAGGGTAGTTTATCACTTCATGTCAAACATGTTTCATTAACACTAGCATTGTCAATCTACAGTACTGAATGTTAACAGTGTTCTTAACAATCAATCAAGAGATTGAAAGGATTTGACCAACTGAGAAATGTTAATTAGTACTTGCCTTTAGGCAATACTATTGCAATGAGTTTTGTTTTTCTTAGTTAATTAGTTATTAATAAGTTAGTGTGTTATTAACAGATTTTTAGGAAAAGTGAAAGTTAACTATTATTTTACCTATTTTTCATAAAGGGTTTTGATTTATTTTTTAATGTAATTTTTAATTTTATTTTTTAAAATTTATTTATTTTGTAATATTAAATATTATATGTTTAGTAATTTTTTTTTATTTTAATTGAACTAATAATAATAATTATTAATATTAATTTGTCTTTTTTATTATTAAAGTTCAAATAACTTTAATGATAATTTTTTTATTTATTTCACATATATTATATAATACATATTGTTATTTAACAAAACTATTATATAAATTTTATGTTTAAATAATTATTATTTAATTTTTTAAGAAACAATTATTTAAATTTATATTATACAATCAATAAATATTATTTAATATAATATAATAAGTTTATACATATTATTATCTAAAATAATTATTAGATAAATTTTATATTTATATAATTATCATTTTCTTCTTGCAATTAAATTATACTATTATTTGATTTGATTTTTATAATATTTAAAGTTTAAAAATACAATTATTTGTATATAAGATAATTGATTTTTATATAATATAATTAAGATAAAATTAATAATTATTAATATTAATATAAATGAATGTAACTATCTTTTATTCCATTAAATTAGAATATAAACATTCATTATCCTACAATTTATAATGATTAATATATTATTTACATAATTTCAATAAAATTTAATATTTATGTAATATTTTTCAATATTATTATGTTAATATTATAATTAATAAAATGAATATTTAATTTTATTTACACTAACAAAACTTACTTTTATTTTTATTAAATTTAAATATTATAAAGGCAAGTACTAGCCACTACGTGACACTTGTTTTATCCCGCCCACGCTTTTTTTATTCGCATTCAATTTATTTTAAAGTTTTATAAAATCTTAAAAAAAAAATCGATTCTATCTTAGTTTCATTTCATTAAATTTTTTTGATCATCTCTTTTAATGTGAGTAAAGTTTTTAAGTTCTTTTAAAAGTTTTCATTCATTTAAGTTTTTTAAACGTATGTCCTTAAAAAGCCAAAAGATTTTTTAAAAGTATCTCTTTCTCTTTTAAAAAAAATATCTTATTTTTTACATTTATATGAATGTTTTTTATATTAAAATATTTATTAATTTAAAATTTAATATTTAATAATATCAATTTCAAATTTAATTTAATTCACATATATTTTATATATCAATTTAATTGTATTTATTTAATTTTATAGTTATTTTTTAGATTATTTATTTTTATAGTTGGTTTTTTAAAGGAGGATTTTTAAAAAAATAATAATAATTTAATCAAAAGTATTTTTCAAGACCTTAATTTTATTCAAAAAGGGCTATTTTTTTGTTAAGCTTAATTAGTGTTATTTCCTTTCTCAACTCGTAGAGTATTTCTTTTAGTAAATTTTTAATTTTTTATTGCAATTATGTCAACTTTAATTCCTGAAATCAAGTTAAATTCTTCTAACTACCATTCTTGGAAGACCCATATTTCTTTCTTTTTTTCATTTTAAACATCTTTTAGATGTAGCTACAAATCTTAAATCTAAACCAGGTTTGACTGTATCCAAAGATGAAATCGAAAAATGGAATCTCCAAAATGAAGAAGCCCTTGGTCTCATACGTATCTCCATGTCACCCAAACTTTATGTTCACATTGGGACATGCACAACTGCCTATGAAGCATGGGACAAACTCAAAACCATTTATGATAGTTCAAATGAATCAAGAAAAATTCAAATTCAAGATCAACTTGAAGATTTTGAGGTGTTCTGATTTTAAATCTATGGATGATTTTTTATTGAAATTTGATGCTTTTAATAGTCAATTGAATGGTTTAGAAGTAAAATTAGATAATCTTAGATTAATTCATCTTATTCTTATAAAGTGTCTTTCTAGGCAATTTCAACAATTCATTACTAATATTCATGTTCGATTAACTATTCCTTCTTTAGCTGCTCAATTAACTTATGATATTTTTAATGATTTATTAAGACAAGAAGAAGCTAAGTTAATTCAGTCTGGTACTCTTAAGTCTAATGAACATATTTTTTTGTCTAATCATAAGCAAAATTTTAAACCTCATTATAATAATGGCAATGATTCTAGAGAGTTTAACTCTTCTAAGAGACCACATTGCACTTATTGTAATAAGGATGTTCATTGGCAAAACACTTGTTCTAAAAAGAAAAATGAGAAAAAGCCTATGAATCAAAATAATCAAAAGTTTCATAACAATGGTAATCAATCTATACGTGCTTTTACATGTAGTTTTAATGTTTCTAAACCTTTTGAATGGGTTATTGATTTAGGTACATCTCAACATGTTACTTCACATAAAAGTTTGTTTTTTAAATAACTTCACAAGTATTTTAGTATTGGACTTGATCAACCCAATAATAATGTACTTGTTTTACGCAACTATATTTGGAATATGAAAATGGGATATTCATGTAGTCATGAATGCATGAATATCGTCTTAAATGACTTATTTATACTTAATAATCCTTCACGTCATAGTATGCAATTCTCATTATTCCATCACAATTTTTTTTAATATTAATTTATTTATTTTTTAATTCAAGGTGGCTTGATTTGTGCCCCTTCATATTTAAATATATCTATGAGATCTTTCTATCACACTTTGTGATAAATTATCATTCTCTCTACCTAAGACTTGATCTATTACAATATTTAAAACAAACCTAGTGTTTCCTTCTCATCTACAATTATATTGTTTTGATAAAGGGAATTTGGTTTTTTATTGTGTCTGATTGGTAAATTTGTCTTTTTGATGGATTTATCTCATCTATATATTTTTGAAAATTAAAAACTCATTGGAGTATTTGCCTTCTTGATGGATTTATTCCATCTATATATATATTTCACAAATTAATCACTTTATCAAGTCTCAATGGAGCCTTTACATATATATTTTATGCGCTAGTCGCATTTGCAGTAATGTTGCATAGGGAGCCCTATCTATAATGAATCATATATTTTATCAAGTCTCATTGGAGTTTTTTTTTGGGACCCATGGAAAATATTTCCATCCACTTTGATGGTATGTACTTACTTATTTATGATGAACTTAGATCTATTTTCTTAATTGATGGGGATCAAGTTCTTGAAACCTTTCTATTTCATTATTTTATTGAAGGCAATATGGTTGTTTTAAAACCATCTTTAGGACCAATTTTTTCAAAGTCCTTTATTATTAATCTTGATACAATTTCCCTATACAATACGATGATGTAGTGAGACGAAACCTAGATCTATTATTGCTATGTCTATATATTGACATTTTATAATTTGGGCTATGCTTTCTTTCTATCTCATGGTTTCATTAGAAGTAAAAATGATCCAAATTTATATATTAAGCATAGTGAAAATGATATTGTGATTATTATTTTATATGTTGATGATTTAATTATCACTTCTAGTTCTAACATTTTGATTAGTGATGTTAAGTCTCAACTCAATCAACAATTTCAAATGAGTGATTTAGGCCTATTACATTATTTTTTGGGTATGGAAATTTGGCAAACACCTAAAGTGTTGGATTGGTTTCTAGATTTATGTCTAAACCACAACAAACTCATTTTAAGTTGCAAAAATAATTTTAAGATATGTTAAAGGAACTCTTAATCTTGGTCTCTTTTATGATGCATATTGTGATTTTTCTTTAAAAGGTTATACTGAGGTGATCCCAATGATGGGAGATCCACTTGTGGTTATTGTTTCTTTGTTGGATCAGGTGCAATCTCATGGAATAGTAAGAAATAAAAATCTACTTCTCTTTGTTCTACAGAAGCTGAATATAAAGGTTGTACTAATGCATCCAAAGAAGAATTATAGTTAAGAAGATTACTTGAAGGCTTGAGAAGGCTTGATTCTACCTCAAAAGGATCCTAATCCTTTATATTGTGATAATCAAAGTAATATTTTTCATGCAAGGACCATGAACATTGCTCTTCAACATCACTTCATTAGAGAGCAAATTGAAGACAAACAAATTTCTCTTTTCTATTGTAAAGGTGAAGATCAAGTGGCAAATATTCTCACCAAAGATCTTTGTAAAGATAAATTTATCTTTCATTTTAAAATCTTGGATTACAACCCATTGAAGGGTTTGATGTAACCTCCCCAAGTAAAGCTTAAGGAGGGATGTTAGAAGATTAATCTTTACTTGGTAAAGGTTATTCTTTAATTGTAATTATTTATTAACTTGTAGGAATATTCCAAAGGAATCCCTACAAGTCTTTTGCCTTTTTTTGTCTCCTCAAACATATGTGAGGATGACGCATTTTATTTTTAATTCCTTTATTAAGGAATATTTTGTAGCCACCTCCTTAAGAGGTGACACATTGCACACACATAGATGAATGGTGGCATTCATTGAGTTGGGAGTTACATTCTAACTCCTCTTCTCACCTCTATTTATTGAGGTGCCTCTCTTCTCATTCTTCAAGAATCAAGCAAGAAAGCCTAAGGCCGCAACTCTCTCTCTCTCTCTTTGTATTATTCTTTAGGCATTTTTCCTCCATTCATAATATTGCGTTTTTTTCTTGTTTTTTCCCCTTATCAAATTCTTGTGTCTCTCTTGCTTTGGTGGTGCTTGGTTTTTCTACTTCAATCTATTTGGTAATATCTTTCCTTCAAAAAAATTCTCATTTATTAGTTCTTTCCATTGCTCTTTTCTATTTCCTTTCAGTAATCATTAAGGAAAGGGAAACTCTTCTCTACTAAAAGAATCTATAAATATTTTTCTTCGTCTTATGCTAATATGTATAGCTTAGAACCACCTCTTGTGGTTCACCACCTTATCATTCATCCCTATGCCAAGACAATGAAACAAAAACTAAGATGTAACCTAAGTAATCCCTCCTTGTTAAGGAAGAATTGTAGAAGCTCCTGGAAGTTGGGTTTATTTGGCCTATTGATTACTATGAATGGATTGCTAATATGTTATTATAAACAAGAAGCCCTCTAGTATTCAAATATGTATATAGACTTTCTTAATGTCAATAAATAATGTCCCAAAGATGATTTTACTTTACCCAATATTGACATGACCATCAACTTAATAGCAAGGCATGCAAGGCTATCTCTCATGGATAATTTTTTAGGATATAATCAAAACATAATTGCACTTGAGGATCAAAATAAGATAAAATTCACTACACCTTGGTGAACCTTTTTTTTATCAAGCCATACCTTTTGGCCTCAAGAAAGTTGGTATTGTCAAAGACGAGAAAAAAAAAAAAAGAGAAAAATATACCATAGCTTTGTGATAATTTTTTACAAATTGAGAGAATACAAGGTACAACTCAAACCTATAAAATTACGTTTGGTTTCATGTTTGGTAAATTATTTGGTTCATTGTATCTACAAGAGGCATCAAAGTAGATTTGAAAAAGATCAAATCCATAGTATAAATTCCTCCTTCCCAAGATATTAAGAAGCTTCATAATCTACAATGGAAGCTTCAACCCATTTTTTTATTCATCTTACAACTAGAAGATAAAGATAAACCATTCTCACATTTATTGAAAAAAGACAAATTTCTATTGGGATGAAAAATGTTAGCATGATTTTAAACAACTCAAGCAATATCTTTTGAACCCACCTATGTTGGCTTCACCTACACCTAGAAGACCTTTACTATTGTACATCTTCGTAACACAATTTTCCTTAGTATCCCTCTTATCTTAACATGATGATTAAGGTAAAGAAATGTCCTTTAATTATCTTAGTGGGAATTTTGCAGCATATGAACTAAATTATGCCCCTCAAGAAAATATGTTTATTTGTTCTCTTTGCTTCTTAAAAACTATGACACTACATGCTTAATAGAAAGACAACTCACTAGGCTTTGGATTCATGGAGGCCTCTTATTGAGGATATGATTGAGCTTTATCCTCGAGCTAGTGGTTTTTTATAGCATTCTTCCAATCATAAAATGATCGATTGTAGTTGTTGATGTGTGGGGTTTGGTTGTACGGACAACACCACCTCTCACTCAAACTATAGTTTCCCTCATTCAACGCTTAACTAAATCCTTAATTATTATGCCTATTTGGGCTAGACTACTTAATATTGCTCTTTAATTTTGGGAATCTTCAATTTTTGAATCTATTAGCAATGCTCTTGGTCATTTTTTACAAGAGGATGCCTAATTAACAAACTTTGTCCATGATAATTTTTCTCACATTCTTGTGGATATTGACACCTCCAAGCATCTACATGGGGATATTGTCTTGCTTTTTTGAGACAGATTGTGGACTCAAACACTCAACTATGAGGGTATTTCCATTTGCTACAAGAGATTATTTGTTATTGGATACCTTGCTTTGGATTTCATAAGCTCTTGCCACAAGAAGGGTGAGGCAACTTTGTGGAGGAATACCCTTTCTAGGCATTTGACTATGGGTTATTTTGATTTGGAGGATGATTGATTGGAAAAGGACCATGACTATAGGGTCATTGATACTTCAAAGATTTCTCTTATTGTGTTGTCTCATTAATGCCTAAATTTGTGATGCAAGAGCATCTAGGGTGCAAGAGCAATATTGCATCACCCAAAAAATGTTGTTTCTTTTCAATAAGGGCTAAATATGGTAGGGTTACTAATTTTAGTAAGTTTGCATTTATACACAATTCAATAGAAAATATTACACAGACCTCCAAAATGGTGAAATGAATCCAATGGCAAAGAAATCACTTCAATATCATTTATCATTTGAGATATTAAAATTTCAATTTTTGAAAATCTTGTTTAAATATTCAAAGTCAATTTTGAAGCACTTAGAGGCTCTGGATGGGCCTGAAAATTGGCAAAAAATGAAGGTAGTCTACCTTTGGTAATTGTGTTTTTGGGATGCACCTTCTCGAGAGATTTCTAAAAAGGTATTATATTTAAAATCCAATTGTCGGATCAAAATTTATGACCCCGCTAAGTTGCACTACCAAAATTAATTAAATTTTGAAATATCTTCTTAAGGAAGTTATACTTTCTAGAATATTCTAAGGCAGTTACACCTTCCAAATAAAGGATGTGAATGGGGGTTATAGAGGGGAGGTAGATCAATGTAGATGGTGGCTCCAATTTGTAGATTTATAGATTTATGTTATCAGAAATCCCATGTGATGGCAATTGTAATGTTGTAATTTCATTTTCATTTTAGTGATAATAGAAAATATTTTCTTCCTTCTTGCATTTTGTTTGTACAATTATATATCATTGTTATGAGTTTCAAATTGTAAGGGGATTTCCCTTCATCATTTTGGCTACTCCACTTTTGGAACCTTTAGTGCTATATGTTGAGGCTATAGATCATGGTGTGATAAAAGATTTGATGTTGTCATCAACACCTATGAGGGTTCAATATAGATGTTCAACAAAGGCTATCCCTCCCTTCTCCCCTTGTTCTAAGCCTTTGGAGGATGATGGTTCATGGAATATTGTTCAAGAAAGGAATAGAGATCTTCCTATATATGATTTTTTCTCCCACACCTTGGTTAAGGTTGCTCAAAATTATAGGAAGGGGCATGGGGTTGTATAGGTGTTGACAACTTGACTACAAAAGTGTTAAAAGTTTTAGGTCTTATCAAAACCTAGTTATTTTTGGAGGCACCTCAACTGTAGTTCCATAGTTGTCTAGATTTTCACTAGATACCATTTATTGTAAATGGTTTTGGGGCCTCTTCAAAACCCATTTCACCCCTTTAATCAAAAACATTGAGATAACTCGACACCAAAATTGATCCTCTCAAATATATACTATCAAAGACAACTCTCACAAGAAGAATGGAAAAGTGGGTCATGTTGCTCAATGAGTTTGAAATTGAAATGTCAATCAAAAGGCCATCAAAGAACAAATAGTTGTAGATCGACTAGCAGGAAGACCTTTGTCTAATATATAACCCCTACATATTATCTTTCTAGATGATTCCACTATATCACTTGACAAGTTGCCTAAATGGAACCTTTATTTTGATAACTCCTTCACCAATCATTATTCGAGGGTAGGAATCATGCTCCTTAAACTACAAGTATAACACATCACTAAAGCTTTCAAACATGAATTTTGTGCCAACAATATCGCTAAGTATGAGGATCTCCTCTCAAGTCTTAAACTATTTATATATAGTGGAACATTTAATATTTTAGAGCTTCAACATTTAAATACCTTTCTAAAGACAAGAAGCTCATCTCTTACAAGATTATGATTGATTGCTTCAATCATTATTTTTTAATATTTAATTTGAGCAAGTTTCTCTTGCAACTAATAAATTTTCATATGCAATGGTAACAATTGGTTCCCTTCTCTCACTAGATAGGGACACCCATTGGTGCCTATTTTTGGTTGAACAAACTTCAAACCCAACATATGATATCATATAATCTAACATGGTGTGTTATATTTTTGTTTCACAAACCCCTTGATATCACGATAACTACATTTACCTCTATGATCAAGCTCCTCCACCCAAACTTTCACAAAACCAATGCTAATCCTTTTATCCAAAATTCATCATATTTCAATCTCCTTGGTGGCACTCTTCATCATAGAGGCTATGAAGGTACTCTATTACAATGTTTAAATTTAGATAAGGCTAACATGATGACTAAGGAAGTCCACAATGGTATATTTAGATCACACTCAAGTGGCATGGTTGTGGTAAAGAATCTCCTTATAATGGGATATTAACTAGCCTACTATAGAAAAATATGTGTTTCCATATGTCAAAAAATAAGTAGCTTGTCAATAACATGGGGATCTAATTCATGCACCTTTTCAAGAACTCCAACTGATCATGACCCCTTGACCCTTTTCCACTTAGGGACTCAATATCGTTAAGAAAATAAATCATTCTTCCTCTAACAATCAAAAGCACATTATCACCACTACCAATTACTTCACTAAATAGGTCAAATCCATCCCTGTCACATATATCACTAGAAAAAAATATTAAAACTTATACTCATCCCATTTATAATTTTGATATCCTTTCTACCATCATTACTAAAAATGGAAAGTCCTTGAAAATTGAGAGGTTAAATCCCTTTGTTTTTCTTACATATCAAAGACAAAATAATCTACCCTTATTACCCTCAAGGTAATGGTCAATTTAAAGAATCAAACAAAACAATCATCAAGACCATTAAAAATATTATCAATTTTGTTGGTCAAGATTGGTATCTTCAAATCTATCCAAGTCCTTGTGGGCTTACCAAACAAGCATCTGCACACCCATAGGAGTCACACCATATTCACTATTCTTTGGAAGTGAAGTTGCTTTATCCATTGAGATTGAGTTACCTGTGTTGCACATTTCCTTGTAAGATATAATCAATGATGAAGAATACAAGGTTGCACATCTTCACGAGTTGTAACTTCTTGATGAGAAACAACTTAAACCTCTAAATAATCTATAGGCATATCAAAATAGGTTGTTTTAAAGCTACAAAAAAATACATAAAATCTAGGGAATTTGATGTTAGTGATCTAGTCCTAAAAAATGATCAATGTAATATAGCTTGTTGGCAAGAAGGATGGGGAAATATAGTCCAAAGATCTATACCCCATGACCTCTTATGTATTTAGTTTATACTTTGAAGGATACAATAAGATAAATAAGCATATGTGGTAGGATCTTAAGATGAATAGGATGTGTAAATTACATAAATAACAAAGAAACATTCATTCATTCATAACACAAGTATAGATAACCCCTTATATTATATTGTAATATATACAAAAGGTAGGTCTTAGTCTCTTCTCATAGACATATATTCTATAGATCTATTGTATGTGTCTATATCTCTATATATTTCCACACTTTATTTACATTGTACATAGATATGTTCATTCCCATGAAGGGACATATCCCCTAGTTACAACTAATGTTTTTTCTATCCTTCATGGACATTTTGTGGTAGCCTACGGTAAGATCTATTCTAGTCCTTGACCTACTAGCATCATCCCCCCTTTTAAAATTATGTATTGTCCTCAAGACATATTGCCTAGTTGGGAAGGATATTCTTGTATGTTCCTTTGAGGTGGCTTAGTGTCTTATCCCACTGCATTTTATCTCATTGTAGAGTGGTGGTGTGGCTCTAAATTTGAATCATTATTGACTCTTTTTTCAACCAGACTATCAAGGATCTAAATGTTTTTGGATATTTATTGTGCTTCCCCCATTATCCCTAATAAGTGTGTCCTCTGATTGTTTATTTTCCCCCTCATTTCTTTGATCTACTCCTTGATATGCTCCATCTAGATGTGTAGTTGTTGTAGCTGGGAGTGAAGGGCTTCCACCTAGGATTTTATTGTGCCATCCTTTTCTTGGAGAGGGTTGTAGGTCTTTACCACTTGGGTTCTTTGACTCATCAATTGCACAATTTGATAATTTTCACCTTTTGTAATTGTAGGCCATTGTAGGTAGAATTGGTAGATCACCCCTACTTCTATTATTTTTTCCCTAGTGCTTTGATATTTTCCTATATTTTGGAATATGTTGAGGTGCACATTTTTGTATACTCTATTTTCTTCCTTATAACCTCCTCTTGTGCTTCTTTCCTTATTGTATCCTTAGTGGCAACAAAATCTCCTTGAAAGTTATCCACCAACTATTTAAGTTAATTGCAACATGGGAAATGAAGTGTCCCATGATAGGTGTGGAATAGCCTTCTATAGTGTATTTGTTTCATCTTGTAATTACTCTACTATATTGACATGGTCACTTAACAACTCATCTCTTGTGGTAGTGTGGAGAATGTCTCCCAATTGAATCTTCTGTAGTGGGGAAATGTTAGAAAAATCCACCTATGATCCTACCATTGGTACTTGTAACAACTACAATGATGCAACTTGGTGTTGTAGAAGTGGGGGTGGTTGTATCTACGGTGGTAGTGTCTTCACTTTTCTCCTTTTCTTCACTATTTGGATTAGTTTCCAGTGGGGGGCCCTTCTTCCTCTTCCTCAATATTCTTTACCTCTTCTCCGGTATTCTTCAACATCTCTTTATAGAGCTTCCAAGTGACATCCTCAATTTCTTTTCATATTGTCTCTATGTTCTTTGAATCCTCCTCCATGAAATTGTCTACTCTTTGTTTTGTACAAAGCTCTTGATCTTGCACCTGGGCTAGTGCCTATTTCTACTACTCGATGATATTTGAGCTAACTATGGAGATGGATTTCTCCATTATTTCTTCTTCCTTGCTTAGTATCTTTCCCTTTTCTCCCTTATTGCAGAAATACTTTCCTCTAAAAAATCCTACATTGCTTCCTCCAGCCCTTTATTAGATTGATTGACATATTAAATGAGGCATTATATTATTCTAGCTTTATTTTTTTTATCAGATTCTCCATGTCATAGTATTTTTGGTAGCATCCCGAAGTGGAGGATGGAATTTGTAGTCGCAAGGATGTCAATCAGTTGTTGATATTGCTCTGGAGTTACTTGCGGAGGAGGTTATCATTTTCTATTGTCCTCTTTTCCTCCTCTTGAGAGGTTGCTCAACCTCTTCTTATTCCTCTGTAGTTTCGTCTACCTCCACTTCTTCTTCTTCTTCTTCTTCTTTTGTCCTCTCCATAAATTTTTGCATTCTTTTCTATTTTCTTGGGCCTTTCCCATCGAGATCTATTTGGAGTGACTTTTGGCGATTTCCTCGGCATGTATACTATCTATGCGGAGGTGGTGAGGCCTTTTGACTTTCCCAATGAGGTAATTTGAAGCATCCTCAATATTTTTTCAAAGGAGGGCTTTGACCTCGCTGCGGTAGTAGAGAATTGAGTGAATCCATCTTCCAGTATTCCGCATTGCTTATGGAGTTTATCTTTTTTCTTCTCTAAGTTTTCTTGTGCCTCCTTGTTGATCATTTTTTCCACCACTTCTTTACATGTGTCAAACTGATCTATTTTAGGGTCCTTGGGTTGGCTCAGTAGAGTAGTGGCATAAGCATTTACCTCTTGTACAATGACTTCATATGGAAGCCATGTACCCAAACTGTACGTGGTTCTACTACCTCAATATATGTGTAGTCCTTTTCCATAATGAATGTGATTGTATTGGTGTATTGGGTGGTGGACATATTGGTAATCCTTTCCCTTTCTACATTTTTTCTTGGAAGGTTTTGAAGAACCACCAGTATGTGGCTTTGTAGGCTTTGATGTCTAGGAATTGATGAATATGGTACTTGACTTGGGCTGCCACTATTTGGTTGAGTTTCTAGACTTTGCCTTTGAAATTTGGTAATTATTTGAGAAAATAAAACATTGAGCATATAAACAATGTACCATACCAGAAGTGGCACTTGGAGGTCTTGATATTCTAGATGTTTTCCATTAGTTTCTCCTGCTTGACCTCAAAGAGGATGAAATATTTACCCTCCACCACCATTTGATATGTTGTATGGATAGGGGTATCTATGGCAGAGGTTTCCAATTGGCCTATTATATTTTATATACAATCCCCATCACAACATAGTGGACTCCATGATTTTTTATTGTCTTTATGTTCATGCTCTAGTCGTCTAGGGTTGCTCCGATTAGTTCTTGCACTTTTCTATTTTTTATAGCTTTCTTGATGGGAATTCCACCTTCCATTCTTATCCATGTCGCTACGTGAATAGCTTCCTTTGTGATCTAGTAGGGTTTATCTAGGTACATTAATTCATCATGTACCCGACTCAATACAATTCTAACCCATGCATCTTCATCACAAAAGTCTAGATAATCTTTCTAGATGTCCTATTTTTGTAGCCAAAATCCATATATTCTATCTTATATTTATTCTCATCATCTTTCAGGAGTGTTAGGAAAAGCTCCTCAAAATTAGTGTGATCAATCTCTATAATTTGTTCATGAATATATTTTTGAACATCATCTAGGTATACCACATTATGGGGAACCTGGGAGAATACCCCATCCTTATCTGTTTCGAGGGCCTTATATGGGTACTTTTGGTACTTGGGTTGAGGCTTCTTAGAGATCTTAACTATTGTTGGTGTGGCCATTGTCTTAGCAAAAAACATTGTAGTGTGGGGAGCTTCAAGGGTTTGATCTTAGTTTATTTAGCACAAAAAAGTAGAATGTGTAGGAGGCAAGTGAGTGTTATGAGTGGGATGTAGTGTTAAATAGATGAGTGGATTGTAGTTTAATTAATGCTATTTCCCATTACATGGGGTTTCCTAGTCGTTTCACTTTTTTGATGTGATGGATTACTTTTTGGGTGTTTTGATTTTTTGATTGTTTCTATTGTTTGAACTATAGTATGTGATATACATTAGGATGTGATTCTCATATTTGATGTTTTTCAATCTACTGCCAAATGGTAATGTTTGAGGTGTGTGCCATTTACATAACTGGTTAGAAGTGTGCCATTTGTTTTTCTAAGTTGTACTGCTCTAGAATCATTGATGTCATGGATATAGTATGGTCTTAACCATCTAATCTCCAGTTTCCCTTGTTTCTTGAACTTTTTGACCTAAAGTAATACCATATATCCTATTTTGAATTTTTTCAATCTTAGGTTTCTATCATGCCATGCTTTTTTCCTCAAGTGCTCAAGTTGGTCATTATACATTGAAATTTGTCAATACTCATCTAATTTATCCAATCCTTCTATTCATTGTTTGAGGGATTGGTCATTTTCTAATCACAATGTAAGTGTGGTACATAGGTTGGGAACTACTAAATTCATAGAGACTATGGAATTAGTGCCATAGACGAGTTGAAATGGGGTGAATTTGCTAGTCCTTTTATATGATGTGTGATATTTCATAGAGTATTACAAGTACTTTTATATCCTAGTCTGTCTTATTCCCAACACAATTTTAGTAAGAGCTTTTCCAATTATCTTGTGTAATGCTTCACTTGATCCATTGACCTGTGGGTGAAAAGGGAGCTTCTATTGTGTGTTATCATAAAGTTTTGTAGTAATTCTTTAATCATTTTGTTTACAAAATGTTTTTCTTGGTCGCTCACTATATTTAATGGACATCCATACCTGTAATTATGTTTTGATATAAAAATTTGGTGGAAGGCTTCATGGTACAATCCTTTGTAGGTTCTACCTCCACCCATTTTGTGAGATATTCCACTCTTGTTATGATGAACCTAGCTTTAGAGAATTTTTTTAGTGGATCAATAGGTCCAATAAAATATATGGCCCATTTTTCAAAGGGATTTTGTGCTAGTGCCAGTATTAATGGAATTTCATCTCTTGCAATAGGTTTCCCTACCCTTTGAAAAATATTACAACCTTTTGTATATTCCTTAGCATCTCTATGAAGAGTCGTCCACCATAAACCTACAAGTTGTACCTTTCTAGCTATAGTTTCTCCAGAGCTACGCCCCCCTACAACTCCTTCATGTGCTTCCTTTAGAATTAAATCCCTTCCATGTTTAAAGACCACTCTTCTCAAGATATCATCCTTACCTAAATGATGTAAATATCCTTCAACTAAGATGTATGAGGCAACTCTCCACACAAGTGATTGTTTCTCTTGTGGTGAGATATGTTTGGGAAATTCCCTTGTAGAAAGTAAAAATGTGATCTCCTATAATTCCTTCAATACTGCTTTAATGTGAAATAGGTGTGCACCAAGGATATCTTATCATTGAGCATCTAGTTCTTCTTTGATTTCAACCCGAGATAGGTAGTTCAATCCTTGGTTGCTTTTATCATGTTTTACCATAATTTTCAAATTAAATTCTTGAAACAATAGCAAACATCTACATATTTGTCCATGTGTTACCAGTTGAATAAGTAGATACTTAAGAGGTTCATGATCAGTAAAGAAAGTGAATGGGGTGGACAGTAAGTAGTGTCTAAATTTTGGTAAAATATAAACCATAGCTAGTGTCTCTCTTTTGGTGGTAGTATAATTATTCTCTGTGGTAGATAGTTTTCTACTAGCAAAGGCTATGGGATGGTCATTGTTCCCTTTAGGTTGGGTAAGCACTACTCTTATAGTGATAGAAAAATTTGCATCGACATGAACATGAAAAGGGTTGTTCCAATCTGGAAATATGAGGATTGGTGCGTCCACAATCTTCTGCTTTAATGTATCAAATGATGTTTGAGACTCCTCATTCCATTCAATTTTCCTACTAGTTTTCTTCATTGAAATGTTTTCTAATTGTGCAACTTTATGAACTTTCTATGATATCATGTATATCCATAAAATTTCTTGACTTCTGGTGTATTCATCAGTGGTAATAGGTTTAGTATTAGTGCAACTTTCATAGGGTCCACCATTAATCCTTCTTTACATATAATATGGCCTAATATGGTTCCAAAGGGTACCACAAAGGTACATTTCTTCAAATTTAGTAAAATTTGCATGCTCCTACATCTTTTTAGCGTCATGAAAAGCACCTGTACATGATCTTTCACTAGCCCATAAACAGTCCAATCATCCAAGTAAACTTCTAGAAATTTATGTATGAAATCTTTAAATGTGTTAATCATTATTCTACTAAATACAATAGGGGAATTTTTCAGCCTGAAAGGAATTACAATGCACATATATGATCCTCATTCTATCACAAAAGTAGTTTTGGGATGATCTTCCTCCTTTATCTTGACTTGATGATATTTGAAAAATCCATCAGTAAATGAGTAAATCTCTCTACCTACAACTGATTGTAGGAATTTTTTGGTGAATGGGGTAGGAAAGAGATCATGTATACAAGCTTTGTTCAATTCCTATAAATCTATGCATATTCTTATCTCTTTGGTTTTCTTGTTTTGGAAAACCATAGGGCTTATCCAATCAATATCCTCCATTGGTTTGATGATTTCGACATATAACATCTTATCTATCTTTGTTTTGAATTTTCTATTCATATTTGGATTCAATCTATAGGGTCTTTTACAGACTAGTTTAACTCCTTCCTTTAGCTAGATTGTCATCAATCCTACCTCTTCTTTAATCCCTTTCATTTATGTGAAAGTACTAGGGAATAATTACTAAAATTCAGAGAGAGCTTCTATTGTTTGTGTGAATACCTTTTCATCCTAGTAGTCCCCTACCCTTTCCATCTTGGGGTCTCCTACCATAATGTTTTCTTATCTTAGTTGGATGAGACTATTATAGTATTTCTTCTTATTTTTGGTAGATTCTTCTATTTCTCTTTCTCCTTGGTCTATTTTTATTTCTGGAATCTTCTCTTCTTCATCATTTTGTACCACACAACAATGCTTATGTGCTCTAGTTGATTATTGTTCCAACCATTTAATATACTGACATATACCTTCTTCTTTATGTGGTAGAGAGGAAAGTTGTAGTACCATTATTTTCTGATCTTCCTCCGATCTAAATATGATTTTCTTCATTTTAGCTAATGCGGTATGTACCTAAGGTTTTTTACTATAAAAATAAAAATTATGGAGAAATTATATATTTACTTCATCCCAAGTTTTGATTTCTCTCTCTTGGTCAATATACCAAGTTTTGACCACAACATTTAACATCCAATAAAATAGTCAGATGTATAATTTTTCATTGTACTCATATTATTCTTCCCAGTAGTGTATACACATGTTTAAATGGCATTGCAATAAGATATATCCCTCATATGTGGGTATGTCCTCATATTCTCCTACTTTTGGTAGATGTCTTGATTTTATTATTATTTAAATTTTCTCACTTTATAATAGTATGCTTATGTATATTATACCAACATGTGGTAGTCCAAGTGAGGGTATGTGATAGGATGCCAAGCTTATGGGCTTCTATTGTGAAATTTTGTTTTATTTATGATATGTATGCTAGTAAGTCCCCTACTCTAGAATATTTAGGTAATTCAATATGTGATATTCCCTATGAAATATGATGGACATTGTGAGTTTCCATGGTATTGTTCTTTTTGTCATTTTCTATATTGGCACCACTGTCATGTGGTATGTTTTCTTCAAGTAATTCTTCTTTTGGTGTCTTCTTGACCATAAATACCCTTTTGGAGCCAAAGATCTGACAAGAATATACATTTAGTTTGTCTTGCATCCATGCTTCCAATACAGTTTCATTATTTTTGCTCCCATTAGTTTCATCTATCTCTAGTTCCCCTTCTAAATTGGGTTCTTCCCAAATTTCAATTGTAGGTAGCTTTGTTATGGTGTTTGATTCTTATTATCATCTTCTTCTTCCACATCCACCTCTTCTACATAGGTTTCATCTTGATTCTTTCCTAATGGGATGTGTACTATTCGTCTATCATCTATAAATAAATTTTCTTCCTTCCTTACGTCTATTACTCCACGTGAGTCTACAAACCATCTTAATCCCAAAAGTGCATCAAAGGAATCAAAATTTTCCTTAATTGTGACCCCCTCAAAATCTATAATATGTTTTAATCCTTTAACTTTTACTTCTACTTTTCTCCAAGTTCCTAAGTTTTTCATTTGAGAACCATCTACCAAACTGATGTTGTATGGGGTAGGTTCTAGTGTAGATCTTCCTAGGTATTCCCATATTCATTTTGGGATTAGATTGGCATCTCCTCCTTAATCAACCATTACTTTAGAGGTTTTATAGTTATGAATTTAGAGATTAATCATGATGGGCCCTATTTTCTAATGCTCCCCTACTATCTTGACTTGTGGAATGGATTTCTTATTCCAATATTTAGTAATTTGTCTCAATTTTGTAAGTAGGTTATTTTTTCCTTCCATTTGTGCTAATTGTTTTAGCATTCTTAATTATTTCCCTAAAAAGTAATTATTTTGTCCTCTCTCCTTTATTTATTCTTTCCCAATGATTTGATTTGCTTGTTCTAATATTTGATCATGTTCCTATTTAGTAGGGAAAAATCCTTCTTCCCCTCCTAAGATCTCTTCTTCTACTGGTACCACTTCCTATCATCCGGTATTGGTACCTTGTCTTGTGACTAAATTTGCTTTATTTTCTCCTTGGTGCTTTTGGTACTCTTCTCCTGTACAACTTTCCATTTAGAATGGTTAGCTATTTGGAGGGATTTCCCAACAAATAGGTGAAATTTTGCAAAAAAAATCCTCTATACTTTGTGCTCTGTAAAACCCGAGAGGGTGATCCCTACAATGTAATTTAAGATATCTTGTGCCAATTACCTCATACATTTTAAACTAACAAATATATTCTCCTACGGGCCACTTGATAGATGAAAAGCCTTAAAGATTAGGGTAATACTTTACAACATTTAATATTCTAAAGGATGAGAATATGGTGGAACTTCACTTCAACATAAATTTTCAAACAAAAAGCAAAGATTTAATGATTTGAATGTATTTTTTTGTGAAGGACCAAGAAGATGCAACACAAACACAAATTAAAATGATCAATGCCTTATCCTAGGGTATGGAGTTTCAACCAATGCAATTGAAAACATTTAACAACATTCCATCTAAACATGATAAAGCTATGTAATGATGCATTACAAAATTGAACTCATAGATCTAAACCAATAATACTTAAATGATCCCTGTATAAATTCACGTAAATCTTTATCTTTGTTAAAAAAAATTAACTCATTCTTTGAACAAGTGCATTAACATTAAATAAACATTCAAAGCAAAGACAATGAAGATGAATTGAACGATCTTTGATTCATTTCATTCATAATTCACATGAAATAAACAATACGAGAACACTGGATTTGGAAGTATGCCTTTATATTCTAGAAATGATTGTACTATTATACAACATTAACAATCA
>VDFB02047397.1:27220148-27257580 GCA_007258455.2 Sequoia sempervirens
TCACCTAATGCCTTACATAGATCCAGTCCTCCATGAGTTGACTAACTTTCTCCAACAAAACCTTAAGGGATTCTGCACTATTCTTGATGGACATATGGTTGATTTGCAGTGACTTCTTGATATCCTTGTTAAGCTCTTTTACTTTGTTTTCCACTTCTTGTAGGTAGTTTTCATAGTCAGTCTTAAAATCAAAGAATGAAATTTCCAAGGCAACAAGTCTCTCAATAAGAAAATCATAGGCCACCCCCTCGGGTTGATTTGAAAAATTCTCTTTTAAGCTTTTGATCTTAATAGTAACTTTATTAAACTCTTTCATCGTGCCCATTTAGCAAGTTGAGAATTACATGTGGCTCCATTCCTAGCCATGCCAAGAAGCTCCATCATGGAAGTATTATCTTCATCAAGGTAAGAGAAGTCCTTAGAGAGTAGATGAAAATTACCAACACACTTAGTCTCTCCTAAATCATCACCTTTAGCTACAATGTCTGAGAATTTTTCTTTACCCTTTCCAACAATTATAGCTTGTTGAGAATGTTGTTGGGTAGGGGTTTCCTCAACCACCATGGAAAATTTTTTTCTAGTAGCACAATTTGGATCCTTCGCTTGTTGAGGAAAGTGATGAGTTTCTTCATCCTCCCCAGTCTCAGAGCCACCTAACCATGAGCCTTTATTCTTAGGATTCTTTTTGGGAGATTTCTTTTACTGGCCACCTTTCTTCCTCTTTTGCTATGGAGATTCTAAAGGTGAGGAAGAAACCTCAACCACATCAACTCTAACCTCCTCATCCATTTTCCACTCCTCATCCCCACCATCCTTAATGCCCAAGTATGTCAAATGGTTTTCAATCTCCTTAGGCTAATCCTTCCCAACAGATTTATTACCTTTAAAAACCTTAGTTAGGGAATTAACCTTAACATACTCCATGATAAGAAATATGAGGCCCTCATGGAGTACATGGGTGTGGTTATTTTTGAGATGCACATAAATAGAGACCTCCAATGAGGATAGAAGAAAAAATGGAAAGGACAACAAAAGATTATGCCAAAAGTTATTTAGGAGGGTAAAATGGTAACCCAAAATAGTAGTAAAATTCCCATCAAGAGTCACATACCTCATTAAAACTTCTGCAACATCAACCCATATATGTTTAACTAAGAGCCTTGTGTAGCCCCAGGACAAAAGCTTAGCCAGGTTCTCCTCATTTTCTTTGAAGAATTGGCCCATCGCATCCTTGTTACCTTTCCTTTCCTTGAAAAACTTTCACCCTTGAATCTGCAAACCAGTAATATGGGCAATAAATTCTTCAATAATTGGGAAGACAACACCACTCACCTTCAGGCTTCTATTGTGTCAACTTTGGAAAAAAAAATTAGAGGCTTTGTGATCAAATCCATGAAGCCTCTCCATAAAGGGGGTAAATCCCCCCTTCTCTATAATCTTCCACACCTTCGGCTTACTTCTCAATTTTTCACAAGAGATAGGCTCGAGCTTACTTCTGCCTCCCCCTATGTTTTTTCTACAAAAACCTCTCACCAAAGTCCAGAACCTGCTACAACTTCTCCTCTTCACAAACAAAATCCTTCTAAAAATGTGAATAACATTAGGAATGGGCAAAAAGATACCCATAAAATGTGTGTTGAGCTGGGCAATAATTAAACCCCAAGCACTTTCCTCCAAATAGTCAGTTCTGGTAGTTATATCTTAATAATGACTTATCCTTCTCGAGTATTGAGGTGTATTTTTTTATAGTGAAATGCTCTTGATTTGGAGGTTTTTGGCTAATCATGTGGTTTAAATTTTCCAAGATGTAATTTGTAGGGAGTTTTGCATTTGATTCTATGAGATAATGATAATTTCATCTTTATTTTGGGCTAGAAAATGCTCATCTTGTATGTGACCTTGTGCAACAAGTTCATTAAGGACATGGGAATATTCACTTTGATTTGTGAGAATATCATTGTCATTAAGCTCTAATTTTTACGTAGAGGATGAAAGGTTTTCGTAGTATAGAATGTATTTTATATGCATGGGTCTTCTTGGAGTCATTGTAGGTCATGTTATGCTTAGCTTTTTGTCTTATCATAGGTTCCATAAGTATTATCTTGACTTTGATTTTTTTGTTCTTAGGATTTTTATAGGTTTTACATAAAAGAAAAGACAGATAAATGATAAAATTGTACACTAATCAAGTGAGAGTTTGGCTTATGATCCAACCAAAATACTTGCTTTGGTCATAGATAATATTATCCCAATATATCAAGGAACAAACTATGAAGAATTAATACCATACTCTATCCCAATATCTCATCTCCAAAAGTAAGAGGTAACTTCCTAGGGTTAACCACTTATCGATGCATCACAAGTGACAAATGGTTGCTGACTTCCTATGGTAGGCTTAGACAAGGTTCAATTCTTGGAATATGTGTGAATGTGATTATGACAAATTACCTAGGTTGAGAGGGAATTCTTTGAATAAGTGTGAATGTGATTATGTCTAAGTGTGAATGTGATTATGTCTTAACTATTCTTCTAGAATGTTAATGTGATCGAGCAGGAGGACAATAGAATTGGGAAAAATATCCTCCCATAATTCTTATATTTTTTCTAAGTGAATCCCTAGGCATGTCAGTTTATAATTTTTTACTTTCAAGGCAGTCTCATGTTTTGTTATTGTTTTCAAATATTTTGGAGGATGCATTTGTTTGTTTGTTTTGTCAAAATTTATTTGGACATTTTTTTGTTTGGTAAAGATAATTTTTTTTTTATATTATTTTGTTTTATTTTATAATTATACATTTGGAAATATTTGTATTTTAAGTAAATAAATTAATCTAATGAAGACAAGAAACAATATTCTACTAAGGTTTTAGACAATATTCTTTAGCTTGTGTGCAATTAGCTTTTTGTGTTGATGTTTTGCTATTGGTTTTGTTGTTAGTTTGTCTAGGTGTATCTTTTGACAACTTTTTTGGGTTGTTGGTGCTTGTTGTTCTTTCTTTTTAGTAGCTATCTTTCATTGTAAAAGGCTTCAGGGTCCCTTCAAAACCTGCTTTTCCATATAAAAAACAATATTAATCAAATATCTTGAAATAAATAAACTAATCTACTTTAAATTTCACTAAATGAAAATGCAACTCTTTTAAATATTTATTTTTGAAATACAATGGATGAAATAAAGTAGAAACCCATTTTTGTTCTTTCTTGGAAATTGAAATTAATAAATGTAGAAACTAATTTTTAATATTTTGCATAGAAGAAGTAATATTTCTCTTAAGAAAAAACATTTTATCATAGACAAAGGAAAATTTTTCAACCATCAATCTATTGTACAAATTCATACATAGAAAATAATATTTTCCTTTTCAAGAGTGGAAATAAAATAGAGACAAGAAGCTATTTTCAAAAGAAATCTATTTATTTGTTCTTTATAGTTCCTATACCTTGGTATGTGTCTAAGGTCTTGTTTCAAAATAAATCTATCATTGATGGATTCATAGTATCTTCTTATAATTTTCCTCCAAGAAATATCAAAGGTCTCTTATGAGGATGTTGTAAGAAAATCATCTTGGCATCTAAGTTATGGAAAAAAGAAATCTATTTTATTGAAATTTATTTATTTTTTACTTTAAATGAAAAAAAAAACAAATAAAATATGTATAGACAATGATAAAAAACAAAGACAAACCATATGGAAATATAATCCTTACCTTTAAATTTTATACACTAACAAATCCTACTTTAACAAACAAAACTACATGAATACAAACATCTATTACACAAATTATTTTCAGTATGTTAACTAAAAAAAGAATATCCACACTTTTATCTAGAATTGTTGTAGGCATAGAATGAATTTGGTATGAATTGTATATAGGGATCCCTTTCCATTATTCTCCTTCATGTGTAAATGTCCATGGCTCAATATCATCAACTTACTAGCTTTCCATGGTTTCAAGCAATTTTGGATCATCTTTCATCAACTTACTAGCTTTCCTTTAGCCATAACAACATGCCACCCATCTATTCATCCCTTAACCAAGCATTGCACTTTGAGGTCTTCATTGCAAAAAAAATTCAAATGGATCTTACTTGATAATAGATCTTCCTTGAACTTGTGTACCTTGATGTTTATCAAACAAGAGGGATACTACATGGTAGATTTAGAGCCTCACATGATCATTATTAAGGCCTATGATAATGCAAAGAAATATTGTGAGGGTACGCATTCATGCACACACTCACAATATTATTTTTCCATGTACCATGTGGTTTGGGTTTATTTTCATCAAATGGTTTGGTAGATGGAAAAATGGCCATGTTTTCTTTGACCAATTTATAGAAATATCTCCAATGGATTACTTAGAGATGTGTATTATCAAAATTTTATGTCTTGATTTGGTTATGTAGTGGGAATTTTAGAGGTGTGTATTACTAACATTTTATATACCCTTTGTAACACCCCACCAAGGAACCCCAGAGGACAACACAAACCATGACATAATAACATAACAATTTTTTTTAAAGAAATAATAGTGGAATGCATAACATAACATCACATATAATCTAAACCTAGGTTCTCTAAGGTTCCATGACTGTGCTACTCACATAACTATCAACCAAGATAACTAGAATCATTTCATTAGCTACTATGATAACATGATATATCTAACAAGTAAAGTTCATTTTAAAAGAACCACATTATAAGATTCCAATAACATATCAATTGATAATCAACATTAAGTTCATTTCTAGCTAACTACATATACAAGATGCATTACATTATAGTATTCATTACAAGGAGAATACATCAATATCTGTTACAACATTACAAAATTTACAACAATTCTTCCCCGAGTACATGTGGGAAGAATACATCTGATTACAATAAGAGATACAACTAATACACAATCCAATACATATACATAAAAAAATTTCTCCTCAATCTGGAATAGGAATTGAAGTCCACAACATAAAGAACAATCTCTATGCACATGAACATGCAGCAAAGATACCCAATTGAGGAAAAAGAACCAACCTTCTGACCATGTGGAACCCTAAGGTCCACCCCCATGCTAGGAGATAACACAATGTCCCACTACAAACAAACAGTCAGGAAAGCAACAAGCTAACACAATCAAGGGTTGTAGAAGGACTCCAACACAACATCACTTACAACATTGACTTCACTTTTAGAGGCACACACACAACAAAAGGGAAATGTGCAACTAGGGAATGCTAGACTACAATAGGAAGGAGTGTCATTGCATGGTCCTAGCATGGGTTGTCCTGGCGGTCTCTCACTAGACCATTGCCCCCATCTATGGTTGTCCTAGTAAACCTCTCACTAGGTCCTGGCCCTATAGTGTGACACATGCATAACTAACATTCCTTTCGTGAGGACAAGGAAGTTGATCTTGCCAACAGGCCTTCTCAACCCATCCTTAGCCTAAACAAGCACTATAGGCAAGGGTGAGGTAGCCATTATCTTGTTTAATGTGAATTCTACCCATCCACCTAATTCATTTTTAGGTTATCACTAGATTAAGAAACCTTCCAATGGGTTGTCTTGGACACCACTTTGGGTTTCGACCCCCATTGAGAGCCACTCCCCCTACTTGCAACTAGTAAACCCTACACATCAAGCAAGAAATTTACCATCTTGCACACTTAACATAATCACATGAATCCAAACATAGAGCAAGGCATTGACCATCTTACACATTTATCATAATCACATGAATCCATATAAAGATAGGAAGCAATGCAAAGCACATAACTCAGAACATTGACAAACCACTTCCAAAGTGAAACCATCATAAGAACCATGCATACAAAAATACTCCCTCCTAAGCCTCTGGAAACCAACCTTAACAACTTTTACAAATGACTCCCACTTTTAAACAATTACCAAAATCGCCCAATCCCAAAGTCAGGCACATAATTCAATGCAACTAACAATTCATAGCATCATAACCTTAGAAAATACTCTTTTAAATAAGCCATTATTTCAATCACTCATTTTCACTTAATCCATAATTCAATTAAAGGATTATTTACTCCAAATATTTATAATTAAAAATATCTATAGTAACAATATTCCAACTATTTAAATTACACAACTCTAATAAATAATAATAAATAATCAATTCCTAAACTTTTACCCATAAACAATATTATTTTTTCCCCCACTCATAGTTATCTAAATATAAAACAAGTCAATTCACTCAGTTGGATATTCAATCCTCTTATCTAAATTCAATTAAATACTCATTCTAATATTGGTTTTCCAATTAAAAATTCTTTAATTAAATTATTTTATTTCTCCATAATAGAAAAATCATTCTTAATTATTAATAAAATATAATATAATATATATATATATATATATATATATATATATATATATATATATATATATATATATATATATATATTATTAATAAAATGAAAACATATTACATTTAACTTCTATTGCTTAATTACATATTATCAATAAGAAGAAAACATAATACTTTTAAATCAAATTGATATATCTTTAATTACAATGTATATTATAGCTATCGAATTTTTATCACAAATAATAAAAACCATACAAAACGTATTCTAAGCAGCTGTAAACTCGCACAGGCAACGATGGCGCATAGGCTAAGACACATAGCTGAGGACGCTCTAGCTTTAACCGACCCCCTCTCATGAAATTTCATTCATAATGTAATCTTGCACGATCTTATCATAGCTCTAAAGTGATTATGGCGCCGATGGCCATTACTCCATGGCGTCAGTCAAGGAAGTCGCGGCCAAGGGTTTTGTGTTGCCATATTTTAAGCTGGGACAGATTCAATGACGCTGGGGAAGAGTCAAGGAGGTGGCGATGGACGCCAAAAAGAGGGAGTTGTGGGAGCAGCAATGGCGCTGCAGAAGGCACGCTAAGTGCAGGTCACAAGCTCAAGGGACCCCGTCCCAAGGAATGAAATAACAAAAGGCGTGCACCATGATACTAAAGAAAAGGCTTAAGAAACTTTCAAGCACATGCCAATGGTTGTACGGGTGTATGCAGCAGGTTTGTTATAATAAATACCTAGAAATACATGTATACAACATGTAGAAGTAGAGACATGGCACACGGCACAGACATAGTGTCTCAAGCGAATGCCTCCCTCAGATAGAATGACGACAAGAGGGTGCAATTGCGGTAGATGAAGAGTTTAGAAACTTTCAAGCAAATACATATGGTTGTGTAATGCCAATTCCTCAGTAAAGGACCGCGCGGGTGTGGGAGTAACTGCAAGGCTTTAAAAAGTTTCAAACAAATGCATTTAGCATGTGAAGGACGATGGCGTCTCATGGAAGGCAATGGTTGCAAGATATACACAAATTGGATTTATTAAAACATTTAGGAAAGGAATTAGCAGATGTAAGAAAATGTATTCTCAGGAATGCAATGATTGCAGGATATGCATAAAATGTACTTGTATTAAGATTATAAACAAAATGAGTAAATCATTAAACAGTCAAACAATAACAATATCGTAAGAAGAACGAAGACTCATCTGTAATTTCATTTTCCTCAAATTGATTTGATACGATGATTTCATTCACCTATCCTTCTACATTCCTACCTACCAAGATTCAACGATGGATTGAAATTATTTTATAGAAATTTTCATCCCAAAATCTTGAATCAATTTTCTTCCAGAATCCCCCATTTCTCACAACCACAACAATATGTAATTTTCAACAATTTACTTTCTTCCCCCAATAGAATGCAAAAATTCCCCAAAAGTGAAAAATATTTACAAGAAGAAGGTTGTTCCTTTTTCGAAACCAAAAATTCAATAAAATCTCTCAAAATACTAAAAAACATTAAGTTTCTTTTTGACAACATGTTCGATGTTATGCATGAATTGTATGAAAAACCTTTCTATATTTCTATATTATTTTTACTATTTATTAATTATAATGTTCTAATAATTTTTTTTAAAATTTTAATATCACATTACACATTTATTTTATTATAAACTATGATTATTAACAAATATATTTATACTTATCTATCAAAGTACCTTTTTACTTAATAACTTATTTTAGTGCATCAATTAACCAAAAACAACATTTATCAAACAATTTTAAATTAAACCAACCAAATTTCAACAACAATTACCTAAACCCTAACCAGGGTCAAAAAGTAAGACCAACTCACCACAGACAACTGGCAACACTGATGAGGTAACAAACTAGATACTCATCCTCTTTGAGGATGATAGCTAGGGTAGGGGACCAAGTGTTATCTTTGATCAACTGTTTCCATTGGGCTTAAGGCATGCTCAGACCTGCCAATTCAAGTGGAGTCGATGCCTAGTACTTGCAACCTATAGCACACAAAATGGTCAAGCATATACATATAATCATCACATACCTAGTGAAAGGAAATCAAAACATCGTAGGTTCTCACAAGTGAGAAATACGACATCCTTCCCTCCACACCCTAATAGCATTTAAAAGCATCATATAATATATCAAATAACATCTCGTAACATCAATAATCATGAACCATTCCAAAATAATGTAACACATTCTATTTCTAGTATATTCATAAACATGTCATAATCATCTTCAAAATAATCAAAGACTAATAAACATCTAACATCACTATTCCATTAGTCATTAGAATATCCATAAACATAAATCAATATGATAAGCATATCTATAAACACGCATGATAAGTCCTATCTTAGAACATCACACATAGTCATGACAAGAATCTAAGCATATCATTATTAACGTTAGTACTTCATCAAATATCCTTAAATAAAAACATTAAACATAACCTATATAAACCTAGCATCTTAACAAGTCTTGAATATTACATCATCTAACATTGTAACATACTGTAACAAATGTCATTATAAAATGTTTTAATCACAAGGAAAGAGTACCTGAGACATAAATTGAATTCACAAGAATCTGAAATAAACATCATAAAAAGGTGAATCATGGAGGGTCACTACACCTTTCTTTGGTTATCTAGTGAGAATTATTATATTAGAAATGTTTTGGATAGCTTGAACATGTTTTGAGTTGGTAACACCATTTTCAACTACATATTTTTTTTTGCTAAAGAATTGAGGTTTATTAGGTTAATTTGTATCCTTTGAATATATTTTCACAAGTCCTTTATCTATGAAGGTTTTTTAAAATTTCACACCTTTTTCAACAATTTCATCAAAAGTAGTAACATAATGGACTTGTAGGTGAAATTCAATTTCTTGGTTTAGGTTTTCAATAAATATATCAACCAATTTATTTTCAATTATTGGAAAAGGGAATCAACTTGATATGATTTTCCATATTATAAGAAGGAAGAGAAGATTTCTCCATTTTTTTTAGCATTACAAAGGTCCATCATAGTGAGGTCGTGTTTTATATTGTATGAAAAATGTGTAACAAATCTCTTAGTTGAACTTTGAATGTGGTTACCATGTTCTTTGGTAAGTGTAAAAACCACACAAGTGCTTGTACACATAAAATTCATAGAAACAATCTAATCACATGTGTGTCATCAAAAGAAACTTCTTAGCTAGACATGCAAAATTCCTTAACATTCAATCTTGAGATCCCTTTTCCCATATATTTATCAAATTTTAAAATCACAAAATTTGGAGGGAATAGAATTTGTGTTGTGGACCTATCTAATAGATAGGGGAACAATTCTACAAATGTGTTCCCTTTGTGTTGAGTTTGGTTTCTTTCTTAAAAAAATTCTTATTGTTTCTTTCATTGATTTCCATTCTTGGTCAAATGGAGTATTAACAGGTGGTGGCTGATTATTTTGATTTTGTAGATAATATAGGTATGTTATATTGTTGAGATTGGAATGATTTAGTTGATGATTCAAATATTAATTTTGTAAATTACATTGTTTAGTTATATTGTATTAATTATTTTAATTGACTTATTGGCTCTTTTGATTGTAGTTGTGGTTATTTTTATTAGATTGATTTTGTTGAGGATTTTGACTATTGTGCTTAGATTGTTATAATGGATTGGGTTTTCATGGACATGGGAGTGGTGGGGCTTTTATTTTACCTTGATGTTGGGGATCATTTTGTGATATTTTTATGGTGAGGTTGGGTACTTTTGGATTAATATTGCCATGGTAAAAAATAGTTTGGAAAACATTAGTGTTGTGATTTTGGTTGGATAACCCTTATTTTTATTATTATTGAGGTTGTCTAGGTCATAACCAAGAGGAAATTCAGATTTCCATAATAATTAAATATGTCATCCCTATTTTGGTGTGTGGTCAAGGAAAAATTCTTCCTCACTTATCTTTGTCATCTAAAAATATAATTTCTACCCTATAGGGAGATTATTTTCATTCTCATTCCTTGAACTTATATACATGTGGGTTCAAGTAAACACTTGGTAATGAAATCCAAGATAGCCCCCTAAAAATATAAAAAGGAAAGAGATGAGTGTTTATGATTCTCAAGATTATGAAATCACATAAGGGAAGAGAATACACACTTAATTTTTGAGTTATTCAAGTGATAAAAAATATTTTTTATTCTTAAAATTGCTTCACAGTGTAAGAGAAGACCATATGCAACTTAGTCATGAAAACGTGTATAAGCAAACAAGAGAGATTTTTTTTTAGTTTATTTAATTTTTTAGAATATTTTCCCAACATAGTTGCACAACACAAATATAGTAGTTTTGAAATTATTGTCTTCTACACCCAAAAAGGATTAGTAACAATAAAAATCTCCAATAAATTATGCAAATATTTCCATTATAAATTTAAATTTAATAAGACACATATGACTAAAATAATATTCCATTAAAATATTTACCCCTCAAAAAGAGGTTTACAACACCACTCAAATAAAAAAAGAAAACATAACTCCTTTTAAACTCATGCACATGTATGATTTGATTTATTATAATCTCATAATGATGATAATGGAAGTATTTCACCTACAAAATATGTAAGCATGGATACCAGCCATGAAACAAAATTAGATGGAAGATAAAATCTTATTCTTATTCTAATGGTAATCGTAGGAATTATTTAGATGGAAGATTTCCTATCTCTTTTGGCACATATCAAGAACTTGAAACTACATGTCAACATATTATGGTGAAAAATCACAAGAAGGTAATGACCTTCACCATTTAAAATTAGATAAGAAAAATCACTATCAAAAATATTAGAGATGCAATAGGGTATAAAATCCTTGGATTAAAATATTAGATTCAAGAAAAATATCTCTAAACTATTGGCTAGATAGGATGCATAATCTCACCAAATCATGGATCATGACTCCAAGGGAAGTACAACAAACCATCAATATAAGTGCACAATACAATAAAATAACACCCCATAAAACTAGATGCAAGCCAAAAGTCTATTGAAATAAGGGAGAGGGGCTTATAATGGGCCACCCTAACTTCACACTTCTCAAAGTCTTTTGTGAAAATTTCAAATCACTCCCAAATTTGTACAATAGCTTATTTGGAAAGTCCCCTACTTATAAAAATTGGTTTCATGGCCACATCATCAAATACAATGCCACATCAGCATGCTTTTTGTCAAGGTATCCAAAACGGCCCAAAAAAAAGGTGATACCAATAGTGGGTCACTAAGTCATGTATTATTGGTGCACTGATGTGGCATCACATGATTTTTCAGTTTGTGTACATTATGGATAAAAGTGTTTTGCAATTGGATATTAATTGTAAGTTTATTGGATATTAAGCCTACCCACTATGGGGCCCACTCAGGCCTACTTCTATACCCACCATTGGACCCCTACCCACTATGGGCCCCTTTCCCTTAGTTACACTTGATGTAGGCTAGATGTCTGCTGAAATGAATCTTATTATGAAAATAATTTAAACATGTGAACTCCATGGTTGCAAGTGCAATTTTTCAATAGATATTGAGATGTGGTTGCTCAATTATTTGCTTCAAAATTTATGTAGTGTGTATTTATCAAAGACAATTGATCCATTTTGGGAATTTTGCAGTTTTATTTATGAATTTTGAGAGGGAAGATGAATGGTGGAGATTTTCTAAAATATTGACAATGGAGAATGAATAGTTTGTTCAAAGTGAAGAGATGAGATTAAATCAACTAAAAATATGAATAGTCATAAATAATTAGTTTTAACAAAAAATGGGAGGAAAAATCAATTGGTTGGTCATTTATTTTTAGAAATAGTGGAGGGAATATAGATTAATTAAATAATAAAATAATATTTAATTAATTATTTATGTTAGGTAGAAATTGAAGTAATTAAGTAATAATATTGTTTAATTAAATGTGAGATAGAAAAAAATAAATAATAATATTATTTAATTAGATGTGAGGTGAAAATGATTTTTTATTTATTTAATTAGGTGTGTTATTGGGTTGGACTAGTTAAATAATAATTATTTAATTATTTAATAACAAATTAGATTAATTAAATAATATAACTAGTATAGTTATCTTAAATGTATCTATTTAAAACACACTAAGAGATATCTATTCATGCTTAGTGATTTCTAGATATATGTATTTAAGATTTATTTTACTATAATTTTAATAAATTATTTACTCATCTTAAATATATAGCTATTTCAATAGTGTCAAATGAAAAGAAATTATTTCAATAGTTTTATATTATTGTTACTTGATTTTGCTTCTAGCTCAATCAGGTAGAGTTGAAATTGTGTTTGCGATTAAAAGATAACAGGTATACATTCGAGTCTACTATGTTACATTCATATGCACAAAGATTATCAAATAAGATTGCATTACATTATGCAAATGAATACAACAGATAAAAGAGTGAAAAATTGTTACAAAAGGTAGTCTTTATTGATAATCATAAATATATGGTGTTGCACACAAGACGTGGGACTAACTATTTCAATGCAGAAAAAGAGATAAGTTATACATTTGAAGTTAATAAAAGTAAAATGCATATGGAAAGAAATGGGATCTGTCATTTCCTGAATGATGAATCCCAGTTGAGTTGAACTGTTGCATCTGTTTCAGCCTCCCTCCTGCTTGTCCAGCCTCCGGAAGTTGCTTTCCTACTGCTCCAAAATTTCCTACATGTGTGAGAAAGAGTTTGTTAGATCTCGGGATCACAAATCTTTACATATACAACATCAACAAGCATATAGCCTATTCTCATTAAACATTGAAATAGTCTTCATATTACAGATGTCTAAAGAAAACAAAAAGATTATCATAAACATCTATCATATGCTCTATTTTATCTAACATGTTTGTTCACTATGCAGGTATAGGTCAAATTATCATTATTGAATTATTTGTATTTGATATTATGGCATGTGGATTGAAATGGGCTCCCACAAGGGTTGAGCCCAACATGCAACCACCTACAAGTGACAGTGAGTTCTTTTCTATAGAGGTAGCACTCAACATAGTAGCATTGCATTGAAAAGATAGTCATCAAGCTACCAGAGGAGAAGAGTAATAAATGCAATGTGACAGATAGGAACATTGATGCAACAAAATGCCTTAAAGACCTTTTCTTTTAATAGTGAAGACATATACTTATACAAAAAAAAGACATTTTTGAAGAATGGTGGCATCATCAGCAGTTCAAAAGGAAACAATTCACACTATTATATTGTTACATTATATATTCACCCTTTGTGTTTACATAGTGGGACAAGTACATGTGTTAGTATAGAATAGTCATTGCACTTGCATTCAACACCTTATGAATGATGGTAGTCCAGGTGAAGCAATGCTAAGGGTCATCAATTCCAACAGGAGGTCATCACATCTTGAGGGTAGAGATGTCATGTCACCCTATAATTTTCAATTTAAAATTTATCATCATACTTTGCATATTCATAAGGTATTTGTGGGTAGATTTTTCAATATGGACTAAGGCATGAAAGGTGGGCACCGCGTTGTCTAATGATTCAAGGGTGATAGTGTCTTAGCTATCATAAAAGCAACAATGGAAGGAAACATATAAGGTATCATTTGGAATATCAAGGACATACTAGTTTCCCTGTACAAGGTTGCAAAGTTTTCAAGTAGGTTTGACAGTCATGAAGCCCAAGGTTGCATGAAGCCTACAACACAAGCAAAGTCATGGAAGTGCCTTAACAATGTCAAATGGAGCATAATACAATCTAGACGTATGTGCATGAAAGAGAAGGCATTAAGAGCACAAGGAAACTAATGGAAAATATGATTTCATGAATTGTGGTTACAAATGTTTATGCAGTGGTCATGAATTAGTGACAGAGGTGCTATGTTTGAGTAATGCATAAAAGTAAATTATGTTCTACATATGCAAGGAGCCAAATAAACAACAAAATTATCACATAATCATTGGAAGCTTATATCAGCTTATGTTCATTCATGAAGGTAGGAATAGAGCAATAAAATATGTTGTAACTGAAGAATAATAACCTCTAGGTTGAATGAGCACAAGGGTTTAAAGGGATTGTGTCATAGGTTATTTCTTTCTTTCATAAGGTAAAATTATTTACTGGTTTATACCAAGAGTTAAGCTTATTATGAAATTTTATTTGTGATTGTGACAAGGCAAGTCACTGGTGAAGGATGAAAGAATGGAAATTTTCCCATGTAAGAGTGTTTTCTAGAAACTACAGGGCTAGGGTTCAACATAGGCCCTCATTATGCAGGATATAAAAGCAGACCTAGGATCTAGTCTAGATAGAAGCACAAAGTACATGAGATGTAATGTGAGGATAGAGACCAAGGTTACAAACTCTCAAGCTTTCTTGGAAGAAAGTAAGAAACCCTTTACACAAGTTAGGGTTTGAAACAAACAATTAAAAATATATACAGAGTATTTTCCCTACAAACCCTAGGGTCGAGCCACACCCCTAAAAATTACATGAAGAAGAAATGAAGGACCCAAAATGAAAGCTCGACCAACGGTAATAAAGGGTCCTAAATGATAGCAATAAACCCTCATTTGAGCAAGAAATGGAAGACCCCAGGCTGAATGAGTACAAAGGTTTATTGTTTCCCATGATGTGTAGCAGGTATTTTCTAGAATATCTATATGGGTTTTACAAAATACAACAAATGGAGTCATGGATACCTTCAGAACACACGAGTTATGACCATGGATCAACAAAGGGGCTCAAGAGATCCTTAGTAACAGAGCTAGGGTTTTGAAAATCTAAAACCTCATATCCACAAAATATAAAAATGAACCCATAACGGCCAATGAAAGATGCAAGTGAGCCCCAAAGCCAAGCCATTAAATCAACAAAGCCTCAAGTATTATGCAAAAAAGATGGAGAAGCTCAACCATAAATGAAAACAAGGTCGTTACTACCTATAAAGAAACACATAGCCACGACCATAGAAGAATGGAAACCCTTTTATCTACAGTGCTAAGAAAATAATGAAAAGAAGAATTTTTTTCTCTATTTTTTCTACAAGAAACCAAGCAAGAAATGCATGAAATACCATAGGAGGATACAGGAAAACAAAATGTTCACTATTTCTTGCATTTATTGAGCATGAAATGAGATTTTATTCACAAAAATAAAAAGAAAATGTGAGGCTTCAGCAGATGAAGAGTTTACCCAAGTTGATAATGTTATATTTTCATTGGAAAAGCTTCATAATTCCAAGATGACCGAAATAAAATCCCTAGAGAGGTCATGAAAAACCCTATGTCAGCAGGAAGAGATCTTCTAGAAAGCTCGAAGGTTAAAATGAAATACATTATTTTTCTTTGGCTAAGTTTTGTTGGTAGGGTTTCATAACCCTAGCTTATGTCGACAAAGCTTAAGGCATTTTTTCCTTTCATTTTAATTTTTGCAAATGCAAACTAATACCTCGTGCTAATTAGTTCACTTCCTAGTGCATTCGTGTATGTCCCCCTGTATATGTCGAGCTTAGGAGTCCTTTAGGACTTAGAGTTTTTTTGTTTTTGGTTTCCACATGGGTCAATTTTGATTTTGCATTCACTTTAAGATGTAAAACATTTGACTAAGTGATATTGTTATAAATTACTTATTTAAAGGTTGCTTAAATGCAAAATTGATGAAATGTGAAAATATTATTAAAGTGATAAAATTATAAATCACTTTATTTAATGTTTTGAATGTGCAAGATAGAGGTGTGTTATACACACCAAAGGTATGAGTCAAAACAGTTTGGAGATATGGTTGAATAATGATGACTTGTGCCAAACATGTGGAAAGTATGTGGGTTGTTTTTGGCTGGGTTTTGGTGGGAATGAGAGCATCAGGGGGTAGTTTCTCATTCTTTTATGATGGGTAAGGACAAGGCTTAAATTTTCTTCACTTTGGAGTCATTTTGGAGGGGTTTTGGGGGTTATTTTTAGGGTTTTTTGGTTATACACGACAAAGAAGCTTCTAGAAGTATATGTGTGGGGAAAGCTTTAAAAAAACATAAGTAACTTCAAACATCAATTTTTAAGTTAGTTCTTTCTTTTTCTAGTAGTATTGTAACTCATTTTTGGAGTTTTCTTTCATTAGGAGACAGTATTGTAACTCTTTTACAAGCTTGTATAGAAATTTACAGCTTGGAGATCAATGAAGACAAGTAATTTTTCCTTAATCTTTTGTTCTATTGTGTGCATTTGAGTCATTGATACAATTACTTGTGAATTTTCCTCATTCCTTGTCTATATGTCTCATTAGTAGCACCTTTGTGCATAAAGTATATGTATTTGCAGGTTATATGTATGTGTTAGATGCAATTGATTCAAGTTGTGAAAATAATTTTTTCCTTCTAGGATTGTATGCATTAGGTCCTTCTTATGAAATATTTATGCAAAGCACATAAGTATTTGAGTTGTGCATGTTAAGCTTGTTGTTGATTGAAATTGTGTGTATAAGTAGCTTTACAAGTTTTATATAACATTTAGGCGCATCACTATAGGAGTTTAGTTTCATTTCATATTGCCTCCTTACCCTTTTCCCAAGAAGAAGTAGATTAGGTGAGTACCTTAAGAGCCAACTTTCTCTGGAGGTCCATTCCAAGTTTAGGCAACCCACAGGCCTAGGAATGTTCCCATGTTTCTCCAAAATGCTAAGTTCTGCAACTTAGCAAGGGTGCAATTTTGGAGATAATAGTTTTTGGCATGCCCGGTGGGACTGTCGAATCAAGATAGTTCAATAAATACATGTTTATTGTTGGTTTTCACATGCAACCAGTAGTTTTCATACCTTTGAGAGGTTAAATCAGGATATCTTGCGACTCTGAAGCTCTAGTTTAGCAAAAACTAATGCAAAACAGCTTATGAGAAGGATACAAACAAGAGGAAGTGTCATTCCTTTTGAATGCTTGCAGTTGTCACCACCTAGGAGAAGTGGAAGAACAAAAAAAGAATTCTTGTTTCATCAAAAAGAGTTCAATCAACACCTCCTAGTTTCAAACCAACAGTAACTAGAGTATCTGTACCTTTAATTTTTGTACTTGTCAATCCAGTTCAGGCCAATCCAATGGAAAGAAATCAACCTTTTGTGCCCTTTAATGGAGGCATTCCACTTAACTTGTAGCGGCATGATTATATTCCTATAGTTGCATTGAAAATTTTACCTACTTTAATAGGAGAGGATCAAACTACTCCCGTTGAGCATATCAGGACATGGCCTCGTTATGTGGAGTTCATCACATCACTAAGGAAAATGTTGTAGTTAGGCTACTATTTGCTTCACTAAAAGGAAAGCTCTTCAATGGTTTAGAGGTTTGGCAGTTGATTCTATTCAAATTGGGACCAGTTGGGAGATGCACTGAATAAACAGTTTGAAGACAAATCTAATCACTTGTCATTAGTTCAACAAATGACTACAATCAAGAGAGCCCCTTAGGAGCAAATGATAGACTTCAAATTCCGCTTTCAGAAGACATCGAACAAAATTCTAGTCATAGTAAGACCTCCAGAACATGCATTTCTTTATTATTTGAAGGCTCTTAATAGTGATATTTTTGTTATGATACAATCCATGGGAGGTACTTCTCTACCAACTACATTTGATATTTTAGTCAGGGCTGAAAATAGTCTTATCCAAGTAGGTAAGATAGCACCTAGACCGCCTATTCCCATATTCCTAGAAATTCAACCTTCCATGCCTTTACAAATACCACCTTTGGCTCCTTTAACCATTGTTCCTACTTTACCAGCTGCTGCTAGTCTAGAAAAAACTGCCCCAACCCGGTTTCTTGAGTTGCAAGAGATAAAGGGGTTACTTCAGTCATTTGGAAATGGGTTGGTGAATATTAAGAAGTAGCAGCTTCAAAGTTTTAAGCCATACCAACCTCAAAACTAGGCACAAAACCATCCTTATCAAGAAAATAGGATGCCTTGTCAAGTAAATAATCAAGGTGAAAGGCAAAACCTTAACCAAAGGCCCTTCCAAGCATACAACCCGACTCCACTTAGTTCATCTAAGGAGTTAGTCTCTATTCAAAATAACCTTGCACAAGAGTATGAGTGGTGCTTCCCTTGAAATCAACCCCATAACCAGGCTACTTCCTTAAATGGGGTGATTAATCAAGCTTTGATGGTGCAATGTGTGTCAAGTTTGTAGCCTAATGTACCTAATGTTGAATCTCCACAATAGCAGGAGCTACCTCCAAGTGATACGACTCTCCTAAATTGGTAGGGAGAGGAATTTCGTGGAGTGAATAGAGACGATTATCCAATAGCAGCTAATACTAGAGCCAAGAAGAGGGATTTTGAAATTGTACAATCAACAAACAAAGGAAAAGAAGCTGCAGGACCATCCAATCCTCAAGTACCACACATATTGCAAATAAATCCACGAGGCACTAGTAAAGAATAGCTTGGGAACCAGCCCCAATCAACCCACTTGCAGCCAAACTCTGTTGTTGCAAGGACCCGCCAAAAGGTAAACACTACTGCACATTTCAACATTATTGAGCACATGAAGAAAATGAATGTAACTATGTCTATCTGGGATTCCTTGTTCATCACAGGACAAAAAGATTTATTGCAGTCTACACTATCTGATTTAAGTGTTTCAAGTGATGTTCCAGTTGGTCAAGTCAAGGTTGTTTTTACAAACACACCTCAAACCAGTAGTGGGAAATCAGGTAATGATGTTAAACCCCCACCCTTTTATTTATCTTTGATAATAGGGGATAAACCGGTTCATAACTGCATGATAGATTCATGAGCAAGTAGTTCTATTATGCCCAAGCAAATTTTTGATAGGTTAGGATTGAAATATCAACCTCTTGAAAAGGGAGTGGTCTAACTTGATGGGACAACCATTAACACTGTAGGTGTCATTAAGGATTTAAGCCTTACTTTACATGCCCACCCAAAATTTTCCATCTCGTAGTACATTTTTGTTATTGATTTTCCACCATATTTTTCCTTGTGTTTTTCCAGAGATTTTATTGCCAAAATAGGTGGTTACTTGTCCTCAGATTGGTCTAACATGTTGTTTAGGACTAGGTATGGAACAAAAGTAACCATTAAGACTGAATCAATAGCAAAGGACCATATAGATCCCTATGTACCAAGTGCCATAAATTCTAACTGTGTTGTTTTTTACAGTAATGAACACGCTACTGCTCAAGAACCAAGTACTCAAACTGAGGATATCCCATATATCCTTTTCAATGAATGGGCAGCAAAAAATGTAGAGGCCTAGGTGTATACATGATGCATGAGCCAGATTCTTTTATTCCAAACCTTGAAAAGAAGGTTGATTAGAAACTTGGGCAGCAGCAAAATGAGGTGTGGAAAATGTTCTTTGATGGTTCAAGAAGCAAAATTGGAGCTAGTGGGGGTGCAATGATTGTATCTCCACAAGGTGACAAGTACTATTCATCTTTTCATTTTGCATTTTCTTATACTAATAATACAGCTGAATGTGAAGGTTTGATTCAGGGGTTGGAATGGGCTAGAAAGAGGAAGATTTTCAACCTCCAAGTATTTGGTGATAGGGAGTTAATTATTAATCATGTAAGAAATTTGCATGTTACAAAGCATTATGTATTGAATTCTTACAAACATAGAGTATGGGACATGATAGAAGAATTTGATGCCTTCAATTTTCTTTCTATACCTAGGAATCAAAATAACATGCAGATAGGTTAGTTGCAATAGGTGCTCAATTTGACATATATAATGATATTAAGAAAGAAAAGGTGCAACAGTATGTTAAAGTTGTTGTAAGGCCATCTATTCCTGACAACAATATTCATTGGAAAGTTTGAGAGTGATGAGAAGGTATTGAGTTTTTTGCTCGAAGAAGATGGTAAATCATGAGAAACTTAAGCAGCAATATGAGGGTCAGGTTATTCAGTTAAGGACAAACAAGTTTCCCAAGGGTTTAGTCACCTTGGAATCCATTTTTAGCACTAATGGCCAGCTTAAGAAAGGAAAAACCAGCATGCAAATAAAAGAAGAGCATTATGAAGAGCTTGAAATCTTTAAAGGTAGGCTCCTTAAAATTGGTAAGATTTGTTCTCAAGAAGATAGACAGGCCTGTATTGCACTTTGTCAAGAATTTCATGATGTCTTTGCATGGTAGTATTCAAATTTAAAGGGTTTTGATCCTAAAATTTTCCAACATACCATATAACTTGATCCAAATGCGAAGCTTGTTAGGAAAAAATAGAGGCCTTTAAATCCCAAACTTGAGCCTCTTATGATAAAAGAGTTGACTAAGCTAATTGAGGGAGGCATCATTTTCCCAATCAAGCATACATCATGGGTCTTTAACCTTGTCTTGGTTAAAAGAAAAATGGAGCGATTAGGATTTGTGTAGATTTTAGAGACCTCAATAGAGCCTCATTGAAAGATCACTACTCACTACCCTCTATAGAACAGATCCTTCAGGTAGTTGTCGGTTCAGAGATATTTTGTCTACTTGATGGTTATTTTGGTTATAATCAGGTATTAGTAGAGGAAGAGGATCAACACAAAACAAAATTTACCACAAAATGGGGTATAATGGCCTATAAAAGAATGTCATTTGTCCTGTCCAATGTTGGTGCCACCTTTCAAAGGGAAATGGACATGGCATTTCAAGATCTGATTTATAAACTAGTGCTCATTTACCTTGATGATATAACATTGTTTTCTAAGAATGTAGATGAGCATCTTTCCCATTTGAAACAAGTGTTTGAGAGATGTAGGGAATATGGCATATCCCTTAACCCCCAAAAAAGTATCTTTGTTGTCCATGAAGGCAAGCTTCTTGGACATGTAGTATCAAAATAGGGGATTACCATTGATCCAGAGAGAGTAAGTGTTATCTTAGCCTTGCCTTTACCTAGCCATAAGAAGGGGCTACAAAGCTTCCTTGGTAGAATTAACTTTGTGAGAATATTTATACCAAACATAGCTAATCTTCTAAAACCACTAACTGCTATGTTGAAAAAGAATACAAGTTTCAACTAGACCAGAGAGGCCAAGCGCAATTTTGAAGCAATCAAGGAGGCATTATCAACAGCTCCCACTTTGGTAAATCCTAATTTTACAAAGGATTTTATTTTGTATTCCTTTGGTAAAATAGACACTATTTCTGCAATGTTGGTACAGAAAAATGATGATAAGTTAGAACAACATATTGCTTTTTTCAGTCAAGGTTTAGAGGACTATGAACAAAGGTATACTTTTGTGGAAAAGCATGTACTTGCTATTATTAGAATTTTGAAAAAAATTATCCATTTGATTTCTAATAACAAGGTTCATCTCATGGTTTCCCATCCTAGTGTCAAGGAGTTCCTTTTGAGCAGAGACTTGAATGAAAAGAGAGTAGGTTGTATTAAGAAGGTCATGAAATATGGAATTGATATCAAAATTACCAAGCTTGTAAGGGGTAAAGGGTTGTGTGAACAACTTGCTTTAGGGTCTGAAGATGGGCAAGAAACTCAGAAGGAGGTTGTCCTTGTCACTAATGGTGAACCTAAAATTTCTACACCAACATTGGGTGCAAGTTGGATGTGAGAGATGGTCCATTTCCTGCAAACTGGTGAGTGCCTACAAGGTTTAAACAAGGCCAAGAGGCGGTATTTTAGGTTACAATAAATTCCTTATGTGTCGGTTAATGATGTATTGTTTATGAAAGATCATAATGGTGTGTTACTGAGATGCATTGATAATGATCAGATTGATAAGGTTCTTCATGAGGTCCATGATGGAACAACTAGGCGACATTTTTCCCCAAGAACCACAGCTTGGAAGATCATAAGAGCTGGCTACTACTGGCCAAGTCTTTTCAAGGATTCCCATGCTTGGGCAAGAAAGTGTGTTAAGTGTGCCATGTTTGTAGGCAATGAGAGGCTGCCATCTTTTCCTTTGTAGCCTATACAAGTGGAACAACCTTTTATGAGGTGGGGCATTGATTTTATAGGACCTATTAACCCACCTTCTAGTGTAGGTCATAGTTGGGTCCTCACTACAACTGACTATTTTACTAGATGGACTGAGGTTGTGGCTTTAAAAGAAGCCAATGAAAGTGTTGTTCTCAACTTTTATGATGATTTGATAACCATATTTGGTGTACCTGAGCCTATTATTTCAAACAATTCCTTAGCCTTTTTTGGAATGAGGGTGAGTGATTGGGCTGTCAGAAATGGTATTCACCTAAATACATCATTAAACTATTACCCTCAAGGTAATGGTTTGGCAGAATCAACAAATAAGAACCTGATCAGAATTATCAAGAGAATTCTAGAAGATAACCAAAGAACTTGGCACACCAAGTTGAAAAATGCCTTGTGGGCAGATAGAATAACTCCAAAGAGGTCCATTGGAAACTCCCCTTATATGCTAGTATATGGGAAAGAGGAAAGGTTGCCCCTGTCTATTGAGCTTTTAGCTCTAGATATTGTTAGCCAGCTTGAAATGTTTGAAGAGGAAGATCTAATGGTAGTCAGATATGCACAGCTCATGGAGCTAGAAGAAACAAGAGATAAGGCCATGAAGTCCATGGAGTTTCATCAACTCCAAACAAAGAGATTTTTTGACAAGAAAGCCACACCTAGGGTGTTTAAAGAGGGAGATGTGCTTAAGTGGGATGAATTAAAGAGCAAGCTAGGAAAGCACACCAATTTTGACAGTTTGGAGAGTGGCTTGTTTGTCATTACTGAGTGCAAGGAGCATAATGCTTTCCAGTTGTCAAAAATGGATGGTGAGTTATTGCCTATCCCAGTTAATGGGATACACCTCAAACTCTATTTTGAGGTATGATCTACCTTGTACATGCTAGTTTAGAAGTTTATGTTTCAATAAGTGCTACTGCACATTAGTTTAGATGCAGTTTCATTTCCTCTAAGTGTTTTTTTGCACAGTTATTTTTTTTTTGAGTCTTTTGGTGGTTGAATAAATTTTGAAGGTGTTATGCAATGTTATGATGAGTTGCAGTAATATTCAAGATAGTTTTTCAAGTCTTGTTAAGTTTCCTATTGACTTTGTTCCCAATGGATAAGCTCAAGCAACTGGTCAAGATCTTTAGCAGGCAAACATTTAGTAGATGTTTCCAAAAATGTTACCTAATTTTCCTTCTAGCTCAATCAGGTAGAGTTGAGATTGTGTTTGCAATTAAAAGATAAAAGGTATACATTTGATTATGCTATGTTACATTCATATGCACAAAGATTATCAAATAAGATTGCATTACATTATGCAAATGCATACAACAGAGAAGAGAGTGAACAATTGTTGCAAAAGGTAGTCTTTATTGATAATCATAAATGCATGGTGTCCCACACAAGCCGTGGGACTAACTATTTCAATGCAGACAAAGAGATAAACTATACATTTGGAGATACATAAAAGTAAAATGCATATGGAAAGAAAGGGAATCTGTCATTGCCTGAATGACGAATCCCAATTGAGTTGAACTATTGCATCTATTTCAGTCTCCCTCCTACTTTTCCAACCTTCAGAAGTTTCTTTCCTACTACTCCAAGATTTCCTGCATGTGTGAGAAAGATTTTGTTAGAGCTCGGGATCACAAATATTTACATATGCAACATCAACAAGCATATAGCCTATTCTCATTAAACATTGAAATAGTTTTCATATTATAGATGTCCAAAGAAAATAGAAAGGTTATCATAAACATCTATCATATGCTTTGTTTTATCTAACATGTTTGTTCATTGTGTAGGTATAGGTGAAATTCTCATTGCTGAATTATCTATATTTGTTATTATGGCATGTGCAGTGAAATGGGCTCTCATAAGGGTTGAGCCCAACATGCTGCCCTTTGTTTTAAAAGGGGATGAGAATGAAATAGAACATCAATTTTATCAATTTTAGCAAGTATCTATCACCTATGATAGTGACTTGATGAATGGCACTATCATAAATGACAATTTTTTGCTAAAATAGAACTCAATTAAAAGAGGAACATGATCATGAGTGCAAGTCACATTTAAACCTCTTGAATCTTCATAAATGAGCAATTTCAAGGCTAATCTCATTGATATTCATATTATCCATAGTGGAAGTACACCTACAAGTGACAGTGAGCTCTTGTTTATAGAGGTAGCACTTAACACAGTAGCATTGCATTGAAAAGATAGTCCTTAAGCTAACAAAGGAGAAGAGTATTAAATACAATATGAGAGATAGTCACATTGATGCAAAAAAATGCATTAAAGACATTTGATTTTAATAGTGAAGACATATATTTATACAATAACAAAGGCATTTTTGAAGAATGGTGGCATCATCAGCAGTTCAAAAGGAAACATTTCACACTATTATATTGTTACATTATATAGTCACCCTTTGTGTTTACAAAGTGGTACAACATGTATCAATATAGAATAGTCATTGCACTTGCATTCAACACCTTATGAATGATGGTAGTCTAGGTGAAGCAATGCTAAGGGTCATCAATTCCAAGAAGAGGTCATCACATCTTGAGGGTAGAGATGTCATGTCACACTGAAATTTGCAATTTAAAATCTATCATCATACTTTGCATATTCATAAGGTAGTTGTGGGCAGAGTTTTCAATAAGGACTAAGGCCTTAAAGGTGGGCACTGCATTTTCTAATGAGTCAAGGGTGATAGTGTCTTAGTTGTCATAAAAGACACAACGGAAGGTAGCATATAAGGCATCATTTGGAATATCAAGGGCATACTAGTTTCCCTATACAAGGTTGCAAAGTTTTCAAGTAGGTTTGGCAATCATGAAGCCCAAGGTTGCATGAAGCCTACAACACAAGCAGGGTCATGGAAGTGCCTTAACAATGTCAAATGGAGCATAATACAGTCTAGTCATATGTACATGAAAGAGAAGGCATTTAGAGCGCAAGGAAAATAATGGTAAATATGATTTCATGAATTGTGGTTACAATTGTTTATGCAGTGGTCATGAATTAGTGACAGAGGTACTATGTTTGAGTAATGAATAAAAGTAAATTATGTTCTACATATGCAAGGATCCAAATAAACAACAGAATTATCACACAATCATTAGAAGCATGTAGCAGCTTATGTTCATTCCTAAAGGTAGGAACAGAGTAATAAAATATGTTGTAACTGAAGAATAATAACCTCTAGGTTGAATGAGCACAAGGGTTTAAGGGACTGCGTCACAAGCTCTTTATTTCTTTCATAAGGTAAAATTCTTTATTGGTTTTTACCAAGAGTTAAGCTTATTATGAAAGTTTATTTGTGATTGTGACAAGGCAAGTCACTAGTGAAGGATGAAAGAATGTACATTTTCCCATGTAAGAGTGTTTTCTAGAAACTATAGGGCTAGGGTTCAACATAGGCCCTCATTATGCAGGATATAAAAGTAGACCCGGGATCTTGTCTGGATAGAAGCACATAGTACAAGAGATTTAATGTGAGGATAGAGACCAGGGTTACAAACTCTCAAGCTTTCTTAGAAGCAAGTAAGAAACCCTTTACACAGGTTAGGGTTTGAAACAAATAATGAAAAATATATACAGAGTATTTTTCCTACAAACCCTAGGGTCGATCCACACCCCTAAAAAGTACATGAAGAAGAAATGAAGGACCCAAAATGCAAGCTCGACCAACGGTAATAAAGGGGCTAGAATAATAGGAATAAACCCTCATTTGTGCAAGAAATGGAAGACCCCAAGCTATATGAGTACAAGGGTTTATTGTTTCCCATGACCGTGTAGCAGGAAGTTTCTAGAATATCTATATGGGTTTTACAAAATATAACAAATGGAGTCATGGATACCTTCAAAATGCATGTTATGACCATGGCTCAATAGAGGGGCTCAAGAGATCCTTAGTAACAGAGCTAGGGTTTCAAAAAACTGAAACCTCATATCCACAAAATATAAAAATGAACCTAGAATGGCTAGTGAAAGATGCAAGTGAGCCCCAAAGTCGAGCCATTAAATCAACAAAGCCTCAAGTATTCTGTGCAAAAGATGGAGAAGCTCGGTCATAAATGAAAACAAGGTTGTTAATACCTACAAAGAAATAGATAGTCGCTGCTATAGAAGAATGGAAACCCTCTTATCTATAGTGCTAAGCAAATAATGAAAAGAAGAAGATTTTTCTCTATTTTTTCTACAAGAAACCAAGAAGGAAATGCATGAAATACCACAGAAGGATACAAGAAAAGAAAATTTTCACTATTTCTTGCATTTGCTGAGCTTGAAATGAGCTTTTATTCACAAAAATAAAATGAAAATGTGAGGCTTCAACAGATGAAGAGTTTACCCGAGCTGATAGTGTTATATTTTCATTAGAAAAGATTTAGAATTCCAAGATGACTGCCATGAAAGCCCTGGAGAGGTCATAAAAAACCCTACATCGGTAGGAAGAGAGCTTCAAAAAATATCAAAGGTTAAAATGAAATACGTTATTTTGCTTTGGATGAGTTTTGTTGCTAGGGTTTCATAACCCTAGCTTATGCCGACAAAGCTTAAGGCATTTTTTCCTTTCATTTTAATTTTTGCAAATGCAAACTAATACCCCATGCTTAGTTCACTTCCTAGTGCATTCGTGTATGTTCCCTTGTATATGTTGAGCTTAGGAGTCCTTTAGGACTTAGAGTTTTTTCTATTTTTCATTTCCACATGGGTCAATTTTGATTTTGCATTCACTTTAAGATGTAAAACATTTGGCTAAGTGATATTGTTATAAATTATTTAGTTAAGTGTTCCTTAAATGAAAAATTGATGAAATGTGAAAATATTATTAAAGTGATAAAATTATAAATCACTTTATTTAATGTTTTGAATGTGCAAGATAGAGGTGTGTTGTACACACCAAAGGTATGAGTCAAAATAGATTGGAGATATGGTTGAATAATGATGACTTGTGCCAAACATGTGGAAAGTATGTGGGTTGTTTTTTACTAGGTTTTTGTGGGAATGAGAGCATCAGGGGGCAATTTCTCATGCTTTTATGATGGGTAAGGACAAGGCTTGACTTTTCTTCACTTTGGAGTCATTTTGGAAGGGTTTTGGGGGCTACTTTTAGGGTTTTTTGGTTATACATGACCAAGAAGCTTCTAGAAATATATGTGTGGGGGAAGCTTCAAAAAAGCATAAGTAACTTCAAACATTAGTTTTGAAGTTAGTTCTTTCTTTTTCCAGCAGTATTGTAACTCATTTTTGGAGTTTTCTTTCAGCAAGAGATAGTGTTGTAACTCTTTTATAGGCTTGTATAGAAATTTACACCTTAGAGATCAATGAAGATAAGTAATTTTTCCTTCTTAATCTTTTGTTCTATTGTGTGCATTTGAGTGATTGATACAATTACTTGTGAATTTTCCTCATTCCTTGTCTTTGTGTCTCATTAGTAGCACGTTTGTGCAGAAATTATATGTATTTGTAGGTTATAAGCTATGTTAGATGCAATTTCAATTCAAGTTGTGAAAGTAAATTTTTCCTTCTAGGATTGTATGCATTAGGTCCTTCTTATGAAATATTTATGCAAATCATATAAGTACTTGAGTTGTGCATGTTAAGGTTGCTATTAATTGAAATTGTGTGTATAAGCAGTTTTACAAGTTTTAGATAACATTTAGGTGCATCACCATAGGAGTTTAGTTTCATTCCATGCTTCCTCCTTACCCTTTTCCCAACAAGAAGTAGATTAGGTGAATACCTTAAGAGCCAGCTTTCTCTGGAGGTCCATTCCAAGTTTAGGCAACCCACAGGCCTAGGAATGTTCCCATATTTCTCCAAAATGCTAAGTTCTGCAACTTAGCAAGGGTGTAGTTTTGGAGATAACAATTTTTTTTTGAAAAGCTTAAATAAAAACAAACATACAAAATATTAAGAGAGATTTATTAATTTGAAATACTACAACCACTCAAATAGATAACAAAACAAAGGTCTGAAGTTCATCTAATTTTTTTCGCTAATGATGAGGACATATGATTGAAATGTTTTTGCCAAATATGAAAACCTTTGATCACCTATGTATAGCTATGTTTTTTCCTTTTTTCTCTATAAAAAATTATTTTCCTTTGTATACAATATCTATTATTTCTAGGTTATGATTTAATTAGGCTAAAATTTTGAGTTCAATTATGGTTACTATTTAGTTATGATTAAGGTCAAGGTTCAATTAAGGTTATGATTTAATTAGGGCTCAGAGTTAAGGTTAGAGTTAAATTAGGATTAGGGTTCAATAAATTTTCAATTAGAATTAGGGTTGGGGTTAGGAATTCATTAAGGATAAGGTTACAATTACATTAGGGTCAGGGTTCAATTTGGGTTATGGTTTAATAATGGTTAGAGTTTAAATAGGGTAAAAGCTTGAGTTCAATTAAGGTTACTACTCACTTGGGTTAGGGTTAGGGTTAGGATTGGGGATTATATAGGATTAGGGTAAGGGTAAGGATTAAATCTCAATTAGGGGTGTGATTCAATTTAAGTTCAATTAGGGTTACTATTAGGGTTACGATCAAGGCTCAATTAAGGTTATAATTTATTTAGGATTCAAAGTTAGCATTATAGTGTAATTATAACCACATGTGTTATGTTGCAATGAGGGATAATTTGTTCGAGAATATATTTTCATAAGTTACATATCAAATAAATAAGTTGGACATTTGGTAGTACTCAAATCCCAAAAGATTATTAATTCCATTCATTACAAAAGCATTAGAAGTTGAGGCCAAACCCACCATTATCTTCTAGGACTTGATATCTAATTACATGAAAGATTGAGATTGAATGATATTATAGAGGAATCTATATTTATTGCTCAGTGTCTTGAGTATATTTTATTTTTTTCTTTAGATCTTCAAGGAGTACGTTTTGGACAACTATCCATGTCCATGCTATTCCTAGTACAATGGAAATATTAAAGCGAAAAAAATTGTTTGATTTAATGGGAATTATGTAAATATAGTCCCTCATATCTTAATTATTCATTAATATAACAATTTTTATATTTCAAACAATTAGTGTTTCTTAAATGTGAAATTTATAATTTACATAAGATGATAAATTTTATAGCAAGAAGCTATGCCAAATGGTTTTCCTGCACTTAATGCTTGGAAAGATAGATGAAGCCCTATACAATGTGGATGAAAATTTTCTCATCCCAATGTCGTTGAACTATTACATGTCACTAGGGAATGGGGTGGAAGTGTGAAAGTTTCCAATCGTGTGAACTTTGAAGCCGAACGAGCTAGAGAAGCGTTGGGAACAAATTGAGTGAAGCATCTCCTTCTTGATGTGTGTGGCTAGAATTTCCAAGACTCCGACAATAGGCTGGGTGTAGGAGTATGTGGTGGCTGAAGGTTTGGAGGGGAAGGTTTGTGCTGAGGATGATAAGGATTGGGAGTTGGGGCTCGGGGAAGAATGGATAGAGAATGACTGTTGATTGTCCAAATTGCACAGGAACAGTTAAACAAAATATTACTATCCTGCTCTCCTGAAAGAGAAAGATGATCACATGGATATCTTAGCTCCCAAGGTCTTTGTAATCGGTTCTCAACTGTGCTGACTTTACTCAATGGTTGATGTGAATGGTAATGTTCAAGGGGCCTACTCGTGTTGAGCTTCTGGATTGTTCTAAGATCAAGCATAAATTCAACCTATTTTAACTGGGGTTTTAAAGAAACAGAAAAAGATAGATCAAAGCTTGGAACTGAAAAAAATAATAATTCATCCAACTTAACCAGACTTGTTACCTTTCAAGGAATTGCTAACTGAAACTGGAGAACAAAATCAACTTGTGATTGACACACAGCTTCATTCATTCACAGTGCTAATTTTAACAACAAATTGTAAATCACTATTTAAACAAAACATAAAACAAAACTTCATTCCTTGAAAGCTTTTCAAATCAAATGATTAACCCAAGATGAACACCATTCTGGAACACAATATGAAATAGATTTTATATCTGGTTGCTTCTACTGTTAGTACAATAGATAAGCAACATTTACAAATCTAGCACAATCACCAATGTACAGAAAACCTATGTCTTCAGATTGTTTCCATCTATACTAAGAAAACTAGTAGTATACATTACTATCTATGTTGAATCTAACTCCTATTCTATTATTATTCTTAAGCTTTTCTCTACTACTACTTAGAAGATTACTACTGTCCTTAAAATCTCTATCTCTATGTCTCTGACCTCCCTTACAAAAAGGAAAAAAGGCCATATATACAGGACGTTCCCAAAAGAATGCGCTGGCCCCCCTATCTTTAGGGTTTAAAAAAATATTTGTTGGTTGCAGGAGGGTCGGCCCTCAGATATTTTGGATAAAGTTGATTCTGCATTAAATATGTATCCCTGTTGTCCCTGTTGGTGAAGAATAGCCTTCAGGAGAAGCCTTCAGATCTTTTACAAATACAACATTAACTTCATGCCTCTGTGTCCATCTTTGAACTCCCTTGCACAGCTGCCTTAAATGCTCCAAAGTATTACCATTAATAACGATCTGCCTTTTTTCCGGTAGACCCCAGCTGTTCCTGAGACTTGTGGTTGTTTCTTTCCTTCGGCCTTCTTCCTGCTCTAGACCTCTCTGCACGTTGATCGTCCCCTAGAAGCAGCACCAGATTCCTGTTGTTAGATCTCCACAGTAGTGTTCACCCAGCTGCTCCATCACTTCTGGTCTCATGTCGCTTTCATCCTGTTGATCTCCTTCACAGGGGTAGTCAACTGATCAAACGGCCAATGGTTCACCCCTTTAGCTTCTTCTGATTGGTGGAACATAGGCCACGCAAGATTCCCAGGTGGTCAAAGGTCATTCGAATGGAATTGCATGTCGGTGAGACACTAATCGTGTCTCCCCGATGCGATTATACCTCATAGCAGCCATCGGCATAGCATAAGACGGTCGACAAGACCTCATGTTGAGTTTTGCAAGTCATATCGATACCACAAAAACTATCGGCAAGACAGTCATTATCGATCAGAAGTCACAGCGAGTTCCCATCGGTCACATCGATATCCCTTTTCTATTTGCAAATCCATCGCTATCAGCAAGATTGTATTCCCTCAGCAAGACCTCACATCGAGCCTCTCTTCCTTTGGCAAGCACACCCATCTCGGGGAGACTCCTTCGTGTTGGGAAGACCTCACCCCGATCTCACACCCTGTCGCCGAGACATCTTTGGGTCAGCGAGACCTTTCATCAAGCGCATTCCACTACACTGAAGGGAGAAAACATGTCAGCGAGACCCTATCGGGTCGGAAGGACCTCATAGCGAAGCCGCCCTATTTCGGCGATGAACTCATTTCAGTCGGGAAGGCCTTGATTGGTTGGCGAGACCTTTCGCCGAAGACACTCCTTTTCGCCGAGACAACTCGTAGTCATCCAGACATCACACCGAAGGGAGAACCTTTTGGTGAGACCTTTACCATTCAGCCAAACTTCAAAGCGAATACATCTTTCTCCCCTAAGGCACAACCTGTCGGTGAGACCTTTCAGCGAACGCAAACCGCTCTCCTCGACACCGTTTCATTTCAGCAAGAGTTCACCCTGTCGGTGAGACTTTTGCCAAAATCATCTCTCTCTCGGCGAGATCCTTCCGATGACATCCCCGTTTCACTGAGACTCCGACGGATCGGTGAGACCTTACGCCGATATTATCTCATGTCGGTGAGACTTTCTTCTTTCGCCAAGACATTACACCGAAGTCTCCTCTTTCGTTGAGAGCTCATTTTACTTCGGGGAGACTTTGCTTGGTCAGCGAGACTTCATGCCGACGCTACCCCCTGTTGCCGAGACATCATTCCGATCAGCGAGACACATAAAAACTCATAGCGACCGAAATATCTCGGTGACCCTTTGGATTTTAAATGAACATAACCAAACTGCCAGTCGGCAAGACAACAAAAGGGTCTCAGTGACTTTTTCCTTGAGGAGTTTTATGCTGAATGGGACTGAGGCATACTTTACAGCTGACTAACTTGAGAGATATCTTCAGATGAGTGATTCAATCCTGCAAAACAAATGCCTCAGTTAGTCCTCAGAGCATATAAAATACATTATCATAAAATACACTATTGCTTATGATTATTTCATTCAATTTTTAGCAAGAAGAAAACCAACTCAAGGTGAGACAGAACCAAAATTGGATAAAACAAAATACAGACCCAGGAGGAAAACAAAAGAAATTCCTAAGACCAAAGAAAATAAACAAAGGCAACGAAAGCAAAAGAGAAGGGGGACCCATTTTGTTTCAGAATAAAATGGGGTGGTTATGCAAATTATAACAAATGGTGACTCAGCTGGGGAAATGGTTTAACCATTTTCAAGAAACTAAAGGATTCAGCTACCCAAAATCTCTGGTTTATGAACATCACAACTCCAGTTGGGTCAGTTTTAACAACCAAGGTTGAGTTAGAATCTCAAATGTAAATCAACAATGGCTACCCCTGAATCTATGTGTGTGCTTGATTGTGCATCACTCTTTTATAAAGTTTTCTTCATCTTTTGAACAACAATGTGCAAGATTTGAACTACATGAGTTGATTCCCTTTAGCTATCATGCAATGACATCCTGGGCATTGCTTCACTGCCAGTCAGGCATTCATAGCCCAGACGGAGATACCTCTAGTTTTCCCATAGCATTGCTCTACTGCCAGTCAGGCGTCCATAGCCCCGGTAGAAATACTGGAATCACCCATCATATTGAGTCTTCTTTCCTCTTTAGATGGTTCTCTCTTTTTTTCTTTTTTTTTTCTCAATATGTCAGATGTTTAACATCTGTTCTGGGTTGAAAACTACCATAGACCTCATAACAACACTTGGGAGATCGGATTTTTCACTCAAATCTTACAACACCATAGCCCTAGGACAAATATACCATTACAAAGGAAGATGATCTTAACGATTTGTGACAGATTCAGAGGAACTAATGAAGGTTATTTACTTTGCACCTCATTTTCAAGACTTTCCACAACTCTTATTGACAATGGGCATAAAGCAAAAAGTTTAGGACAAAATCACCCAATCAGCAAACCTGAAAATATCTAAACCACTTCCATCCTAATAACCAAATCATACTTTAGATAACAACCCACTATTTAAAGATGGAAAGAACAGAGGAAACCCCAAAGAATAATAAGATAGAAACCAAACAGTAAAGGAAATGAAAGAACATAAAGAAAGAACCAACAAACAACAGCAGAACTATTTACAAATGGAAAAAGCAAATTATTTACAAACAGGAAACAAAAAAATTATTTACATAAAGAATAGAAAACTATTTACATGTAGAACAGAATTAGCAAGCTTTATGACTCGAAATAATGCTTGAGAAACTACCCATTGACAGGCAAGGGAACAGGTTCTCCAGTTAAACTACTCAATCAGAAAGCAATTTCTTCTAGGATCTTAGCAATGTGATAGGGACCCAACTAGAGCTTATTGAATTTCTGGTGACTGCCCTACTTTTCACTAGCTTTATCCCATAACAACACAAGGTCTGATATCTTGAAAGCCTTGATTTTGGCTCTTTTGTCAAACCAATGTTTGAAAATAGCCTGATGTCTAAAGAATTGCTACAAGGCGGCATCTCTCTACTCTTCTAATTTCAACAAGGCAGCTAATCTTACCTTTATCCTATCATCACTAGAGTAGAATTTATGCATGAACTCAAGGATAGGTATTTGCAAATGAATAGGGAACATAGGCTCTTGGCCATACACTAATTTAAACGGTAAAGTCTTTAAAGCAGCCTTGATCCTAGTTCTATCTGCCCATAACGCGAATCTCAGCCGGGTATGCCGGTCCCTAGGATTGTTTTCTAACAGTTTCTTAATTACCCCTAAGAGATTCTTATTGGTTGATTCTGCAACTCCATTGCCTTGTGGGTAATAGTTTGAAGAATATTTCAAGAAATTTTTTTGATCATAAGCCCATGAAATGAACTCGGCAGAAGAGAAGGAAGAGCCATTGTCACATACCAAAGCGAAGGGTACCCCAAACCTAGTTGTGATGCATTCGGTGAGGGACTTGATCACTACCTCTATTGTGTTGTTTTTACAAGGTATAGCCTCTGTCCATCTTGTGCAGTAATCAGTAGCAGTCAAAATAAATTTGTGTCTTGCAGAATAATTTGGGATAATGACCCCGATAAAGTCCAACGCCCATTGGGCAAATGGTCTTACCTCGTAGACAGGCTGCAATGGCATGGTTGAATGGCATTCTTTTGATGCAGAAATCTAACATATGTGACACGTTCTTGTATGCTGATGGGCATATTTGAACACACACGGCCAGTAATAACAAGATCTGAGGATCCGGCATGCCAATGAGTCTACAGAACCATGACTTGTGTCGTGTTTCCCATGGAATTCAGTGATCACGTGTTTAGCCTCTTGTTGATCAAGGCATCGTAGGTACACTCCCTCGAAATTCTTCCTGTATAGTAATCCTCCTTTGAGCATATAATGAGAGCTCTTCATTATCAATGCTCTCCTTTGAGTGGTGTTCATTCCCTCTGGACATTGATTGTTGAGGATGAAATAGATGATATCAGCATACCAAGGGTTGTTGGAAAAGGATCGAGTGGTGTATTGGTGGCAAATAATGTTCTCACCAGCATTCGCCATGGATTTAGACAGGCCCGTGCCTCTGATAAGTTTCATAGGGCATATCTCCAAATCGAACTCTTGCAAGATGGCCATCCATTTCCCTCTTCTTTCTCCCAGCTCGCTCTGCATAAGTAGAGACTTCACAGCAACGTCAGGAACTACAACAATGATTTGGCTTCGGAGAATGTAGTGCCTGAACTTTTTGACAGCTCTGACTATCGTAAAAGCTTGTTTCTCAAGAGGTGGGTATTTGATCTCAACATTCTTAAACGGAGAGCTCATGAAGGCAACTGGCCTCTCCTCTCCCTCTTCTCTTCGTTGAGTTAAGACAGCTGCATAGGAATGTTCAGAGGCAAAAGAGTAAATATAGAATAGCCTCAAGTAGTCAGGGCTGGTGAGGACTGGCGCTTCCGAAATGGATCGCTTGACCTGTGAAAATGCGGCCTTTGCCTCATTACTCCACTCTATCTTGGCGTCTTTCTTCATCATTTCATTTAGTGGTTTTACGATTTCTGCAAAGCCCGTGATAAACTTTCTCACAAATTTGATCTTTCCAAAGAAAAACCTCATTTCCTTCTTGCTTCCTCGCCTGGTGATCTTCATAATGGACTCAACTTGATCTAGATCGATTGATATTCCTCTTTCAGAGATTACGTGTCCCAAAAGCTTCCCTTCAGAAACCCTGAACACACACTTTTTAGGATTCAAGGAGACGCCATACTGGATACATCTTTGAAGAACTTTGGCTAAGTCTGCAACGTGGTTCAGTCTATCCTTGGAGAACACTGTCAGGTCGTCCATGTAAACAATAATGCATTTACCGATTAAGTCCTTGAATGCTACGCCTATGGCACACTAAAAATTTGCTCCAGCATTTATCAGACCGAATGGCATCCTTCTGTATGCAAATGTTCCCCACTTTGTAGTGAAGGTTGTCTTCATTATGTCTTCATAGTTAACCATTACTTGATTGTATCCAGAGTAACCATCCAGGAATGATCTCATCTGAGATCCATTGACAGTTTGCAAGACTTCATCCAGAGAAGGGAGTGGGTAATTGTCTTTTTCTGAAACTCTGTTTAGATTTCTGAAATCTACACATAGCCTAATCTCCCCATTTTTCTTACGGACTGGAACTAGGTTGGCCACCCACATTGAGTGTCATACAGGGAAGATTATTCTTGCAGAAAGTAATTTATGAACTTCTTTAAGGATCAGTGGTTCAATCAGGATGTTGACAGGGCATTGTTTCTATCGAAATGGTTTAGCTTCGGGCTTCAGAGGGATAGTATGAGTCATTACAGAAGCATCAAATGTCTTTAGATCTTCATATCCCTAGGCTATCATAGCAATATCTTTCTTCAGTGCCCTCAGTATATCTTTTCTGATTGCTTCAGGGCAAGTTGTCCCTATGTAAACACTTCTTTCAGGGCCAGAATCAGCTAGGTTAACAGTTTCATATTCGCCTCCTTTATCTTCAACTGATATCTTCTCTCGAGCCCTTGGGTCTGAATCAAAAATTATTTCCAAGGCCACCATTCCCTTGGGAATGCTATTGCCTTTCAAATTGAGGACACCTTCTGTATCACAATCTTCAGGGTTCCAATCTCCTTGACCCCTATTGGACTCATCAATGATATGTCCTTCAAAAACATCTGAGCTTGCTAGAAAAGCAAGAATATGTCGATCATCATCAAAGACTTGAAAGTTCTTGACATTATCGAGAACTGCAGGGGTGGAAATCAATTCCACTGAGAATCTCTTAAGCTTGGAGCCTTGCATAGGTTCCAGGGTGCTTGCAGCAATAGCTAATGAATCAGCTATCTGATTCTCCTCTCTTTAGATTAAACTAATCCCAAAAGCATCAAATTCTTCAATCAAGCTCCATACCCAGTTTCTATAAGCTGCCAGCCTTCTATTGTGACATGTGTATTGGCTGCACACTTGCTTGATAACAATTTCTGAATCTCCTTTGACCATCAAGGCTGTGACTTTCTTCTTATGTGTGAACATCAGCCCCCAAGTTAGAGCTTCATATTCTGCTACGTTGTTAGTGCATCCTGTATACCTCGATATTTTATGCTACTCTAAATGTGTGAATCTAACTAAGAAACGTAAAAGACAAAACACCAAGGACACCTCAAGATTAGCCAAAAGAGAGTTAGAATAAGAAAGGAAATAGATAAACGAAATAGGACAATATCACCTTCCTTATTGTTAGTTGCTCCTTGATTAGCCTTCGATTTGAATAGCTTGTGTGCTCCTTAGATAGTAGATTGAATGACTAAAATGCAAGATTCTATAGGCAAGATGACTAGCAAAGATGATTAGTTGATTGCAAATGCTTGAGGATTCAAATGGACAGCATGTGGGTATGGAAGTGAAAAGTGTTGCAAAATAACAGCATAAGGGTGCTCAAATCTAAGTGTTG